>JALBCR010000523.1:492500-504153 GCA_030710515.1 Abscondita cerata | reverse complement strand
ATGCCCATAATTGTTAAACCGCTTTCATTTTTGAATCTTTGTTCTCTTTTTTTTGTCTAGTTGAACCTATCTGTTTTCCATTTTCTTTTATTGTTCTTTCTGAATTTATGTCTGGCTAGTATCACTTTTGTTTATTGTATTACATTCACTTTGTTCAATCCATCCTTTTCCCTCAATGTATTTATTCTTCCTGTACTCGTTTGGGGTTTTCTTTAATTCTCCATTGTTTTCTTGAAGCACAATAACAATTTTTTTTTTCATTTTTGTTTCTACTTTAGTATCTTTATTTTTATTGGGGTCACGCCAATTAACTTTGCCGTATTGCTCGATATCTCAAGTCTTCGCCCCGATGAAAACTTTTACGATAGTGGACGAAACTTTGGCAAGAAAATGGCGTTTTTAATATCGTGACACCAATCAGGGAAGGTAGTGAAAAAGTGAATTTTTATGCCACATCCACACTTAAATTGAAACTTTCCATTATTTATTCTTGTACTGGTTTTCGCTTTCGTTTTCGTTTGATATGAACAGTAATGCCTTTCTGTTTATGTGGCTATAAAGTTCAGTTCACTTTCACATGATGCCCTAGTTGGTTTTTTATTGATCTCTCGTTATAATCGCCATTATGGTATTAAAATAACAAAATTAATAATTAATAACAAAAGCTACCAATACATTTTTTTTGCAATTCACTTTTAAAGTGTACAATGGAGCAAATCAGCTCTACGTCTCTGTTTAAAACGGAGTCAGAAAATTCTATTTTCATCATAATCTGGAAAATCCGACAAAGGTTTGCTCTATTTTTACTCAGATTGGCTAAAAAAATGGAACGCGATTTGTTTTTAAAAGAGGTGGAGTTCTATGACACACACTTACCTTTATTAATTTTCAACTAAAAACCCGCTTAAAAAAAATAGACGTATTTGTTAGACAGGATTCCCCGTGTGAATTGTAACTGTAACGAGTAATCGAATTCTCTTAAGTTCTACCAGTGGCGTAACGCCGCCTTCAGTAAGCGTAGAAAAAGATCCGTTAACATCCACCGAATGCAATTTTACGCCAGAGCTGAACGCCACTGTATCCCCTGTACAATAATATACCGTCGGTAATATTTTAATGGTCCGTTGAATAGGAGGCCTAAAAAGGATTATCTCGACGTATCCGAGTCGCCGCTTTTGCAAAAATCAAAGGCTGCACCTTTCAAAGTATCCAACGAGTTGTTTTCGAAAATGTGCAAATAACGTATTATTCAATGAACTTGTCAGATAATGAGACTCTCACGAGCGTTCACGAGCTCCCGCGTCATTTATTCGTTCAGAACCCCTCTCTTTCTACAGTCATAACAGAAACGAAACTTTTAAAGGCAGTTTCCAAAAGAATCTCAATTAATTATGTGCTTAATTAAGTGTTGTGGTTAACTAGTTTTAGTGGTTTAATATCTTGTGCCCAAAACTGAGATCGATGTTTTCCAAATCTTGGGAGTTTTTGAAACAATGACACATCGGCAGATATACGCTAAGGTATAAATACTTTTACTGCTTTCTTTGGATCGTGGGTACATAGTCTTCAGTGGCGTAACAATGGTTACCTTAACATTGTTGCCAGTAGCACGATGCGTCCGCGGCTTTTTAAATTCTAACGAACAAAGGTCACTGTACGTTACAAAATTGCTAAGGCGATGTTTTTACTCGACCCTGACACTAGCAACATTTCCCAATTAAAAAACAAACGACAAATGTGCGTAGTAACCAGTAGGTGGCGAAGACGTCACGCGGATGTTCGTATGTTTATTATTAGTAATTGTTTTTGTTTTTGAGAAAGTGCGCTTTCACCCCGAAACATGTGAGCTCTTTTGGTACGTCCGTTTGATTTTTGTACGTACTTGGCGAAAAATACAAAGTTGCGGGACCATATTGTTTCTAAAATTAAAAAGTCCCAGTCACAACAACGTTACCAACTAATTAATTATTTGTCTAGTCAGAACGGAAGTATCCAAGATAGCTTCGAATTGGCACAAATTACTTTAAAAAAAAGTTTGAACATTCAAAGCCTTAGCAATTGAACTTAAATTATGCTTAATTGTGTATGTGTGTTCCTAGACTTTTATTTATAGAGTCTTTGATTGAATTATTGATGATGGTGGCGGACACTACTTCTTCCCTTTATACGATTTTCACTCTATCGTTGTAATCATCATCTACGAAAGTAGTAAAAAAAAGTTGTGAGTCATAAATTACTAGAATTTTAGACACACTTGACCACCTAAGTAGAAAGAATTCCATTCTCTTTCTAATCTTAATTAAATAAACAACTCGGGTATAGACTTATTTGTGTCGATGCAAAAACTTTCACTTGCTCCGACGACACCTGTTGATTATGCAACATTTGATCGTCCGAAATAATTTATGATACTCTTCTAAATGAATCATCTGTTCTTCGTAGGACGAAATTGCGTGAATGCCGTTTAGCACTAATTATCACTCTTATCTATAATAGTTTAAGTTTCAATGTCACTGGAAATGACATCAGCAGTTAAAGGTCAGTTTTTATAGTGGTTAATTTGAGGCATATTTCCGATCCTAAATATTGATAGTCTGACTCACGATAAATCTGGTGATTTGATTCATTCTCCCAGTATCATTCAATTCAGATAAAATCTGGAAATTGAATTTTAAGAAGAAGTGGCCCAAATATCGACGAAAGTATCAATATAAACTTCTTTATAAGTAAAATGAAGTCATGGTCTCGATTTTTACTTGAAGGTGTTACAAGCAACATTTCTAGAATGATTACAGGATTTTGTAATAATGATCTGAATGTGTGCACGTACAACAGGTTTATTAAATTATCATTGGTTTATAAAACAAGAATATCGGGAAATTGATTCTCGGTTTTCACTCACTTCACTAAGAATTAAAATGCCAACATTTTTTTAACGAAAATATGTGATCTCAATTTTATATCTAATCGTTACATTTATTATTCACATAAAGTATGGAGAATGTTTAGGCTAATTTAGAAATAAATAGCTTCAGCAATTTATTGTGAACAACTCATCCAAGAATTAAAATGCTAATATTTTTTAAAATTGAAATATTTGTTCTCAAGATTATGTATTATCCCCATAGAGTACCTTTTAAGGGTTGATTTAAAGGTATTTGCGTAAGCTAATATTTAGACAACTTCAGCAACAAATTGTTTTTATAATTGTAAACAACGCATCTCAGAATTAAAATGCTAACATTTTTTAAAATGAAAATATTTGATTACAAAATTATAACTAAGCGCGTTATTTATTATCCTCATAGAGTATTTTTAAGGGTGGAATTGAAGGTGTTAATATATAAACAACTTTAGCAGTTTTTATAATTGTGAACAGTACATCGAACATTTTTTAAAAGAGAAATCTCAAGGTTGGACTTAAGCGCCTTATTTATTATTTCCATAGGAAACTTTTAATGATGGAATTGGAGATGTTCGCGTAAGTTAATACTTACAACAAATAGTTATTGTAATTGTTGACGGCACATCCAAGAATGAAAATGCTAACAGTTTTTAAAATGGAAATATTTGATCTCAAAAGTATGGCTAAGTGCGTTATTTACAATCTCCATAGGGTACTTTTAAGGGTGGATTGGAAGGTGTTCGTGTAAGTTAATATTTAGACAACTTTACCAACAAATAGTTTTTATAAAAAAAAATTAAAATGCTGACATTTTTTAAAACGGACATTTTAATGTTGGACCTAGGCGCCTCATTTATTATCCCCATAGGGTATCTTTTGAGGGTGGATTTAAAGGTGATCGCGTAAGTTAATTTTTAGACCACTTCAGCAACGAATAATTTTTATAGTTGTGAACAGCGCATCCAAGAATTAATATGCTAACATTTTTGAAACAGAAATCTCAAAGTTGGACCTAAGCACCTTATTTATTGATTCCATAGGGTACTTTTAAGGGTGGATTTGAAGGTGTTCGCGTAAGTTAATACTTACAACTTTAGCAACAATAGTTATTGTAATTGTTGACGGCACATCCAAGAATTAAAATGCTAACAGTTTTTAAAATGGAAATATTTGATCTCAAAAGTATGGCTAAGTGCGTCATTTACAATCTCCATAGAGTACTTTTCAGGGTTTGAATTAAAATGCTGACATTTTTTAAAACGGACATCTCAATGTTGGACCTAAGCGCCTCATTTATTATCCCCATATGGTTCTTTTAAGGGTGGATTTGAAGGTGATCGCGTAAGTTAATTTTGGACCACTTTAGCAACAAATAGTTTTTATAGTTGTGAACAGCGCATCCAAGAATTAAAATGCTAACATTTTTTTAAAACAGAAATATCAAAGTTGCACCTAAGCGCCTTATTAATTTTTGGCATAGCCATAGGGTACTTTTAAGGGTTTTTTTAAAACAGAATCTTAAAGTTATATCTAAGCGTCTTATTTATTATCCCAACATAGTACTTCTAGGGGTGGATTTGAAATAGTTTTTATAGTTGTGAACAGCGCATCCAAGAATTAAAATGCTGACATTTTTTAAAACAGAAATCTCAAAGTTGGACTTAAGCGCCTTATTTATTGTTTCCATAGGTACTCTTAAGGGTGGAATTGAAGATGTTCGCGTAAGTTAATACTTACAACTTTTAACAAAAATAGTTGTTGTAATTGTTGACAGCACATCCAAGAATTAAAATGCTAACAGTTTTTAAAATGGAAATATTTGATCTTGAAATTATAGCTAAGCGCGTCATTTACAATCGCCATAGGGTACTTTTAAGGGTGATTTTGAAGGTGTTCGTGTAGGTTAATATTTAGACAACTTTACCAACAAATAGTTTTTATAGTTGTGAACAGCGCATCCAAGAATTAAAATGCCAACATTTTTTAAAACGGAAATCTCAAAGTTGGATCTAAGCGCCTTATTTATTGTTTCCATAGGGTACTTTTAAGGGTGGATTTGAAGTTGATCGCCTAAGTTAATATTTAGACGAATTTAGCAACAAATAGATTTTATAGTTGTGAACAGCGCATTCAAGAATTAAAATGCTAACGTTGTTTAAAACAGAAATCTTAAAGTTGACCTTATTTATTATTTCCATATAGTAGTTTTAAGGGTGGAATTGAAGGTGTTTGCGTAACTTAATACTTACAACTTTAGGAACAAATAATTATTGTAATTGTTGACAGCACTTCCAAGAATTAAAATGCTAACAATTTTTAAAATCGAAATTTTGATCTCAAAATTATAGCTAACTGCGTCATTTACAATCTCCATAGGGTGGATTTGAAGGTGTTCGCGTAAGTTAATATTTAGACAACTTCAGCAACAATAGTTTCTATAATTGTAAACAGCGCATCCAAGAATTAAAATGCTAAAATTTTTTTAAAACAGAAATATCAAAGTTGGACCTAAGCGCCTTATTAATTTTTGGCATAGCCATAGGGTACTTTTAAGGGTTTTTTTAAAACGGAATCTTAAAGTTATATCTAAGCGTCTCATTTATTATCCCCACATAGTACTTCTAGGGGTGGATTTAAAATAGTTTTTATAGTTGTGAACAGCGCATCCAAGAATTAAAATGCTTACATTTTTTAAAACGGACATCTCAATGTTGGACCTAAGCGCCTCATTTATTATCCCCATATGGTTCTTTTAAGGGTGGATTTGAAGGTGATCGCGTAAGTTAATTTTGGACCACTTTAGCAACAAATAGTTTTTATAGTTGTGAACAGCGCATCCAAGAATTAAAATGCTAACATTTTTTTAAAACAGAAATATCAAAGTTGCACCTAAGCGCCTTATTAATTTTTGGCATAGCCATAGGGTACTTTAAGGGTTTTTTTAAACGGAATCTTAAAGTTATATCTAAGCGTCTCATTTATTATCCCCACATAGTACTTCTAGGGGTGGATTTGAAATAGTTTTTATAGTTGTGAACAGCGCATCCAAGAATTAAAATGCTAACATTTTTTAAAACAGAAATCTCAAAGTTGGACTTAAACGCCTTATTTATTGTTTCCATAGGTACTCTTAAGGGTGGAATTGAAGGTGTTCGCGTAAGTTAATACTTACATCTTTTAACAAAAATAGTTGTTGTAATTGTTGACAGCACATCCAAGAATTAAAATGCTAACAGTTTTTAAAATGGAAATATTTGATCTTGAAACTATAGCTAAGCGCGTCATTTACAATCGCCATAGGGTACTTTTAAGGGTGGTTTTGAAGGTGTTCGTGTAGGTTAATATTTAGACAACTTTACCAACAAATAGTTTTTATAGTTGTGAACAGCGCATCCAAGAATTAAAATGCCAACATTTTTTAAACGGAAATCTCAAAGTTGGATCTAAGCGCCTTATTTATTGTTTTATAGGGTACTTTTAAGGGTGGATTTGAAGTTAATATTTAGACCACTTTAGCAACAAATAGTTTTTATAGTTGTGAACAGCGCATCCAAGAATTAAAATGCTAACGTTGTTTAAAACAGAAATCTTAAAGTTGACCTTATTTATTATTTCCATATAGTACTTTTAAGGGTGGAATTAAAGGTGTTCGCGTAACTTAATACTTACAACTTTAGGAACAAATAGTTATTATAATTGTTGACAGCACTTCCAAGAATTAAAATGCTAACAATTTTTATAATAGAAATATTTGATCTCAAAATTATAGCTAACTGCGTCATTTACAATCTCCATAGGGTGGATTTGAAGGTGTTCGCGTAAGTTAATATTTAGACAACTTCAGCAACAAATAGTTTCTATAATTGTAAACAACGCATCCAAGAATTGAAGTGCTAACGTTTTTTAAAACGGAAATCTTAAAGTTATACCGAAACGCCTCATTTATTATCCCCAAAGGGTACTTTTAAGGGTTTTAGCAACGACTAGTTATTGTAATTGTTGACAGCACATCCAAGAATTAAAATGCTAACAATTTTTAAAATGGAAATATTTGATCTCAAAATTATGGCTAAGTGCGTCATTTACAATATCCATAGGGTGGAATTGAAGGTGTTCGCGTAAGTTAATATTTAGACAACTTCAGCAACAAATAGTTTCTATAATTGTAAACAACGCATCCAAGAATTAAAATGCTAACGTTTTTTAAAACGGAAATCTTAAAGTTATACCGAAACGCCTCATTTATTATCCCCAAAGGGTACTTTTAAGGGTTTTAGCAACAACTAGTTATTGTAATTGTTGACGGCATCAAAATTAAAATGCTAACAATTTTAAAATGGAAATATTTAATCTCAAAATTATAGTTAAGTGCGTCATTTACAATCCCCATAGGGTACTTTTAAGGGTAGATCTGAGGGTGTTCGCATAAGTTAATATTTAGACAACTGTAGCAACTAATAGTTTCTATAATTGTGAACAACGCATCCAAGAATTAAAATGCTAACGTTTTTTTTAAACGGAAATCTTAAAGTTATACCTAAGCGGCTCATTTATTATCCCCACGGAGTTCTTCTAGGGGTTTATTTGAAGGTGATTGTGTAAGTTAATATTTAGACGACTTTAGCAACAAATAGTTTTTATAATAATGAACAATGCATCCAAGAATTAAACTGCCATCATTTTTTGAAATTGATTTATTTGATCTAATCAATATCAAAACGAGCCTCAATTCTACTCCGTAGTTCCAGCGATTTTCAAACAATGAATCCGTAGTTCCAGCGCTTGCCTAACAATGACAGTTTTCGATGCAACATCAACTTAATATTTTGCTATCTACTGCCATAGTTTGTGTGAATAGACATATTAATTCTCTTTAAAATAAGCTCAAATTTTGCTTTATAGTTCCAACGATTGCGTAACAGGGACGATTTTCGATACCATGGGAAGTTAACATTTTATTATTTACTGTCAAACTTTAGTGTTGTTTATTGTCAGAGTTTATATGAAATCTAATATAGAGACAAATTGCTCTAAGGTTAATGATAGGCATTTGTATTGTCTCTAAAAAAATTTAAAGTTTTGCTCCGTAGTTCCTTCGAACGATTGCCTAACAGTGGCGGTTTTTGATGCAATACCAAGTTAAGCTTCTGTTGTCTATTGTCAGAGTTTGTGGGAGAACTAATAGGGAAACGAACAAATTGCTTCGTAGTTGTAGGTATTGCCTAACAGTGACAGTTTTTTTATGAGTTCACTAGAAATGACACATTTTGCATACAACGACGAGTTTTGATGTTGGATTTGGGTACATTTTGAAATGTTACCATTCACCTTTTTTTATTTGTTGTTCGATTTTGTTTAAGTATTTTCACTTTCGATAGATAACTCTTTGTTTAACGTTTGCCTTGCTCGTACTAATTATTAATTGCACTATTATTTTCTCATAAAGCTACGTGCCCAGTTTTCACTCTCACTATCTTTTCTTAGTTTTTCATTAATGGTTTAAATTTATTCACTTAGTTGCTATTATGTATTATACTTCCTTATTTGGATTTATATTGTGTAACCATATTTTCATCTCATACTCTGTTCTTCTTTAAGAACAGCCTCACTTTGGGCGCCAATTTTGGTGTTCTTATATAATTGAAATATTTTATTTTTATATCTATTTGTACATTTTTGATTTTTTTTTTTTTGATGATATTTGATGCGAATTTTATCTGAAATAACACATTGATAAACAAGGTCAAAGTTTGATTGATTTTTCGTTCTAAACGTGGATGATTTTTTGTTCACTCCTCTTCATAAATATGACGTATGTTATTGCGTTAAGTAAGTTTTATTGTATTTTTATTATCGTACACGACAATCGACATTTACATAAACTTATACGGTTCTGTTAATTTAAATAAGTTGCAAGGTTACTTAAAACGGACCACGTTTTTTTTAATTCGTTTGAAGTTTTTTGCACAAAGTAAAAATTATTTGGAAAAATTTAGTAATTGGGGGCTTAAACTATTTTAAATTTCTGAACTATTGGAACCTTAAAGCACGCGTAGAAAATCGTTTTTCTAAACGTTTATCATTGAAATGTAAAATGATAATGAATTAATATTTACACATGACTGATGTCAATGAAAGTACAATGTAAACCAAGGATAACAGGTTGCCAGACACTTTTTTTTATATCAGATGCGTTACAAATAATGCGTAAATGAAAAAGTGTGATTGATTTGCATCCTTACTGGTACAGGCTCTAGTTGTATAAGATAGTGATAGTAATAATGTTGACTCCATACCAAACGATGTAGCAGCTTATCCGCAATGGATGTGGCACAAAAAACGAAAAAACATCTTTTTTTTGAGGATCAATACGGACCCAACTTATATCTTTTCTTCGTGGAATGGTTACAATTTACATCAAATACAAACTCCTTATGAAGTTAGCACTTTCACACCTGACATCAGTTGTCATTACTGATGGTGATAGGAAGGACTAAAGTGAATTGAATACATCAACAGTTCAAAATTCAATTGATTCAAGTTGACATGGATAAAAATGAGAAGATAATTTAGGGATTAAATTCAAGGAGAACTGGTTACAACTTACATCAAATACCAACATTTCTCATTACTGATGGGGGTAGAGAGGACTGAGATGAACTGAATACGTGAACAATAACGTTCAAAATTTAATTGATTTAGGTTGACGTGGAAAAAAGTGAGAAGATAATTTAGGGATTAAATTCAGGAAGAATTGGTTACAACTTACGTCAAATACCAACTTTTATATGTTCTCAATACTAATGGTGGTAGAGAGGACTGAGATGAATTGAATTCGTCAACAGTAACATTCAAAATTCAATTGATTCAAGGTGGAATGGAAAAAAGTGAGAAGATAGTTAAATTCACGGAGAACTGGATACAATTCACATCAAATACTAACTTCTTATGTAGTTCTCATTATTGGCGGTGGTAGGGAGGAATAAGATGAATTGAATACGTCAACAATAACATTCAAAATTTAACCGATTCAGGTAGGGTTTAAATTCACAAAGAACTGGTTACAATTTACATCAAATAGCAACTTCTTATAAAGTTCTCATTATTGACGGTGATAAGAAGGAATAAGATGATTTAATACGTTTACAGTAATATTATAATTCAGTTGCATTCAGGTTGTCGTGGAAAAGTGAGAAGATAATTTAGGGATTAAATTCAGGAAGAATTGGTTAAACTTACGTCAAATACCAACTTGTTATGATGTTCTCAATACTAATGGTGGTAGAGAGGACGAGATGAATTGAATCGTCAACATAACATTCAAAATTCAATTGATTCAAGGTGGAATGGGAAAAAGTGAGAAGATAGTTAAATTCACGGAGAACTGGATACAATTCACATCAAATACTAACTTCTTATGTAGTTCTCATTATTGGCGGTGGTAGGAGGAATAAGATGAATTGAATACGTCAACAATAACATTCAAAATTTAACCGATTCAGGTAGGGAAAAAGAGAAGAAGAAAATTTAGGGTTTAAATTCACAAAGAACTGGTTACAATTTACATCAAATAGCAACTTCTTATAAAGTTCTCATTATTGACGGTGATAAGAAGGAATAAGATGAATTTAATACGTTTACAGTAATATTCATAATTCAGTTGATTCAGGTTGTCATGGAAAAAGTGAGAAGATAATTTAGGGATTAAATTCAGGAAGAATTGGTTACAACTTACGTCAAATACCAACTTGTTATGATGTTCTCAATACTAATGGTGGTAGAGAGGACTGAGATGAATTGAATTCGTCAACAGTAACATTCAAAATTCAATTGATTCAAGGTGGAATGGGAAAAAGTGAGAAGATAGTTAAATTCACGGAGAACTGGATACAATTCACATCAAATACTAACTTCTTATGTAGTTCTCATTATTGGCGGTGGTAGGGAGGAATAAGATGAATTGAATACGTCAACAATAACATTCAAAATTTAACCGATTCAGGTAGGTATGGAAAAAAGTGAGGAGATGATAATTTAGGGTTTAAATTCACAAAGAACTGGTTACCATTTACATCAAATAGCAACTTCTTATAAAGTTCTCATTATTGACGGTGGTAAGAAGGAATAAGATTAATTTAATACGTTTACAGTAATATTCAAAATTCAGTTGATTCAGGTTGTCATGGAAAAAGTGAGAAGATAATTTAGAGTTTAAATTCACGGTTACTATTTACATCAAATACCAACTTCTTATGAAGTTCTCATTACTGATGGTGATATTGAGGTGAATTGAATTCGTCAACAATAACATTCAAAATTCAATTGATTCAGGTTGGCATGGATAAAAATGGGAATTTTAAGTTTAACGAAGAACTGGTTACAATTTACACCAAATAATGAACTTTTATGGAGTTACCGGATATAAATTATCATTACATACGAGAAAGACCAGGAACAGTAGAGTCCTACAGATATAGAACTTTTTAACTTAAACCAATGATAGTGTTCTTTCACGCCTCCAAGAGGCGCAATATAACCATTGAGCAAGTGATAATAAATGTGTTGGTAAATAAAGCTCTTGATCAAACTACGTACATTAATGGCTTTAAAACTCATACAAAAACTATCAGTGAAACAATGAAGAAGAAAATAATAGACGTCGTATCAGCTTTCTCTTTGTATTTGCGCCAAATTTTTGTTTAATATTTTTAAGTTTTTTGGCAAAATTCAAAAATGTTAAACCTGCAC
>JALBCR010000523.1:85000-490000 GCA_030710515.1 Abscondita cerata | reverse complement strand
GTCCATTTTTTAAAGTTTTTCATATGGCGCCAAAATTTGTTAAATAATTTTTAAATTTTGGCAAAACTCAAAAATTATAAAACTGCGCCCTAATTAACAACTTTTTGTGTAAATTTTGTACTTTTAGAGCCAAATTCAAAAGGTTCAACACTTTTAAGTCTATTTTAATTTTTCTATCCATGCTTTTTAGTGTTTGTCATATTTTTGTAGCCAAATTTTTATTTAATAATTTTAAATATTTTGGCATAATTCAAAAAAGTTAAAACTGCGCATTAATTGACAATCTTTTATGTAAATTTAGTAATTTTGAGACCAAATTTAAATAGTTCTACACTTTCAATCCTACTTTAATTTTTCCATCTATTTTACATTTTTTAAAATTTTTGCCTGAATTTCTATTTCATATTTTTTAATTTTTTGAGATAATTAAGAAATGTTTAAACCGCACAAGAATTGATAATTTTTATGTTAATTTAGTACTTTCGGGGTCAAATTCAAATGGTTCCATACTTTTAAGCCTATTTTAATTTTTCTATTAATTTTTTAATTTATTTAATAATTTTTTTGACACAATTCAAAAATTTGCTAGTAGTGTTGAAGTTAAATTTAGGTAGTTTTATAAAGTATTTGACGCTTAACTTGGGACCGGTTTTTTATATTTTTTTTTCTTTTAGGGCCAAATATAAATAGTTCCACACTTTGAAGACTATTTTAATTTTTTTATCCATTTTACAGTTTGTCATATTTTGGGCACCAAATTTTTATTTATTGTTTTTTTTATAATTTTTGACATTTTCAAAATTTTGCTAGTAGTATTAAGCTTAAATTGTGAAAAATAAGAAATTTACGGTGGTTGTTTCTAAAGTATTTGGCGCTCAACTTGAGGCAGGTTTGATATAAAATAAAATTTAACAACTGTCATTAAAATGAAGTCAATATCAGGGTCAGAAATCGGATGAATTGGGCAGGAATTTAGAGGTTCTTTTTAAGATTATTTTCAACATAATATCTTACTGATATTTGGTAAGCCGATCATTTTGGACTGCTCCGAATTTTTAATTTTTTTTTTTCTGTTTTCATCTCCGACATACTTTTTAGTTTCGGCAAAATTATTTCACACGAAAAAGATACATTTGAATTTTTCAAAGTATTGATTTTATTTGTTGTAATTGTGGTGCTTCAAATTCAATTCAATTCTTATTCGGCCGAGCGTGTTATTTTTTGGTGCTTCTCTAATTGTATTCGTCGCTTCTTTTTTTTCTAAAATTGCTTCCACACGTTCCTGGTTTTCAACGAGTTGTTCTTTAAAAAAATTTATCTTAAATATTATTGTGATGACAATTTCGAGTCCTTCTTTGATTTCGAATTAATTAGTTTGGAAAATGACTGGGGGTGACTGTAATTTAATAATTAAATGATGTGGGATTTTACGCAGCAGAACTTCATGTATTTGTATGGATGTATAGAGTGTAGGGAACGTTATTTCAATACATCCAAACAGGTACAGGTATTTTGTTGTGAAATGAATAAATACAAATGCAGCTGGTATGAGTCTTGCATCCGCTTCCTTCACCTAGTTTTTAAATAACCATCTTTTATTTGACTTTTTCTAAAAAAATTATCCAAGAACTGAATCAATTGGGTCAAATCTATGGTTGAGTTGGATATTATTGAATTAAACTTTCGATTTTTTTTCTCTATGGGATGGATAATAATTATCTTGCTCCAGGACCAATGTAGAGTTTCACAATTCTGATATCAAATTTGGTAGCAAAATGCTAACATTCTCACTCTTGAGATTGAAAAATAGTCTGGCACACCTCTACGTCTGTGCGATTTAAATGTATTATGTTCTAGCTCTAGAGAAGGAAAATATTAGCGTTAGCCTTAACTGTCATCTTATAGTAAAATATTAATTTTATACTTTTGGTCGTGGAGAAAGTATAGTCTGTAACACGGTATGAATAAAAATTTGCGATGCTCGTGATTCCTCACGGCTCGCGCTCGGAGCGTTTCACTCGCATATGATTTTTATTCTAACTTACAACATAGATTAAAGACGAATCACTGAGGTACAGGGTACTCACCTAAACGCCATGAAGACAATAAAAAAAGTTAGACAGGATCTGAGCAACCTCAAAGTGCAGAACTGGTCCAATTTAACCTCAAACTGAGATGAATAGACGCGTGTTGTAGAAGAATTCAAGGCTCACAAAGAGTGTGGTGGAATGATGTGTGTGCATGTCAAAATTACTATTACATTCAATTTTTACTCTACATATTTGTGTAAAGATGAGGTATAATATTTTAACACAGTTCTTTACACACTTTTTTGACAAATTATACCAAAACTGTTCAGCAATCAGACCATCCATCAGTAGTGTCTAGGTAACAATATTATCAGACGTTTTCATGGAAGGTACATCAAGAAGTAGTAAGTGCTTGAAACTTCTTAGGAGAACGCATACACTAAGAAAATTTAAATGTAGACGAAATCTGGTACCAACATGATGGTGGTCCACCTCATTATCCAACCAATTCTCAGGGTGTCTGATTGGATGATGTGTATTATAATGATCTCCTCGATGCACTGATACGCCTCCACTAGACCTCTTTTTGTCAGTGATTTGTGGAATGGGTTTTCCCATTGTTTTTCAAGTTGGAGTCTAGTACAAAACTGTGAAATTTAGGCCTTTCGCGTCTTTAAAGTCATTCCTGGTACTTTTGACTTCAAATGCGGTGTTGCCATTTCTTAGAAGCTAGTGGAGATAAAGTTTTGCAACTTATCTAATCAATTCTCGGGGAGGCTGATTGGAAGACCTCAGCCCACTGATATGCTTGCAGTTGACTTCGTCTTGTAAGGTCATTTGTAGAACCGTTTCTTCCATTCATTTTCGACCAAGCCTGGATAAAGTACGAGGAAAAGCACTCACTATTCCTTTATTGCAGTAGAAACAAGCTGTCGTAGTAACCCGTAGTACAAAACTGGAAAATTTTGCCCTTTCGTGATACGTTTCGGTACTTAAACTGCAAATGCGGTTTTGTCATTTCTTAGAAACTAGCAGAGACAGAACTTTGCAAACCTGGTAACTTACTTATTTAATCAATTCCTAGGGAGGCTAATTGGAAGATCTGATAAGCTTGCAATGAACTTCTTCTTGTAAGGTCATTTGTAGAACCGTTTTTTTAATTGGTTTTCGAGCACGCTTGGATGAAGTGCAGTAGAATAGAATTTTTTAAATCTGGGAAGTTACTAAATTTGAGTCCATCAGTATTTTGACAAGAATAAATTTTTAGAATTTTTTATTTTGCTCAAGCAATTTGATTTTGAAGTTCTCATCGGATGGAATATTCACATTCCGAATATTCTGAGAATCTGGGTAACAACATTATCGGACTTTTTTCATAGAAGGTTATGAACAGATTTTGGAACATCTTACGATAACGTATACAGTAAGAAAATAATAATAACGCAGGCGAAATCTGGTACCATCATGATGGTGGTCGATTCACTAATATGTCTGGGGTCATTTATGGAACCGTCTCTCCCTGTATGGATAAAATGTGAGGGGAAAATGCCAATCAAAATATTGTAATAAAGATAAGATAGAACTGGTAAATTTAGCCCTTTCACTGTTTTAAAGATACTTCTTGTACTTTTAACTGCAAATGCGGTGTTGTCATATCTTAGAAACTAGTGGAGGTAGTATTTTAAAAACGGGAAACTTACTTATTTAATCAATTCTAAAGGACGCTGATTAGAAGGCGTGTAAATGCTTGCAATGGACTATTTTTTGTAGAACCGTCTCTCCTATTGGTTTTCGAACACGCGTGGATAAAGTGCGAGGGTCGATTCGTTTTTGTCCACCAACGTAGAACTTGCTTTAAACAGAAAGAGCGGGTAGCAGATTTATCGTTTCTGGGTAGAACTCAAATTTTCTCTAATTCCAATTATACTTCAATGGCTACCCATCTCAAGCACATGAATTGCAGTAGTTGCAATAATAAAAATAAATGAATTATTGTGTGCAGACGTACGTAAAATTGTCCGATCAACGAATAATAGATTTTTATTTGCAACCTCCGTTATCGTAAAATAAACTGAAGATGATCATTAGTGAAAAAATCAAAGCAAGTATGTATCATTCATTTGTTTGTATGCATACGACTGCTGTAGTTTTCGCAGTTTATCTTTCACACCGTCGCATATTCGAGATAGGCAGCAGCTGATATATAAGAGCAGATGTGGTTTGGCAAATAATTACATTTCCTTCCTAGTTCGCCATATTGAATTTCTCTCAGATTCTTCTGTGTACTTAACACTTTCTAATGCAGATGTCAGTGATAAAAAATTGGTACATGAAACATACTTTCTGTTGTAGGTTATCATAATGGACAAATATTTAAAAATTAATAAATAAATATGCAATAAAGAAAATAGAGATTAGATAAGTTTGTATGATTTAAAAACAAGGATGTTTATTTTGTTATAAGTTCATCGTGAACTTTTATTTTCAATTCAAGCGAATAATGCGTGGGATGTTGAACAGTGATTGCGGATTTGATTAATTAAATAAACTGCGTCCTAATTAGTGTAATAATGAGTTAATTAGCTTAACGAGTCGTGCCGCTGGAGATTTACCTGAATTTTGTTTGTTTGTTTCAGAATGGTATTGGAGCCCAAGTTTGCCGATTATGGAACCATTAACTCTATGGGGGACCCACCGCAGCAACTTAATACCTCTCACACTTTTTTAAGTCCACATTCGATATTATCATTGCAGCCTTTGGACGACGAAGAAGTACCGAGTACTTCGAAAGGAGGCACAATGGCGAAAGGTAATATACAAAATTACTCCATGTTTAAGAGTAGCAAGAATAGGAAATCAGCCTCTCTACCAAACGAAATGAACACTTTTGCGTTGAATAGTGTCAACAATGAAACATCATTAACATCCGATCAAGGTAACTAGATGGAATCGTGACGCTTTTCAACAAAAACTGATATAGCTTCGCCTCTTTATTTTTACGTATACGCTTCTCGTTCTACTTGTTTAGGACGAACGTTGTTATTTACTGGATGGTACTTGGGTCTGTCTCTTTCGCTCGTCATTTTTGGCTTGGCGAAGCTTATCTGTATCTACAATTAACCTTCAAGTAAACATCCTAACGAAACAATCGAATATCAGAAAAGTAATGTGCTGGTGGTGGGTACTTTTTTTTTGGTTTAAAAAAGAGCGCTGTAGTTTTGATGTAGGATGTTGATTACATTTCTGGTACTCGGCCGAATTACTTAGTTAGCGGAAAATTGTTCGAAAAAAATTTCTTCGAACACACATCCATCACGGTTATATGGGTTTCGAAAAACAGGTGATTTGAATAATTAGTTTTCGAAACATTTTCCGGACACACAACTTACTTGAGGGTTAAAAACAAGCTTCTTTTCTACCAAACTGTTTCATTTCATGAAAAAGGCTGGCGTCTCTTGTTTTATTTTTGAAACGTTGCGCTTACAGGTAATGTTTGGTTTAGCTGGTGAAGTCACTTAGCCGCGTCGATCAATTAACAATCAAACAAGAAATGTTCTGTGGGGTACTACGATCATATGGGAATAACCAAAACGCTGTTCATGTCATTCGCTAATTAATATCACTGTTTTAGACGAAAATTTCGCACCATAACTGTTCTAACACATGCAGGATAAAAGTCACCATGGTTGCAGACTAGGTCGAATGCGTACGTTCAAAGAAACAATTTTTGACTACTAGATTTCCTGAATAATCAATTGATTTTTTAATTTGTTCACCCTTCTACTTCCTTCTTCCCTTCTCTCCCAGCAACACTATTCTCCATTTTTCCTCCGCTCTTATTTCATTGCACTCTAGTTTCAAATGCTCTATATTTTCCCAGCCCTTCCAACACATTCTACACCTTCCTTCCACGAGTACTTGTTTCCAATTTCTTCATTTCCTACTCTGAATCTTGCGATTAACCTTTTATCCTCAAATCCCATTCTTCCGGTTATGTACTTCGGTTTTTCTTCTGCTATTAACTCTGTTATATTTTTTTCTCTAATTTTGCTTTTTTTCTTGTGCCTGTGTGACTATTTCTTCTTTCGTACATCTTCCTCCATCTCTTATCTTTTCTATTTTCTCTCTTTCGTAATATCTTTTTCTCCACCTTCACTAAATTTTATCTATTGCGCCTCTATCCTTCCTACTACTTCGCTCTTACCTTCCATCTTTCCTTCATACCTTATTGACCCTTTTGTGTCTGTATTCTTATTTTTTCCAGTTTCAGTTCTTCTTCTCCTATATAACATGAGGTTTCCTTCTCCAATCCTAATGTCTACTTCCAATTCTTTTCTTGTATTTTTTCCAGTTTTTTCCACTCTCTCCATTCCCACACTTTCTGTCCATGCATACTTTCTCGATTCTTTCAAATATCTACCTTCTTTTCTCAAAATTTTTTCCTAATATATTCTTTCCTTTACTATTTTATTTCTTTTCAGCTCTAATTCTTTAATTTGTTCTTCATCCTTATTGTCATACCTCACTGTATATCCTAGGTATTTATATTTATTCACTGTCTCTATTTCTTCCTCGCCCCACTTCCATTTCCCTCCCTTTAGTCTTCTTTTCTCTTATTTTACTCCACAATTCTTGTTTTTCTACATTTACTTCTAATTTCTTTTTTATATATCTATCTGTTCATCATCTTTATCATTCCTTTCATCTCCTCTGTTTTTGCGAAGGCCACAATAAACTTACACTTTTCTTCTTTCCACCACAATTCCTTCTACCTCCTTTTAATTTCTTCCTTTAAGTTTCTTAAATATAAAGAAAATCAACAAGATTCAGTGGGCATCCCTGTGTTAGTCCTTTTCTGTCCAAAACTCTCTTCCTAGCTTTCCCCTACTGTCATTTTGCACCTTGTTTCTGTATATTAAATCTTCATTAATAAAAGCTTCTTTCATGTTTTCCCAAAATAATCCCTTTTCTACCTTATCTACAAATCTTGCAAAAATTGTTTCTATTTCTTTATTAACAATATGCTTCAATATGTATATATTGCCCACTGTTCCTCTTCTTCTCCTAAAACTCATTTGCCAATCCAGTATCAACTTATTTTCTTCTACTTCTTTCTATTAGTTTTACTATAATTTCGCGGCAAATCTTATAGCCGACATTCAGAAGGCTAACTCCTCTGTAATTTCTTTCTTTTCTCTTCTTTTGCATGTTGGGCGTATTCTGGTAACCCCCTCCTTTCCATATTTTTAAATATTCTTCTTAGTCTCTCCCTCACCTTCTCTCCGTGAATCTCCACGGCTCCCCTTGCCTTCCGTCTGTGCTGTCAGTTAATCCTTTTTATTTTTAGTTATTGCTTCTTCCGTCTCCTCCTTTTCAATTTCTCCTTGTCCTATTTTCTTATATTGCTCTTTTTTTCTTAATTTTCTGTCTATTTTCTCTAATAGCATCTTACAATGTTGCTCCCATTATTCTCTTTCCATTTTGTCTCTGTCTTTTCTTTCTTACTTCTTCTTCTCATGAACTTCCAAACTTGTCCTTCACTTTTTATTTCCTCAAACTCTCTTTCTAACCTTATTTTGTATTCTTATTTTATTTCTTTACTTTCTTCTTTAAATTTTATTCTAATCTTCTTATATTCTTTAATTTCTATTTTTTTCTCTCCCTCTTCTCGTTATCTTCTTTATCTCTCCATCGTTTTCCTTGTACCTCTCTATACTTTCTTCCTTCCATACCTTTCTTTCTCTCCACTTCTTCTTCTCCCTCTCCCACCAAGGTCACATCTAACGGTTGATAGTCAAAATCTTCACTTTCATCAATTTTAAAGTTTTCTATGTTTTACTTTTTTCATTGGCAATTAAACAGTCTATTACCGACTCTTCTCTTACTTCAATAAATATGTATTCCCATTCCTTCCATTCCTCATCTTTCCGTTTACTACAGTCCATCTTTTTTCTTGCAAAATTCTGTCAGTTACCTTCCTTGCCCATTATTCTATCTATTGATACTTTTTTTTTACCCTTCCAATTACTATTATACCTTCTTCCCCTCCTATCTTTGCATTGAAACGTCTCCCTATTAGGATATTAGTTTTTCTTCATCTCATGAATTTTATTATCTCATATTTTTTCCCTTCTGTTTCTATATTCGTTTTCATTAACCCTATTATCTTTTCCTCGCTTTTTCTCCCCTGTTATTATTCCTCTTTTGCTCTGCCCCTATTCTTTGTTTTTTCCGCAAACTGTATGTCACATCTAAATTATTCATGCATCTTGTTTTCCGCTCTTCCCAATCTCTCCTCTCAATCCAGGTTTCCACCACCCTGCCATTTTAAAATCCCTGATGTACTTCCCAAGTTTCTTCCCTTTGTTTTTTATTCCTGCCACATTGCTAACTAATTTCTTGTTTTTTCCTTGTTCTTTTTTTCTCATTCTTTCTAGTTGTTGGCTTTCCATTTTCTAACTTTTTTTCCTTCTCTATCCGTCTTCGTTCCTCTCCTTCTATCCAGATTTTTAGAAATCCTACTTTCACCTTTTTTCCTTCCCTTTGTATATTTTTTGCCTTGGCCCAGATTTTTGTATATATATTTTCCTTCGTCATATCATAGTCAATATAGATTTTTGTACCTATTGGCTTTTTTATTTCGTAATATTTCTCATTTTCTTCTACACTTCCTATCTCTATCAATACTATTTCCTTCTTTATATTCTAGCTTCTTTCACTTTTTCTTCCAAAACCATCATATTTCTTAGCATATCTTGCCCTTGAATGTTTATTTCTTGTTTGTTTCCGTTTACTTCCAACCTTTTTATTACTAAATTCTTCCTCCTCTTTTCTTTCTCCATATATTTTCCACCTTTTCCTCTACTTTCTTTGCCCTTGTTTTCCTATTGCTCATTCATCGTCTTTATTTTTGCTCTTAATTTCTTTATTTCCTTGTTCGTTTTCCTTCCGTTCCTCAACGGGATTACTTCACGTATTATATCCTTATCAATACCACAAAAGGGCTCTGGCACTACGATCTGGGTGGCGAGGACATACGCCCTAGAGGGTCTCTAGACCTAAGTTATTGCACGTTCCCAGTTTATTCAGTTGGCATGTTTAGGTTTAGTAGTTTTCCTAAACCTTGAAGCAAATACTTTGACAAGACAAAATAATCGACAATTGCACACGGTTTTGTCACCACACTATACAGGTTTATACTGATCTTCTGGAGCAGTACACTTACCTACATCATAATACAATAATGAAAAATGATACCTTCAGCCGTTCTCGATTCGCCTGCAAACTAGCAGATCTAGCCATTTGGCACTGGAAAGGAAATTCTCCTCCCAGCCGCTCAAATCTTCTTTGTTGCCTAGTGCCGTCCAAACTTCAAATAGGAAGTTCCTGCTCATATCGTCTCTGTGGGAGATATCTCTATTGACTAGGGTCCTGTCCAAGTGATTAAGCCTCGTATCCTGGCCTCCTTGTCAATGACAAGATAGATGCTCAATACCTGCTGTGGGCAGGTGCGCATTGCTTCCTTTATACACGCGAGTCACTGTGCTCTCTCGAGTCTTTTCCTGGTGGTAAGCTCCGAAAGTTTGCGTGACTAGGTGACCCCACCAAACGTGATAATACTTTGCAACTCCATTTCATGCCTGCGAGTCTGCTGCAAACCATCTGGGCCCTGCTAGCTTTGTTAGTAAATTCGCCGAGTCTTCCTTTCAGTTCAGTCTCTAATCAAGTGCGATACCTAGTGGACTAATTTTCCCTTATTTTTGAATAGTGTAGGCGACGATTTATCTAGTAGAAAAACTATCACCAGACAAGCGAAATCAATTTAGTTCGCTTTTAGATCTTTTTTGTAGTGAGAACGTTACGACCTAGTGGGCAAAAACCAAAAATTATTTCAGAAAAAATATTGAGGCGCTATATTTTTAGCCAATTCAATTTCATAATCCTTCTTTCACGACCATCTTCGCTCTTAGTAGACGCGACGTTTCTTGTCAACACCCAAGCCAATTATCAGAACTGACGCGGATAACGTTCATAATGGACCAGCTTCGTGACGATAACTAGCTAAACTCGTCACCCATATTTAAACCAAATTTAACGAACGCATTTTCAGGCGATCTTTATCAAAGACAACCGTTACTTCCAACGCCGCCGAAAAAAGATAAATGGGGCAATAGTCGTCCGGAATCTCATAAACAGTATCGGACGAAAGGAGATGACGATGACGACGAAGCGCATAGAAATGAGCCGAACGGCATCATCAAAATTAACATGCCTCCGCCCATTCGAGAAGAACCGCGATTTCCACAAGAGCGATGGAAAACTGTTATAGGTATATAAAACTGGAAGAGGATTCGTGCGAAACTTACGATCAATTTTTTTTTTTAGCTGCTATCGTTATGGTTTTCACGTTTGTTATAACACTAGCGTCACTTGCTATAGTCCACGAAAAGGTTCCCGATCGTACGAACTACGGGCATCTTCCTGACGTATTTTTGGATAATGTACCTGCATTCGATTGGGGGTTGAGCGTTTCGGAATATATCATCATGATATGTGTAAATTCGACGCTTTTGTTTATAATTTTACATCGGCACAGATTTATTATATTTAGAAGACTGTTCTTAATTTTATCATTACTTTATTTATACCGTGCCATCACTATGTACGTGACTGTTTTACCAATGGCAAGCGAAACTTATTATTGTTCTCCGAAGACTAACCAAACCGATTTTTTGACCGTATCAATGCGAATTCTACAGCTATTTTCGGGTTTAGGTTTATCAATTAATGGTAAGCACACGTACTGTGGTGATTACATATACAGTGGGCATACTGTTGTCCTCGTTATAAGTTACCTATTTATATCAGAATGTGAGTAAATGTGCGTCTCGCAAGTGGCCGTTTTCAAACTATTTGTTTGCAGATACACCAAAAAAGTTATATTTGGTCCATTGGGCGTATTTTGTGTTAGCCGCAGTGGGGGTGTTCATGCTTCAACTTGCTCATGGACATTACACGGTCGACGTCGTCATAGCGTACTTCATAACCACGCGAATTTTTTGGACATACCACACAATCGCCAACAACCCCGTTTTAAAGGTACTATGCCTAAGAAATCGATCAAACGTGATAATATATTCATTTAATCTTTTTTCTAGCAAAGTTCCCCAAACAATTACTTAGGAAGAGAGTGGTGGTTCTATTTCTTTTTGTACTTCGAAGGAAATATCACCGGTCCAGTTCCTAGACAATGGCCGGACTGGCCGTTACCTTGGCCGCGTCGTTTTCAATCAAAAAGCCGAGACAGTTAGTAAATGGTTTACATATTAAAAAAGAAATATTTTTATTAAATGTGAATTTTGTGATAAAACTAACGTGTTAGCGCCTTATGTGACTTTAAAAGACTTTCTTCTTAATGTAATAATCGATGTAAATATTTTTTTTTCTTTCCAGAAGACTTTTTTTGTCGGTATCGTTTCGGTTAATTTTTTGGTACCTAGATTTAATTTAGATAAATTGCTGTTTATGTTCGCGTTGTTACCTAAATTGCAATTGTATTAATATTTATTGAGATTTTTTTGTACAAATTTGGAATCTCGGTAATATTTTCTTTTGACGACACACAGACAGACACATATAAAACTCAGGTTCAAAACTTTTTCTATCGATGTTTATTTGCTTATAGTAGCTGATAATATTAAGTACCGGGGGGGGGGGGGGGGGGGGGGGGGGGGGGGGGGGGGGGGGGGGGGGGGGGGGGGGGGGGGGGGGGGGGGGGGGGGGGGGGGGGGGGGGGGGGGAAAGGGGGGGGGGGGGGGGGGGGGGGGGGGGGGGGGGGGGGGGGGGGGGGGGGGGGGGGGGGAAGGGGGGGGGGGGGGGGGGGGGGGGGGGGAAAAAAGAGGGGGGTATTCGTGTTTCAAGCCTTTCAAAACCAAAGGTGTTAAAATGTGAATACAATAATATACCTAATGTTAACTAAAAAAAAATGAACCCACAAAGGAATTGCCATTATTTGTGATAAATCTTTAATATACACCTACTATATATTTTTTTGTAACTGGCAATTTGTTTGTAAATTTTTTTCAAATTTTTCAAATAAATGAAAAAAATGAAAGCACATTAAAATCGCGGAGTGCAATGTGTGCCAAAATTATTAACATTTTGGGATGATTACACGATTGTAAAATGTTACTTGACTGTGCAAGTAAAAAAAAAAGATATTAGCAGCCAAATGTCGTAGAAACTTAATTTTTCAAAATGTACAATTATATAAATGTTAAGAGCCAATGTAAGTGTTTTTTAATCGAAAAAAGTATAACACTATATTTTTACGTTTATACTTTTTTGGTTGAAAATTGCGGTGCATATTACAAAGACATTTATGGATGTAGATCTGGTTATTTATAAATGCTGTTACAATAAAGAGGTATTTTTATGGAGGGTCATTATTTTTATGGGCGTAAATTACCATAAGCTGCGCCAGTCACAACAAAAGTAGTAACGACATCAATGAAATAAGCGTAGTTAAACGTTTAAATGAAATGGTCAATTTTGACAGAGTTGTGTAAATAATATTTAAAACCAAAAGGTAAGAGGTTCCGCCCAACAATTAAACGAGCACAAATAATTATTTTTTAAAAACAATTATAATAAATGTATCCTGGTGAGAAACCGTTCATTAGTTCATGTTTAAAACGAACAAACACCATTATTAGAATGTAGTGCAGAAGCATAGCATTTTAACTCATTTGTACATGCATTTTCAATCGAAACTGAAGAAGGTTATGTAACACCATGGGTAACAGGCGAGTTTCACTACGCTACGCTCCTTCCTGCCTATTTAGTTTTCGAGATCGCTATACACAAGACTCTTTCACACACTGGTATGACTTCATTCTGAATCATATTTTAATAAATAGAGCACTTAAATGTTTTGAGTCACTTAAAATAACGTACTCTGTGGTTATAAATAACAATAACGTTGAGTCTTGGACTGAATTTAACAGAACTGTCAGTTATTACACTTTTTCGTTATAATTTTTAACCCTAACCTAATTTTTTGTGGCGGTTTACAATTAATTTGACAGCACATTGTGGATTTGTCGCTTTATTAGTCATTGTCGCAAGAAACCGCTGATCCCACATTGAAGCTAAATCAAAGCCTGGTTCCCGTATCCGTATAAAGATACGCTAATTTACACTTATACGTTATAGTTTCCACTTCCTAGGTGACAAATGGGGTTTCACACTTCACTATTTCAACAATTAAGTTTGTTCAAATTAGATACTAAAACACAAGTTTTTAACGCGTACAAAATTAAAACATCCATATTTCTTATGCTTTATAAACTGTTACACTCAGAAAAATTGTTTATATCGAACAACAATCTATTAATAAATTTACTAAACAACACACGCGGTACAAAACACCGTAAAAACTTCAATAAAATTACAAAATCCAGCGAGCAACTAGGTACGTTTATGTTTCTGCGCACATGCTTAATAACCACACTAAACGTAATTAACACTCGCCGTTGCGCATGTGCACAAATAACGATAACCGCAGAAACTGTTATTTTAGGTGATCCACATTTTCCCTATTAAAAGATCAAAAACAAGGACCTTACATTCTCGTAATTGCATACAAAACAAACAAAAGAAAGCGTCAACAAGATGACGGTTTCCGCAAAACAAACACACGTGTTTAAAATAGTTATAACGTGTAATCGAACGGAAAACATAAGAGTAAGCGTCTTTAAATTATTGAAATTGCGTAAACAAAGAAGGAAGGCGAAGACTAGATTAAATGACTTTTCTCGCCCTGATTGCGCAACAAAGCACAAAGTCCTTCCTAACAATAATTACAAAAAAAAATTATTACACTTGGTAAAAACAAATTTATGAATTTGGTCGCAATGCTTTTAAAGTAAATCACAATTACTTGTAAAAATTTTGTACAGAACAAAAATCTTGTTGTTCGCACTTCAACGTGAAAGACGAGATGCCCTAAACTTTCGCTTACAACCCTCCAAGAAAGCCGTAACTAACTGTACTCTAACAGACCGACCAACGTTTTTCTCATTAAATATTTGCTTAACATTTTTATCATCATCTTCATCACATTCAATAAAAACTCACTCCTCTAAAACTTTTTGCTTACCTCGTGTCTTCTCCCTTATAGATCGGACATGTTATTGCCTCTCTCCACTGCCCTGGAAATCCTTCCATTGTCCCTTTTAATCTTTCCTCATCCTCTCCCCCGTGTACTTCCACTGCTCCTCTTGTATTCCATTAGTGTCTTCTATCTTTCTTTCTTAATTATTCTTATTGTTTCTTGTTTTTTCCTCAATTCCTCTACCAGCACCGTCTTGCAATGTTCCTCCCAATTCTTTCCTTCTACTTTAATTTCTGACTTCCTTTCTATTTTTTGAATTCTTTCTACAATCTCCCATATATTTTGTCCTTCATTCTTTTCTTTTATTCTTTTTATTTTTTACACACTTTTTTTAAATTCCTTTCTGTATTTTTCTATCCCTGTTTCACCTTTCTTCCATCTTTTTCTCCTCTTCTCATTTCCGTCTTAGTCCTCTGACATTCCCCATTCCTAATTCCCCAATTCATTTTCCGTTGCCGCCTCTATTGCCCTTTCTAGTGTTTTTATAGCTTTCTCAATTTTCTCCTTCCTCTTACATATTTTTCCTGGAGTTCTCTATACTTTCCTTTAGATTTTGTGTTAGATATGTAAAAGGTTAATAACAGAAACAAATGACCGACTTCACGTGGCCGCACCCATTTCGTCAATCGACATTTTTATCACGGTATAATTTCGTGCTATTTATTGCTGAAGATTAAAAAGTTATTAACTTTATTCGACTTTGAAAATTTTTGGACTGGAAACTACAAGACTTAGGAACTTTTTATTTAAACACTATACAGAATGAATTCTCTATTAACTGATGAAATCTCAAATTTTTATCTACTCTTGTTCCCTAGATATTGGATGTAAACCAATTTTGCTTACGGCCAACTTCAAGTGGTCATATGTAGATGATCAATTTGAAATCTTTATTACGGAGTAATGTTTGGCTATTTATTACTGCTCATTCAAAATGTTGTACTCCCAAGTTAGATAATCAATTAAGAAAACATATGAGTTCGGCTATAATCAGCCACTTTAATTGGATAATATTGTAAAAATATGTTAATCCGTAAAAAAATATTTTATAATCTAGGCATGCAAGCCTGAAGCTGGCCTTATACATTTGTTCCTAATTAATATACTAGCACAACATTTTTAGTTATTAACAACAAATAACATAAAATTTATATATAAAGACGTCGAGTTGGTCATGTGGGTATGGCTACGTGTAAAGTCGGCCGTACCCATTTGTTTTTTAATTACTTTTAAGTAATTATACTTAGCACAAAATTTTGAATTATTTAATAAAATGGTCAAACTTGACAAAGTTGTGTAAATATTTATAGTCAAAAGGTACCAATCTAAATAGGCTACCTGAGGAAAGAAGGACATGAGGAAACTTCAGGTTCCGCTCAACAAATAAACAAACAAAACAGAACATGTATCAAAATCAAATCAAAACTGAAAAAGGCTAGTTAAAGTTAGTAACACCGTAGGTAACAGGCGAGTTTCAGCAGCATTTACGCTCCTACCTGCTACCAGTTGAATTTTTGCTATACTATACTGCAGTTCATTTAATTAATATTTAGTTTTGCAAATATCGCATATACATAATAACGCAATAGATAGAAGACCCTTAATTCTGAATTATATTTCAATAAATAAAGCGCTTTAAAAAGACGTGTCAAAAAGCGACATTTTGTCGCGGCCAAGTAGCAGTCGGACTAACTCGCCGCGGTTCAACTAGACGCGGACCGATGCGAATGTTTGCTGTGACAGTAAACTATACATTTACTATTTATTTACCTACCAAATATAGTAGAATACCAGCTCGCCCTTTTATTTGTTTTGTATTAAAGTGCAAAGAGATATAATAATAATAACCTTTATTTAGTTAATAAAAACTAATACTTTAGTCATAAAAAAAACAATATATTACTTATACTAAAAGTTATTTTTTACGAAACTACTTAACATCCTTTTAAATGAATAAATGTTTTTCTCCTGTTTTAATTCATTAGGAACGTTGTTAAATAATTGTATCTCTTTGTGCATGAAAGAATTTTGTGTTTTTGTTTTTGAGTTGAAAGTTCAATTTTAGGAAAAACTAAAAAACAAGCGTCCAAGAGTACCTACACAAATAGTCTGAATTACAACAGCTCGCGGGGAGTCGGATGACGACGAGATGGACTTTTCGGGTTTCGCGGTGACTTGGCTGCGGCGACTCGGTTGCTGTGAGTTGTACCGGACCAAAGGTGAAGAGCTTTGTTCTAGATAGTTTGAAGTTTTCGGATGTGGGTAGCGACGGCGTGGTTCCAGATGGGAGATGCGTAAAACATGATGGGGTTTATAATGAATTTGTAAAGAAGAATTTTGTTTTTGGGCGATTAGGGAACTTTTGCGATGCAACCCTCAGCATTTGTTAGAGGCCGATTGGATGGATAGTGCAAATGTGACGGAGTTGTATAGAATAACGCCAAGGCATTGGATGAATTTGGTTCATGAGATGGAAGATTATAGGTATTGAATATAAGGCGTATAAGACTAGTTTAGTGCGTGGGGGTTTGGAATGTCGCGAGTGTAAATGTTAAATAATATAGGAAATAGAACGGAGCCTTGCGGAACTCCCGTGGTAAGGTAGCGGTGTGTCAGAAATGAACGGATTATGCAGAATAATTTTGAGTAGAAAAATGTCTTTCTTTGTTCATTTTTCGATTTCGTACTTGTTTATTGTTACTTCAATTAGTACAATTTTATTATTACTTTACCCTAACTGTTACAATTTCTAACTTAATCTAAGATGACATACTTCGCCCTCTTGTATCTTGACATGTCGTGTCATCTACATCGTAGTCCTAGAGCTGCATGGTGTGTGCTTTGGGTGTGTCGAGATAACCGCATGAAGCGCAGTTGAGGATTGGCGTGCGAAGTCTGCTATCTTGAAAGTTCGCGATTTTGTTTTGAAGAACTTGTAGTGTTCTCGTGTGGGTTTCTGCAAGTTTCTACTGCGTACATTATCGAGGGGCGGATGACCGTGTTGTAAATGAGTAACTTATTGTCGATGCTAAGCCTGCTGTTACGACATAACATCGGGTAGGGATTTGACATTTGACAGTAGTCAATTTGCAGACTTTACAAAAGCAAAGAGTAAGCTGATCAGATGATAGTTTTGAAGGAAGACTGGATGTTTTTTTGGTTTCGGAATAAGGATTACATTAGCGTGTGGAAAGTAGCGTAAACGGAAGATAGGATTGGTAATGATGATCATTTCAGTGTGTTTTCTGAGTCTGCGGCACACTTTGGCGTGTACTTGATGTATTCTGTTGGGATCAAGGTTGTCGTACGTAGGTCTAAATTGCTATTTTGACAAGTCTACAATGGCTTCAGCCTTGTCTGCTTCTGTCTGGCTCCGCGTTCGGCGCGTGGAACGAAGAAATTTGGAGGTTGTGTTTTGCACACGTTTTTGTCCCGTCCCGTG
Source organism: Abscondita cerata (assembly GCA_030710515.1). Taxonomy (NCBI): domain Eukaryota; kingdom Metazoa; phylum Arthropoda; class Insecta; order Coleoptera; family Lampyridae; genus Abscondita; species Abscondita cerata. The sequence goes on along the minus strand of JALBCR010000523.1, from coordinate 472,353 downwards.
GTTCGTAGCCCATTGCCGGTTTGTGTGTGCGTGGATCTTGTTCTACATGTTCAGTTACATTTGTTTGAATGCCACGAGGTCATCAGGGTCTCTGGTCAGTTGCCAGCGTTTTTGTCCCGGATACGGAGTGTAATGGGTCAGCGCTGTTCCTGGTGATTGGTCTTGAGCATGACTCGGTCGTGGTTTGTATCGTTCTGGTTAGCTGTCGCGGTGTCCAGACGCTATTTCCCGTCAGATGATCGACAGATACACCTGTGATGGGGCTCCTAGTTGAAGCCTGTCGGGGTTACGGTCTAAGCTTAGGTCAGAGACAGTTTGTATGTCGTGTAGTAGTCTGACATCACTGCTATATCTAGGAAGTCCTGTAGAAAGTTTTTTGTGTTGAGATATAGTTCTAGTGGTCTATCTATGGTTACGTTGGGGCGTAGACTCGCGTTGTTGTGCAGACAAAATTTGTTGGCATTGATTTTCCTGCTATTCCAAGCGGCGTGGTTGGAGTTTATATCGCCCCCTATTAATGTTGGGTTTTTGGTGGCCAGTATAGTGTCCAGGTGGATGTTGAATACGAGTTTGTTCTCTAGGTTATAACCCGCGCGGAGATTGTCGCTCCCTGCCGAGGCAGTAAGATTGTTATCTGATGTTGTAGTTCGCCTTTTACCTCCCAGAGGACATTGGCATTCAAAATGGCTATCTTTGTAGAGGAAAGTTTATACTGGGGTATTGATAATAAATTACCAGAGGACTACGTATGGGATGTTTAATTTGCGGGAAAGGAATAAAAGACGGGGGTTGGTAAAGGGAGGAATAATCACTGGGTAAGAGAGGAGTAGAAGATAGACGATTTAATAGGGATAAATGAGGCAAGCAGAGATGAAAACTATAGTAAATACTGAGGAATGGAAAAAATACAAAATAATAACGCTGTGTGGGAAAGAAATGAAAAATAAAGTGATCCAAGAATGATAGGAAGAAAAATTTATTAAAGGAGAGGATTTGAACGAAAGAATTTGGAAGGAAGGACGGGTGAAAATAAATGAAGAGCAAATAATGGTGAATTCGAAGGATAAAAGAGGCATTGACTATATTAAATGAAAATGTGCTAGCGTGATGGACAGATTTTAGAAAAGGAAGTGGGACAATATACAATATTTTTATACCAAAACGAGTTATAAATAAGGAAATAGGGAAGAAAGGAGGAAACATCAAGTGAGCGAAATAAACAATTGGAAAACAAATCTAATAACACTAGCCTATGCAGTGATCTTTAAAGGATGGAGGAAGAGATGCGGAAGATAATAAATACGACAAAGGGATATTTAGAGAGAAAAAACTGGAAGTAAATTTAGGAAAAACAAAAATAATGTTATTTAAGAAGAAAAAGGAAGAGAGAAGGAGAAGAAGTGGTGATGAGGAGGAAAGGAAATTGAAAGAGTAGATAGATATAAATACCTGTACCTAGAAAACGCCATAAAGGTACGATAACAAGGACAATAACGAGATAAGGGATTTAAAACTAAAAGGAAGTAAAATCTTAGGGCAGATATGGGGGCTGGGAAAACGTGATTTTGGGAAAGATATGGAAAACAGAAAATAGTTGTTCAAGAGAGTAGTAAAAGGTATGATGATGTAGGAGCAGAAATTTGGGGGTGGAAAGAATGGGAAGGGCTTGAAAAGGTACAGGATATTTAATAGAGGAATAAATGACACTGGAAATTTTGTATGAATGTTGGAAAGAGGTATATAATTAGAAAAAATAAATTACGTAGAAAAAGAAAGAAAATAGAAAAAGAAGTTACGTGACAGAAAAAGTAAGAAGGTCAAGAAGAGAAGGAGAAATGATGAAAAACGGTCAAAGACGATCAGATACAAGAAAGCAGAATGAGGATCAGAAGAGGAACATACAATATGTGATACGTGAATACAATAGTAGAAGAAATTCTAAGGTACTTCACAGGAGGACTACTAATGCACCAAAAAAAGATGATAGTTATATTTAGACTAGATAATGAAGTAAAAGAAAATAAATATTGGTTGAAAGACGAAAGATTATTCAGAATATCTGGAAATGATTGGGAAAATATTAAACATGTTAGAGAAGATTGTGTGAAATTAAGGGAGGAAGGAATGAGAAGAAAAAGGTTACTAGGAGAAGAAGGAGATGGTATAAAGTGGTTGAAAGAGAGAAGAGAAAGATTAGATTTAGAAGAAAGGAAAAGAAAAAATATTGACAGTATAGTAAATTATCATTTTGAAATAACACTGTGAGTTTTATTTATTTAAGTTTCTTTTTTATTGGGGTTTGCCTTGAATGTATTAGACTCACAATGCGGATGGCTAAGACTCCCGCTGATGGAGGCGTTGGTCGACCGACTTGGGAGTAGCTGATGTGGGGCACGGTGGGCGTTTGTTTTTGGGTGCATTCTGCAACCTTGATCGCTGACTGGGTGTGCTTTGCCCCGGTAGTGTTATTTTATCTGGACGTCTTCGACATTCAGCAACTTTAGGCGTGTGCAAACCTCTGGCAGGGATGACACTGGTTGTGGGACAAGGTTCATGAATTCGGGGTTCCAACGAATACTAATATATCTGAGTCCAAAAGTCGCCGGGCCCATTTGTCGCATTAATCCAACAGTAGCGTGTCCGATTGATCGCGTTCAATTGACGCGCTGTCATTTTAATTGAATTCGTCTTTTTAATAGTTCGTGACTGCTTTCATTCTGGATAAATCAATTTTTAATTTGTAAAAAAACTATTTTAAATTTTATTGATTTTCTCAATTAGTAAAAATAGTGTAAATTTAAAAAATAGTGATATTGGTAACTTGGATACTTGGAAATTGGTACTGAACTGTTACACAAAATATACAGGTTGTCTGATGAGGAAGTTGTCAATCTTCTTATGTTTCCTTAGGTCAAAATAAGAAAAAAATAAGTTCCTATTAATATGAGTCTAATTCTCAAGCGTTTCGGCGAGTGGTTAAAGTTCTAACTACTGGTAGCGCGAAGTATAAGTTTTGCGACATCTAGTGTCGACCTGTCGACAAAGTTGCTTAATGAATAAGGAACTGAGTTTGTGAAAACCAATTTTCCCAAAACATTTCCCAATTCACGGATTGCTTTCGTTTACAAGGAATAAGTACGCCGATATGGTATGTCTGTGTGGTTCGAGAGAACAGCGTTCAGAAAATATGAGCAGCGTCAGTATAGACAAGGTATGCCGTTCGTACCACGCTCAAGATATGCTCCAAGACGAATCCTTTTTACGCGGCTGTTGTAAAATGAACTTCTAATCCCGACGACAAATAATGAAAACCTCCACCCAATTCCCCAGTATCGTTTCTCCGTAATCGTATTGGACGAAATGCCCGTATATCTTCTTACTAGTGCAATGTAGGACCTTCTTATAAGTTGAACTTTTGCATTTGCTTGAAGACGTCCCAGCGATGCATTTGTTATTTGCACAATGAAGCTTCTGCTACTACTGAAGAGTTTTCACTAATTTTTTGGGTAGATCTTTCTAAAATCGGTGGATCGACCGAAATGGCCCACTGATTTATTCAACGAACAAACACCTTGCAAAGGAAAAATATAATGAGTATCAACCTAGCTTTCAACGATATGTTTTTAGTTTGAGTTTGGTGTTGGGTTTTATTTTAGCATTTTTACCGATATGCCAAAGATTATGCAAAGTACACTAGTAGAAACAAGAATGAAAGAATAATTAGTATTTCGAGATGAATGAAGAATGAGTTCTGATTTTTGTTATCTAACAGTGCAGGGAATTCCATAGATAAGCGTATTCGCCAACACGTTTTCAATTCTATCATTATGATTAATCAGTCGTAGACTAGTTTAGTGGTAACTTATTCGAAATGTAGCATCCATATATTCAGTTTTTTTTTATAATTGGGGAATCCCCCTTAATTATACCTAAAAAAATTAAACTAAAGGTATGCGTTTTGTTATAAACAACGGTTTTGTGCTACATGCTACCTGGATTTTAATACATGCGGTTCACAGAGAATTTCTTTAGGTTTTTAAAACAAATTTTGTTTTTTCTACATTTGATCTGCTTTCTTAACATTTTTAAAACGTAGCAGCTGGTCGATTTCGGCACGCAAACACAGACCCCGTGACCTTAATACTCTTTTGTTGTATTTAGAAAGGAGCCGGTTCAAGGTGGTTTCGACAGCTGTTGCTTGCATTGAAATTTATTCATGCTTCATCAGTTAATGACAAACAATTGTCAATGTCATCGGTTGCAGTTCTACTTAGTTTGAATTTCGCAACCCGATGAGCACCAGCTCCTTCAGTTTTGATCTGTGCTTAGAGGAACAGGAAGATCACGGTAAGTGATTGCAGTTTGCAACAACAAGGATTAATTAATTAATTTTAGACGATTACGTTGCAAATCTTCGACAAGATGAAGAAGAACACCGTTCGTACAATATCGAGCGTCCAGCGAAATTCGAGGCTTATTTAGAAAACAACAAGGACGATCCCGATTCGATATTCAATCTTCCTGGCATGAATTTCATCAGGTTCACCCATAGACGGATCAAATTTTCGTTTCAGCCGTCGTTGGTGGTCGAAATGGTTAGTGCCAAACATGTTTTTATCGTCAGTTTGAAATATCGCATGGGATTTTGGATGGTTAAGAGGGATCACTTGCCGGCTAATTACAAGTCGAAGATTTACAAAATCTTTGATACCACAATTTTTTGCACTTCTCACTTTCGTTTCACGGACGAGAACGTCGATGTGGCTGTGCACGAGATATGGAAAATTTTGTGCAATTGGGCAGTTAATGATGACCTTTTCAGGAGAGATAAATTCAAAGTAAGTATTTCTTCAATTATAGTGATTGTATAACAAATTTGTTGAAAAAATAACATTTTCTACGATTACTGGAAACATTTATTCTTTTCAACGCATCTCGCTTTAGATATGAAGTTGTGGAAATGTGGAATTACAATAAATTATCGCGACCTTTATTAAATAAGTTGTTTCAAATTATATTTCCTACAACTTTTACTTGAACTATTTTGTGCTAAAACCATTTAGTTGACTATTTATTGTAAAATTTTAAAAACTGCCTTTCTGTTGAATTTGTATAATCATTACCATTACTTATATCAGTTACGAATATTTTCCCTATTTTAACTGCCTATAACTTCTAAACGGTTTAGGATAGAAATATGCAGTTTTTACTGAAATGTTACTATAAGTTTTTTTTTAAATACATTTACGTAAATCGTTCAAAACCGACTATGATTACAAGAACTGAACAAATTGCTGGATAGGCGAAAGTCAGTCCTTTCAAACTACAGAAAAATATACCGGGTGTTCCATGAAAAAGAGTTAACACAAAAATTGGCAAAAATCCGTCATTTTTGTTATGATGTCCTCGAAGTCGATAGAAAAAATTTAATGTATTCAAAGAAAACTTATACTAAAATGTAACATTTCAGTGAAAACCGCATGTTCCTATCCTGAACTGTTTAGAAGTTATAAGCAGTTAAAATAGAGAAAAATATAAGTGGACACCCGGTATTATACTAAATTTTATTATACACTGTTTTCAAGATAAGGAGAGCCACTATGGGTATCTCCGAAACGGTAGCAAATACAGACGTGGTTAAATAGTGTGCCCTCAAAGGCCCAAAAAAATAGCAGTCAGAGATCTTCGAAAATATTATACGTTTTTGAGATATTTGAGGTATAGAAAGTGTGATACACCGATGAATTTGGAATGAAAAGCACTTTTAGAATATAATGTCAAAAAATATTTAAGAAAAAAAAGTTGATCATGGTTTCACAAAATCAAAACGTCTGATTCAAAAATTAGGAACAGTACGTTAAACAAAATAAAAAGTTGTCATCGGAATTGATTGACACTATTAAGGCCAGAAAAATAAAATGTAAAATCAAAAATATTGAAATATCTCAAAACGCATGAAATTTTCGAAGATGTCTGACCGCTATTTTTTTGGGCCTTTGAGGGCGCAACTTAGGTCCCATTTAACCAAGTCTGTATCCCCTACTGTTTCGAAGATACCCATAGTGGCCCTCCCTATCTTGCACACAGTGTATGTATATATTACGTTAGAGGTATCAGAATGGTGAAGATGTGTACGTAGATGAAGACGACGAGGAATTATTTTTGTCTGAAGCTGAAGTTCGCGCTATACACAGGAAAAGAAGTGAAATTTGGAAACGAATGTTGCCTCCAGCGCCTCAACATCCTCGTGCAGTTAGAATAAGAGGGCGGCAAGATTAAGTATTTTTTTAAGAGACATTCTATTTACAGTATTATTTGTATTTTTTGTAGTTTGAACGTATATAATATTTTTTATTATTTATTATGATTTACAATAAAGTGTTGTTGAAATTTTTTGATACTTTACGCGTAGGAAAGAAGCATTGGTTGTGAAGCCGCTGGAAAAACTGGAAACAGTATTGTTGTATTTTTTTTTATCTATAAAAATAAGTCGAAAGCCACCATCGATACTTTAGTGAACTGGAGCAGATTTAATGTGCTCAGGAAAAAAATCTGACTATGGGAAAAATAATTGCAACAATATCTTGGGTACAAAAACTGTTTGTCTCATATTTTAATGAAAATTGGTAAATACACCAATAATTATGTGTAGAATATGAAAGTAAGCTTAGTGTGATGGAGCACATTTAACGTTCTCAGGGAAAAAACGGTTCTAATGGGAAAAACTTATTACAGTAAAACCTCTAAATAGCGGTCACTAAAATTTGCTGTAAAACTGACCGGTATATGGAGGTGGCCGTTACTGGGAGGAAAATAAAATTTTTGTATTGAGGTTTGTTTTACATTTTCAGTTTAGTTTGTAAAACAGAAGATTCACATTTTGATAAAATTTTAAATACTTCTACCGCTAGCTCACTCTTATCATTAGAAAATAGAAAACTTCGCATCTCTTAGTTTTTCACACACTTCACCCATATCTTTAATGTTTGACGTAAAAACTTCGGATTCATCTGCACCACTTTCATTGTTCGAATCATCCTTCACTATAGTCTAATTCACTGATTATGTCTTAAATTGGGGCTTTCGGTCAAAATATCACAATTAATAGATGCATAATTTTCAAGGCTTACACGTTGATTACCTTCTAGTAATACAGGAAAAAGCTAAGCTAGTGGAATTTTGTCTTCTTCATAGAAATCTTCTTGCAGGACCATTTCCGAGAAACCTGCTTTCGCAAAACATTTAGCAATTATAATAGGCGAAACGTTTCTCCAGGCTACTGATATCCAAACTAAAGCGCTGGTTAAATTGATACTTTTTTCCGCATCTTCAAAAGGACGTTCGGTATTTGTGAATGTTAGCAGCCTTTTGATTAAAAACTTCCTGTAGGCCATCTTAAAGTTTTGGATAATTCCTAGATCCAATGGCTGGCAATGGGATGTGGTGTTTGGGGTAGAAAAACAATGTTCACATTTTCAAGAGTCACTTTGGGATGAGACGTGGCATTATCCAGAAATAATAAGACTTTTCTATTTTCATTTTTTCATCAAATTTGTTTAGCCAGAAAGTTATAATCTCTACCGTCATCCAAGCTTTTTATTAGATACCCATTCTAATCGCAATTTGTTAATATGAGAGCCTTTAAAGCATCTTGGGTGTTTACTTTTCAATGATTAACGGATTTTCTTTATCACCTTCCATATTTGTACAAAATAAAATTGTCAATCTTTGTTTTGCAGCTTTTTACCACTACATTTATCGTTTTTAAAGAGAACGTTTTGTTTGGCATCGCAAGGTAAAAAGTCCGGTCTCGTCAGCATTGTACACATTTTGGGTGAATACTTCTTCAATATTACTGACAGCTTTACTTTCAAGCTTCAACAGTGTCAGGTTAATATCAACTGACTCCCCGCAAATTGTTAGGTTATGTTATGTCTTTGACAAAATTTCTCAAGTCACCCATTTGAAGCTTTAAAATCCGTCATTTTTTTCTTCCAATGCTTTCTCTTTTTATTAAAGGTCTAGATATAGAGATATTTTTATTCCTAACTTTACAAAACCAATTGTAAACTACTCGATCAATTTCTAAACCTTCAGTTCTAGGAAATTTTCTCTTCTGCTTTGTATTGGAACCTTCTTCAAATAGCTTTTTAAATCACATTTGTTTTTTAAAATATCGTTAACTTGTTCTTCAACACTAAATTTTTCAGCCAACTTTCTAGCACTGGTATTGAACTTTTCACTTTCCACAATTATATCAATTTTCTCTTTAAGAGACAAACGTTTTCTTTTTAGCGACATTGTAATTTTTCTGTACGTCTATATGTAACAGCACTGTTGAACATACTAACTCAAACTATGTACGCAAAATACGATTTTTGGGGTAAGCTTAATAAGACTTTTAATTGCACTTTCTCTGTAAATCGAACAAATTTTTTAAATCCGTTCTTAGATACCGGTAACTACTTAAGCCTCACACAATGAAACAATTATATATTGTGCACAACTTGAACGCTAAGCTGTTGTCTACTAATGACCTTACTTAAGAATGGCCGGAAATGGGAGGTAGAATTACATGTATTTTTCCAAGAAAGTTTACAAATAAGTGGCCGTGGCCGTTATCGAAAGGTGGCCGAAAATAGAGGTTTTACTGTATTTACTTATTTCGACAAATTTGAAGAAACAATAGTTTAAATAGTCTTCTAAGTATTGATACACAAATGTTTTTGTTGTTTTTTATTTAACAGAAAAAGAGTTTAGGTAACAATACAAAAAAAAATATTTATTTATTAAAAATTTTAAATAAAATTAAAATTAATATAAAATAAAAAAAAAAAAAAAAATTAATTAATTTATTATATTAAAAAATTAAATTATTAATGAGATAGGTTAAAATAAAAATATAATCAAAATATTAAGTTATTTATTAACGAAAAATTGCATGTTCATATTTTAAACCAAAAACCACCGAATGGTATCGAAAATTACCACTAATATTAATATTAGTAGCATAATGAAAAAAGGTCGAGGGTTCTGGAATTCGTGGACTTCCTATCGGTTTTCACTTTAGTATGATGGATCATATTTAACGTTCTCCAGGAAATCAAATAAAAAAACACCCTCTCCCTTCCCAGAACACATAAAAAGACCTTACCTGCTACCAGTTTTGTTGTTTATTTTTTTTTTTTTTTTTTTTTTTTTTTTTTTTTAATTTTAATTTTTTTTTTTTTAAATTTTTAAAATTGGGAAAAACTCGATTAACATACTTACTTATTTCGACGAATTTAAAGGAACAATACTTCACGGTAAAATTTGTGTTTTTTTAAATTATTTTTATTTTTTTTTAGAGTTTTATTTTTTTTTTTTTTAATTTTTTTTTTAATTTTTTTTTTTTTTTTTTTTTTTTTTTTTTTTTTTTATGATAATTTTTTTTTTTTTTTTTTTAAAAATTTTTAATATTTTATTATATTTTTTTATTTTTAAAAAAAAGTTTTCTAAGCATTGATATACGTCAAAAATATTCGTTAAAAAACAAGCCCAATTTTTATTGTCATTTTTCATCAAAAGAATAAAGGTTATAGTCTTGGGTAAAGATACGGGAAACAAACTTTTGGTCTTAGATTTTAATGAAAATTTGTGAATACACTAATATTGATGTGTAGGATCAGGAAAAAAAAGGTCAGTTACTTCTTAGCTTTCATTTTAGTATGATGGAGAACATTTAACATTCTCAGAAAAAAAACTTCTAATGAGCGAAACTTAATTAACATACATATTTTGACAAGTTTTTTTACGGAACAATGGTTTATACAGTCTTTTAAGCATATGGGAACATGCCAAACGCACCGCTAAGGAAATTTTGCATTTTTAAGAAAACCATAAACTTTATTTATAACCTAAGATCACAGTTCAATAAAGTAACAATTCTTCTTGTATACACATCAGTCAGATTAAAAAAAAACAAATAAAAAAGTAAAAAAAAAAATTAAATTAAAACAACGCTTTTGGTCCATACTGCTCAAACGTGAAGGTAAAATTACACACTGAGGAGGCAAATTGGACCCTAGGAAAATATCTAACTTTGGTGGTTTTTACAGACAAAAACAGCATCCTCGTCCTCATCTTCGACGCCACCGCAAAAACAATGTGCCCATTTCTTGCATTAAGAACACTGGATCCAACCTTTGTGAGACTATGAACATAAATATTTGCAATATAAACAGTCTACGTTATTATCTTCATTAGAAGAATTCTGATTTAGATTTAAGTCCTTAGTAACAGTCTTTTGGTTTTTCCTTTAATATCCTTGCTTGCCGCTGGGTTATCAAACTTAATTCTGTTCTTAACTAAAATTGCTTGATGTACTTGAAGAGTGTTGTCTTGAAACGATGTTTTCTGGAGGTAACGATTTTGAATAACATGGTCGAGGTTTTTTTACGATATTTTCTTCCTCATGATGATTAATATTCGTTGTATCTGCTTCTAGAAAATCAGGTTTTGTAAAAATGTCACGATCAGGTAGCCATATTCCTGTTGCCCGAAAAGCATTTTTTGTACTCGCCTACTGAGAAGTGAAGTTTTGACATAAGCGTATAGCCAATCAGGAACATTTACTTCTACGCACTAGTGCCCGGAAAACGGACAAAAAGCATTGGTATATTTAGACTTTTAAACAATAATAGTATATTGTAATTTTAATGTTTAGTTATAAAAAACGCTTTTCCCAGTATTTTTTTAAAATAAAAACACATAGAAAAAGTACAAAAGTAATTAAAAGTTATTAAAATTTACAGTGCCATCTATGAATTCAAGAATTAAGCTGTCAATTATATTAATTTTTTAGAAAAAAAAATTTTTTCAATTGCAACTGGATCAAACCCACTGCCTAGCAGCCGAAGTGGCTTCTGGTTTTTGAAGGCTTAGAGTAAATTTCATTTAAGAAACTTTTTGAGCAAGCCATTTTTGTGTCATTATCAAAGTTATGTTTTATACCATTTTCTTCTGTTAAATCGTACGCTAATGATCTTAGATCTTTGGTTATGAGGTCAAACAACCGAGATTTCATATTTTTGACGTAAGTTGCCAGCCCTTCTTCCTGCTCTTTACTAAATACAGTAACAAAACGACCCAACTTCTTCGTTGTTGCTTCATCATTTTTCGTTTATTCTATACAACTGAACTCTATGTTGTCCTTGGGATGTTATATGTTTCAGAAGACTTCGAAGTCCTAACGCTTTACTAAATACCATTTTAACAGCCAATTCAATCGAATCCTCGGACCATATCTGTCTGTTCGACTTCTTTTAATAGTTGCGAACCTTCTGAAAAGGTGAAATAAAAATACTTAAGTATACAAGTCCTTTTTTGTTGAAGAAGGTAAAATGATCCGTTTTGCTCGGTCCATTTCACTATATTTAGTAAAACATGGTTGTTATGAGGTTATGTCAACAAGCAATGACATTGTAAAGTTAAGACATTGGAAGTTAAGACCTTACTATTGCAACAGTTAAAGTCGGTATTATTCTCTGCAGTGTATGAGAAATAACAAATTTTACATCAAATTATATTAAAAGAATTTTGATACTTTATGAGTGGATTACTATTGCCCAATCCGACACACTTTCTTTCAGCGACTTTTCTCAAAACTGCTGCTTTTCGGAGCAAAACATAACCTCGTTATTTGGGCTGTCGGACTGCAAAATAACAGCATCTAATTTATCGATACTTGTCGAAAAACATAACCTCATAAATTTTGACATATTTTGAACGTCGGACTAGCCAAAAGCAGCAGTAATTTTGTTGGCCAAAACGATTTTCGAATCTTGTCAAAATAGCTTCAACATCCAAAAATATGAAGTATTTAATATATCAAAAAACAATAGGTCGGGAATCGAAACATTCTGAACCTGCATGCTCGGAAAAGCAACAGTTCTGAGAAAAGTAGCAGAAGAAAAGTGTGTCGGACTCAGCAATAAGAAGCCACCCACAAAGTATTAGATATATATGTATCACCAACCTCCATGTATCCTAAATTGGTAAAAAACGGAAGAAAATGTTTTGTTTCATATTTTAATGACTATTGGTCAATACACCAATCATTATGTGTAGAATAAGGAAATAAGGTCAGTTGCTTCTTATTTTTTACTTTAGTATGATGGACCACACTTAATGTTCTGAGGAAGAAAAATTTCTAATGGGAAAACTTATACTTATTTCGACAAATTTGAGAGAACAATAGTTCATACACTCTTCTAAGCATTGATATATGTAGTATTTTGTTAAAAACGAGGCACAATATTTAATTTCATTTTTCATCAAAAGAACAAAGGCTATAGTTTTATGTAAAAAACTGAGAAAAATTATGTCCCAGATATAATGAAAATTGGTGAATATCCTAATAATTATGTATTGAAAAGAAAATGAGGTCAGTTGCTTCCTACCTTTCACTTCAGTATGATGGAGAACATTTAGCTTTCTCAGGAAAAAAAGCTTCTAATGGGAAAACTTAGAATACATATTTCGACAAACTTGAGGAAACAACAATGTTCTAAACACTAAAATTTTAATGAAATTTGGTGAAAACACTAATATTGATGGTAGAATAAGGAAATAAGGTTAGGTACTTCCAACATTTTACTTTGTGCAAAATAATTTAATTTTTTTCCGAAACGTTTTAATCATTTTAACTCATTCTTGGAAAAAAATGTTTTTTCCTTTCTTCTTGCTGATCCTTGGTAGGCATGATGTTAATATAAACAATTTATCCATTTACTATGGGTGGCTATGAAAGATTATTAAAGATTTGGGGTCAATACAATTTTTAAAAATCTTGAATGGCCACTTTGAAGGTTAAAAATTTTGTGTTTACAAATTTGTTTTTTTTTCATCCTCATTATTGCTGATACATTGTAGGCACATTTTTGTTTAATAAATCACTAACTAAATATTTAGTTAGATTTTAGGTCTTCGTTTTCTGTTTGTTTTTTAGTTTTTGTACTTAAATACTTTGCAGCAAATCAAGTTTTGGGCGACATCTAGTGTCACAACCTGGTTATACCGTACCACGTCCAAATAGTTATCTACCAGCTTTCACTTCTTAGACTTTTGGCGCCTCACGTGGGGCCTAACCTGAAACCAACAGGCATAAAACAAACTATTTATTTCGGTTTTAAATTTTTTAAAGAACTTGTTACATAAAAAAATATATTTTGTGTTGCTAACTATAACTTAACCCTTTCCCCCTCCGTACAAAGTGCATTCAGCAATGTGTTTCCTAAAACAAAATTGAAATCAAATCTTTGTGTATTTTAGAACCGACGCGTACCTAATGCAATCGGGGGAAGGGCGGGGCTTGATACAGATCGTTGTGCCCGTAACGCAAAAACCTAGAAAAAAGTTGTAGCGTAGCGTTTCCTTGTTTATCAACTACCCTCATTTCCATACTAATTCTCTGCAACTGAAATTAAAATTAAAATTGATTATTGTGGTACAGCGTTTCGGCAAATTTCATTTTAATTCTACGATTTGAGTGCGTATTGGTAAGGGCTAAATCCTTTCACATACTTTTAGTTCGTGTTATTAGTGACGCTTTTTGCACATCATGCACGCCTTATAACTAATAAAAACAAACATTATACCTAATTTTAATAATCGCATAGGAGTCAACCAATAGTGCCACATAGGTATATAATCAAAGTAAAATAACACTAATTTAGTAATAGTTTTTCTTACGATTAGATGAATATTTATAGACGACGACATGACAAGAAAGGAAGCGAAATACAAACGAACATAAAAGTAGAAGCGAAAAAGTTAGAAAAAGAGGAAAGGAGAGTAAAGGTAAATAATGTGGGTTGATGATGAAGGAAGTACATATGAGGAGAGAGAGGGTAAATTAAAAAAGAGGTTAACAAACAACTAAAAACAGAGAGCGGGAAGAATGGTAAAGAAGAAAATAGAAAAAGAAAACAGTAAGCAAAATCTTATTTTGGAATGTAGCAGGAATAAAAAATAAAGGGAAGAAAAAAAAAGATTGGGGGAGATGAAAAAATTTTTTGTCTGAAATGTATGACTGGAAATTGCAGTTGGCGGAAAGAAACGAGAAAAAGGGTAGAGATGTTTAATTACCGGACACAGATAGGATAGAAAAAGTGAAGAGAAAGGAGAGCAAGACCGGTTACAAGGAATAGTAAATACCTACATGAAGAAGAAAAGCATATGTTATTGACAATATACGAAAAAAAAGTGGAGATCACAAGAAAAAAAATAAAAGAATGATTGGGAACCAAGACAGACAGAAAAAAAATGATAATAAGAGGAAGTTTTAATGCTAGGACAGGGGAAGAGAGGGTATGCTGATAAACGGAGAAGAGAGAAGAAGAGTGATAAGAAGATGAACGGACAAGGTAGAAAACTAACAGAAATGTGTGACAAGAGGGGATGGACAATTTTAAATGAAACATAGAGGAATGTGAGCAACGAGGGAAGTGAAAAAAAGGGAGTCGGTAATTGATTATGCGATACTAAACGAAACGAGTTTAGAGAGGATAGAAAATTAAGAATAGGTGAAAATGAAGAACACAACCATCACCCTTTAGAAATAATATTAATGGAAAGGAATGAAGACGTAAGGGTGGAATGAGGTATAGAAAAAATTTGGAGAAAGAAAGGAATGGAAAGGTACAGAGCAAACATTGAAAAACTACAAAGACATAAAGGAAGAAGTAGATAAACAATTAAAAAGGGTAGTGAAGACGATGGAGGAGGTAGTCGAAAAACAAAGTTATAAAAAAAGGAAAGAGAGAAGAACAATGAATGATGGAAGAGAGAGTGTGAAGAAAAGAAGACGTAGTTAAGAAGGAGAAAGAGGGTGGAAAAAATAGGCGTAGAGAAATTGAGGAGGCTAAAGAAGAAAAATATATAAAAAAAGAAACACAGGGCAGGATTCAAGGAAACGGTGAAGAATATAAGAAACGAAGAAGAAGCATGGAATTTTGTGAAGGAGAAACAAGGACAAAAATACAGTAACGATAATAGATAAAAATGAATTGCATAAAACAATTAGAAGGGGAGAAGCAAAGAATGTAAAAGGGGAAACAAAGAGAAAAGAATAAGAGGCGGAAAGATTCAAAAAGTAAAAGAAGCAATGACTAAAGTGAAAACTATAAAGGCAGAAGAGCAGACGGAAGAAGAGAAGAAGAATTTCCAAAAGAGTGGAGGGAAGTAATATAGGTGAAGGAGAAACAAGGACAAAATACAGTAACGATAGTAGATGAAAGTATAATGTTATTATGACAATATACGAAAAAGAAATGGAGATCACAAGAAAAATAAAAGGAATGATTGGGAGCCAAGACAGAAAAAAGTAGTAATAGGAAGAAATTTCAATGCTAGGACTGGGGAAGAGGGCTGATAAACATAGAAGAGAGAAGAAGAGTAATAAGAAGATTAACGTACAAGGTAGAAAACTAAGAGAAATGTGTAACAAAAGGGGATGCACAATTTTAAAAGGACGCATAGAGGAAGGAAAACGAGGAGCGAAGTAAAAAAAAGGAGCCGGTAATTAATTATGCAATAGTAAACTGTAGACGACTTTAGAGAGAATAGAAAAACTAAGAATAGGTGAAAATGAAGAACACAACCTTCAACCTTTAGAAAAAAATATTAATGGGAAGGGTGGACAGTATAGAAAAAAATTTGGAGAAAGGAAGGAATGGAAAGGTGCAGAACAAACATTGAAGTACTACAAGACATAAAGGAAGAAGTAGATAAACAATTAAAAAGGTAATGAAAACGATGGAGGAGGTAGTCGAAAACAAAGTTATAGAAAAACAAGGAAAGAGGGAAGAACAAAGAATGATGGAAGAGAGAGTGTGAATAAAAGAAGAAGTAGTTAACAACGGGAAAAAGGGTAGAAAAATAGACATAGAGGAATTGAGGAGAAAAGGTGAAGAATATAAGAAACGAAGAAGAAGCATGGAAATTTGTGAAGGAAAAACAAGGACAAAAATACCGTAACGATAATAGATGAAAATGAATTGCATAAAATTATTGGAATGGGGAGAAACAAAAATGTAAAAAGCGAAACAAAGAGAAAAGAATAAGAGGCGGAAAGATTTGAAAAGTAAAAGAGGCAATGAATAAAGTGAAGACTAGAAAAGCAAACGACACAGACGGAAGAAGAGGAGAATATTAATTTACAAAGGGACGAAAAGAAATGGAAAGTTAGAGAAAGAATTCTGCACAAAGAAGAGGCTGAGACCGGAATGCCCTATTAGTCAAAGTCTGTTTGCGATATATTAAGAAGATGTGGAATATGTGCTTAAAACGCATAAAATAAAAGGAGTAGTAATAGAAACAAGGAAGGTGTGGTGCTAGCGAGAAATGCCAATGGAATGAGAGCAGTAATAGAGGTTATGTAAACATATTTGGAAAAAGACAGATTATAGGCGAGATATAAAATACTAATTAATGAATGAAAGAAGTGTTGATAAGAAGGGAAAAGCTAACGTTTAGTATATTGAATTTTTTGTTTTTTTTGTAAGTAATACAGGGTGATTCATAACTATTGGGACATAAGCCTGTATATTAGAATCGAATCATTTGTTATTATATGTATAGGTAAAACAAATAGAGAATATCTATCAATTTATATATCGTACGATTACACGTACCTTTTCGCTGAAAGAATGTGGGACATACTCATCATCCTCCGTGTGAAGAATCAGGATCGGACAGTCCACCGATAACAGGTACTCATCAGTTTGAAACAACAAATCGTTGTTTTTCAGCGGATCGGTGACGGTGCTCTTAAACCAAGGCAACCACGAAAAAACCTACAAAGTACACAAGTTACAAAAAAAAAAGATTAAGTTGCTGTAAATACCTACCCAAATGTACGGAAAGTTCAAAACTTCCTCTTCCAAATTAGTGAAAGCGTTTTCCAGAATTAGTCCGGTAGGGATTACTAGTACTTTCCGCAACTGTCGTATAGTACCCGTTGCGACCGCCGCTCCCAAACCATGACCCCAAAAATATACGGGTCTCTCCGTCTCCGACCTCAACCACTGGTATAACAACACCGCGTCGTTCACGATTTTGCTTTCTCTCAAAGTCCCACACGAAGAGTCACCAAAACCTTAACAACTTTGCCCTGCCAAGAAACCCTTAAAACTGATCAGATACTCACAGCGATAATCGAAGGCGACTACGTGAAAGAATCTTCGCAAAATGAGGTACTTATTTTTGCTTGTAATCCGATTCTCAGCGCTGTCGTGAAAGTACAACAAAATCGGGTACTTACTGGCGCGTAAAATGTGACCATAATCGAAACTGTCACTTTCGACTGCCGGAAACGTGTACTCTAAAGGAAGCACGTGCCAAACACCGATCGAGGTGTTTGCGTCCAGAGGAACGTAAAGATTACGGACGCCCTCGATGCCGTACTTCTTAAAATTTGTAAAATCGTTCTCGTTGTTACCTCGAGCTGTTGAAAAAATTAAATTTTGTTGGACATCTTCCGATAGCATAAAAATAACGGGAAGGAGAACAAATATAACGATAAAAACTAAAACGAACAGCAATAATCTGCAATAACAGTTTTTGTATCAAAGCGATAAGAAAATTTTGCAAGGACTTACATAGAGGTCACCGTAATAAGACAACAACGTTGTCTGCGACAGCAGGACGCAACTTGTTCTCTCGAGTTGTATTGTTCATATTCATATTCGGTGTAACACCTTGAGGATGGTATGCTATCCACAACCGATCGTCTTTTGTTACCCATAATTTAAGCAGTAATGATTCACATTTACTCGAAATCGGAGACTTATCGTTGTTTGTAAATATTATCAGTGGGAGATAAAAGCGGGACGATAACAACTAGTATATTGCATCTGGTTTAATAGTAATAACTGTCGAGATAAAACGGTTTTCGAAATCATTACCCTAATTTTTTTCAAAAACGCAAACGCAGTTGTAGATGGAAGAGAAGCAGAAAAGTGGAAAATATTTTAAACATTTAGTAACTTTCTGTTGTTTAAGTTGTTACCACACTTGAGTTGGTATTAAGTTAATCGCAAATTAAAATTGGGTTTTAACAAACAAAAAATTGTTTTTTGTTTGGTAACTTTTCTTCTATTTCCTTATCTTGCATCGTTGCAAGTCGCGATCAGTTGGTTGACTTCACCTTAAAATAAAATAATTTTGCATCTTTTCAATTGTAAATTACCGTAATGTACTTTGAAATTTTGTTATCTAGAAAGTTAGGTAGCAGTACGTGATAAGAATGTCCCTATTGCCGTTTTAAGTCAGTCAATAATTTTAATTGCGCGTATCACGTATGAGTACCGAGAATAAATAAGTTCTGAGTTTGAAGTTAGTTAGTGGGTGATTTTTCTCCGAGAAAATAAAAACTTAAACTTTTATTTAATAGAAATATTATAAAAATTTAATTATTATTCAGACATGCCAATTTTTGGCGATTATTTAAGTAAAAATTTATTTTAATACGACTTCTCGTCTTGCTTTCTAGCGTCTCCGTACCGCCACAACAACCTTTGGTCGAATATTTCAATAAACGATTTGAATTATATCTGCAATAGCCCGGGTTCACAGTAAGCAATGATCTAGGTATTCATGTTTTTATTTAATTAAATATGTGAACAATACCGAAATTAAAAATGGTTTTGATACTCATGATGTAAATTATAAACTGTCGCAAGGTGGTTTGTATTATTTTTAACTTTCGGTGCATTTCATTCCAGGAAACGAAGAAGAAGTTGAAAGCTTTTAAAGAAGCATCGGGCGCCACCTACAGGATCCTAGTAATTACACTTACGCAGTAGAACTTAAGAAAAGTAAAACAAAAAAAAATTGTAGAAGAAGGACTAGAAAGTTTATTCTGACGGGTTTTACCAAATTAAGGCAATTTTAAAATAAGATGCAGAACAGTATACAGATTATCACAATTAATACATTAATTTAAGTGCCAGAACAAACGCTAAATTACAGCGTGCAGGGACACACTATGTATGTACTAATAAGTTATTGGACTTTAGAAATATGTAGCCCTAATAAGACGTTATGCATACACCAAACGCTTACACTATTACCACCAAAAAACAAATGATTTGACGACTGCAAGGGGCCTTGAGTTTACAATCGGTAAACAATAATTAATTGGTGTCTTAAAAATGTAAGTCGTGCGCACAAAAGAATCCGTTTTTAAGTTAACGGCGATTTCACCGTACAATTAATAAAGACAAATACATAAAGCTAAACTTATCTCATGTATATCGATGACAGCTTCACAAGAACGGTTACATATTATTACTGCATAAGACTAGACTGGTAATCTATGTGATATCGGACAGCCTCCCAAGAGCGGTGACCCAGGTTATCGGTGACAAAGAAAGCACGCGGTCAAAGGTCATATTACATTACTTAATTAATTACTAACGTTGACGTTGAAATTTATAGAGAGTATATAATTCGGTAGTAGAAAAATATTTCAAATCTTTCAGATAGAAATACTGAAAATTTCTAAAAATACAGTGTAACCACATGTTGGCTACTGGTTATCACTCAACTTACAGCGTTTAGCAAAATGTGTTATAGAAACTCGCAAGGATATAACTACGACTAATTACAACATTTCACCAGTTAAATTAGAAATACCATTGTAATTACGTAAAGGAGTTCGGTCTTTTCACGCCAATTTTTATAAGGGAAATGAATGGTTGTAGTTAATTTTGCGTAGGAATATTAGCAAGCACATGTAGAAATATTATTAGGTACATTTGATTGCCTACCGCCAGGGTTCAAGACCACCGTAATCAACAGAAAATCTGATAAATACTACACCAATAAAAATTACTATCATATCATTCTAAAATGAAAAGGACTTTTTATAATAGGCATTAAGTCTCAGATTGGGCGCCAATTATTACTAACACGGTTTGTAATAGTGGCAAAAGAAGTTGGATTGGAAGGAGTAAAACTTACATTACACTATTGCTATGATAACGTGGAAAAGGGAAAAGGATTCATTTCAATTTGAATGTTAAAACTCCTACACAGAAAGCAGATTGGAATTAATTAAGCTAAAATCGCAACAGTCGTATTTTTAAATTTTCCGTTATTATGTAATGTTAAACGTTATAATTTAGAAATTAGGCGGAGCACGGTGATATCAAATCTTTAAAGCGTAAAAAGAAAGACTAAGTAAAGAATTCGTATGTGGAGTTGAAATTAAGAGATAGAAAAGTATGTTTTTGCAATGCGTAACAATTTTAATTACAAGAGTTTATACTGATACGAGAAATAATCAAGGATACCAATTTTAAAATTTTTATTAGTATAGAAGGCGTTGAAAGTGGTTTATTGGTGAGGGTTTTTTGATTCCGATCCGTAATCATGTGTAATTTTAACATTTGTTTCAACAACAACAAAAAAATAAAAGAATTTCTACGACGACACAACGAAAAGCCAAATAAATAATTGATTTTAATTTAAAAGAATTTCAATGTCGATACGACGAAAAGCCAAATAAATAACTGAGACAATGTTGCATAATAACGTAAAAGTCATTTGACGTTATTCACGAATGGGTGCGTCAGTTAAATTGGTAAAAGAAAGCGCCTACCTTAATATAATTGTGATATAATACAGAAGTAAGTTTAGTTTAACCTGTCAATTGACGTAAAAGATTTGTAAACCGATTACGGCGCTTTGTAACTCATAGAAATTAATCAATCCTACAACACACCGATTTTGTCTCAAAAAATTTGGACCTCGAGAAAACGTCCAACAGTTTATTTACGCCGTACGTACGGCTTGCGAAATGCCAACCGTTAAAAATGTTTGTGTTAGCCTTTTATTGTAGTCCCAGGGCTTACAAAACTTTATAAGTCTTCAACGACGATACCCGATCTTAAAACCAATCCGACGACAATTTCAATCTACGTGTCCAAGATGCTAAGGGAGAAGATCCCGCTACCAGCAACGTCGCGGTTTGAGCTTTTCGCACTGGTTGTGATGGAGTGATCATCGATCTTGTAAGCAAAGAAAATTCCGGAATTGATAACTTATCATCGGATCAGAAAAAACCGTGAACGAATACAATTTGCCAAAAGGTTGGTTGCTTGTAACCGAGACATTTCGGATAAATTCGTAGAGGAGAAAATTTGCTGCACAAGCTTCTGGAAACGGTTTCATCTTAGGGAGAGATTAAGAAGAGGATTAGCCAGTGATGTAGCGGACCTGACTTGCTGAACCATCTTTCTATCATTTGTAAACCGGTCACGGCGCTTTATAACTCAAAAAAGCGTTTTACTTATAAACAGTATATAGGAGATAATCAACAACGATACCAGATTGGATAGAGCTAAGCTTCCGCAACTTTGATCTCAGCATAAGATAAACGTTCTTGGAACTAATCTGACGACGATTTCAGATTACGTGTCCAAGGGAGAAAGTGATCATCGATCTTGTAAGCAAAGAAGATTCCGGAAAGCTGAGGACTTTAGTAGCTGAACATCGAATTAGGAAAAACCGTAAACGGATACCAGTTTGCCAAAAGGTTGGTGGCTTGTATCTAAGAATCTAGGAGGGGAGGAGACTTTTTGCACAAGCTTTTGAGCTAAAGCGGAGCTGACATGTTTAACCATCTTTCTATCATGCGATGCTACCAATGCTAGGAGTCGGGGCAGGGAAGCGCTTACTGCATGGTCACAGATTTAGTGTGTGGCACCTGGCTACCGTCTTAAGCAACAAGAGCTAGTTTTTTTTTGCTCTGCTGCATTGGGTACACTGAAAACCGCAAACAATAATTTTATTTCCTGTATAAGCAACCGCACGGTCGTACGAAATCATAAATGCAAAATTGTACACTGTACCGACGTGTTATCAACTTTACTCAGGAACCTATAATTATCACAGTTGTAGAAATTAGGTCGGTTTGCTGGAATGCACGCTCGACGGAGTTGATTCGGTATCTAAAATTGCCAATGGAGAAGGCAATTAGAATACAAAAAAGTATGTTTTATGAAAGAGTTGATATTTAGGAAAAATCTCAATTTCGTCAACAAGATTCAGTCAGCACGACACAAAGAAAGTAATCACTCCAACAATACACCGGTTTTAGACACCGAGTAAGTCGTCAAACAGTTTATCGACGTAAAATTTTTCATGGTAGTCTTCCAGACCCAGGAACTAACAGATGTTTGTAAGACTGGTAATAGGATAATCCTTCAACGACAATACCGGATTGGATGGAGTCTAGCTCCGTCACAGGATATACCGCTACCAGCAACTATCGTTGCTGTTGGAGCTGCCCGGAGTGGTTGTAACGAAATAATTATCGATATTGTAAGCGAAGAAGACTCTAGAATGCTGAAGAAACTGAGAAAATCGGTTTAAGAAAAACCGTGTACCAAAAATTTGCAAAAAGGTTGATTGCTTGTAACCCAGACATCTCGAAAAAAGTCGGAGACGAGGAAAATTTCTGCACAAGCTTTCGGGAACGGTTTCGTCTTGAGGGAAGAGGAATTAACCCTTACGTAGACATTGTGTTGGAAGTGTAATTAAAGTTGGTAAGATTGCTGATTGGGAAAAGAATTAGTCTGGGATGAAACGCACGCTGCCGCGCTTGACCATCTTTCTACCATGCAATACTACTAACGCCCAGATTCGTGACACCGAAGCGCTCATAAAACGGTCAGAGATGTTACACCTGGTCACTATGACAGGAATTGTTCCGTCTTAAGCAATTTAATCTGCTGTGACTGATAAGCTGGACACGCACCACAATGCCAGTGTTGGTTGGTTTATTTGTTTATTTCATAATTAAAAATCAATTTTGCGCAATTGAATCTGAGAAAAGGTCGAGCAGCCACCGGAAATTTGGTTAAACTGGTGCTGTAGGAGAGAACACAAACTTCAAGCCCAGCATGTAAAATTCTATTGATTTTTAAGAGAATCCCAATGTCGTCAACAATGACTACAAGCCGATATTTGTGGACCACCTACATGACATGACGCTGATTATGGCAACTGAATTACCAAACACATCCGGTTTGACAATCAGCGACGAATCGGCGATCTACAACACACCGGCTTAGTCAGAAAAAATTGAAAACCCTAGCAAATTATCAACGTCGTCATAAGTATTAAGTTTTTGTGGCAGCGTTTCATGGTGTACCTAGGAACTTAGGGAACTACGTAAAACCACTAATAGAATGAGACGGAGAGCATTACGGGCACGCGACAACGATTATTGGAAAGCTAAGAAAGTGGAGTACAAGACAGCCATGACAAATTTTAAGAAAACTTTAGAAGCAACAAGGACGAAAAAAATGGCAGGAATTATAAGCACGTAGAAAAGGTTTCGTAGGGAACATCATACAGTACTATACTCGACTACCGGACGGATCCTTTACTAACAACGTGTAACGATTTTTTTTAAGGTTAGTCAACACGCGAAACAATCCGTTTGGAATAATTGTGCCGGCCATTTTTTTGTTTGCCACCTTCAAACAGTATTCTTACCGTGTACTCTTTAAATGAAGTAAGTTTTCAATTTCAAATCGCAATTCAAAAATTAATTTCTTGAATATGTGTCAATGTCTGAGGAGATGATTCTCAAAGTTTTATAAACCGTGAGTAGGTCGTTCGTTCGCATTGCAACGTTTCTTTAAGTATAGATTTCCAAAAAGAAATCCGTACCTTACTGCATTACCAAGCGCAGATGGTTTCTTTTTCTGTTGCTCTTTCCTTGGGTGTGAATTTAGTTCGTTTACCATTAGACTTAAGGGACAACATAATTTTTCAACAAGATGGTGCTCCATTACATATGTGGATACAAAACGTATCATATTGCTCATTTAGTGAGAATTATAATTATTTGAAAGCACAAACTTTTATTTAGTTAAAAGTCGTGATAACATAACACATTTGTTTTCATGGCCAGCATACAATAATTTTCAAAAAGCAGTAATTTATTACCTGAAACATAGATTGAATAGTTTAGATTATAAAATCTAAGAAAGCGCCTATTTAAAAATTAAGTTACTAACCCTGTCTTGAAAACTATTAGTTTTTTTGATAAATACTTATTACTTGTTAAAAATTATACCTAATCGTGTTATTAAACGATTCTCTCTTTTATACCATAATGATCACAAGACTTAGGTCTGCAAACAAGATAGTGCATTTATTGGAAGATATGAGAACTAAACAAGACCTTGATAATTTACCATTTAGAAATACGTAAAACATATTGGTATCTAAGTAAGTAAAGACACATATTAAATAAAATTTGATGATAAAGTATACAAAATAAACAAAAAAATTAAAGAAATAATGTTTATATCTAAGTGATTAAAAATACATATTTTTCGATGAATTTGAGGTAGTAGGTCTTGGTTAAGCAAGGAAATAATTTGTTTTTCAACATTGTGACCATGGAAACTTCGTCATCATTACCTAAATTTTTATATCTATCTTTGGGAACAACGGCATGTAAGTTTTTATAATTATTTTTAAGACTATTTAAAATTAAGAGCTTGTAGGTTCTTTACTCACCGCTTCTTGCGGCATGCACACCAGCTGGACTTCACCATCGTTAATCAAACTTCAGACGCAGATTCACCAATACCAATAACGAACGATCAAGGTTCTTGGATTGCGACATCTTTATTTTTGGTAGCATCATCGGTGCCGTTTTTGCGGAACTGTCTGTCGTTTAAATTTACGAAACGTTTGACTTTGCTATTAGCTTGTGCAATTTTCATCGTTGCTTGGTTGATCATTGCCTTCACAACGTCGTATCCTTTACTTTTGGTGGCTCGAGTGTTAGCCGGAATATCGGATGCTTTCGTTATATGTTCAGTTTCGTTATTTCTGGCGGAAGTGTCAGGCAGTTCGCGAAGAGGTTTGGTGATAACGGTTTCTACGCTATCTATGTCAATCGGAGCCTTTTTCATGAATCTTTTAGGGTCCTATGCTAGCATACAAACGGCAGCGTTAATTTCTTTAACAATTCCTCTGTTGTCGTCATGTCTTCTTGTACTGATACCGGACAGTCCCTACGATTTGATACAGAAGCATATGTTATCAAACGCCGAAGATAGTTTGAAGAAGTACCGAGGGGTCGACTTCGTCGACGATGATTTTGCGCGTATCCAAGAAGCTATCGAAGCCACAAGAACCGGTTCTTACTTAGATTTGCTCCTAGTGAAATCTCATCGCAAATCTTTATTTGTGATTCTTGGAATCAGAGCTATATATCAGTTTTCTGGATTTACTACCATCAAGCTATATTCGCAATTGATTTTTTTTGATATTGGTGGCGACAGCTCGTTCGCTCTTACGCTGTCTTCGATTTATTTTTCGATGCCGATGGTTTTCACCTTCGTCAGTTTATGGTTGATCGACACTGTTGGAAGAAAACCGCTGATGATATCAGCAACCATCGCAATCGTGACATCTTTACTTACCTTAACAATATGTTTTTATTTGAAAGACACCTCTATAATCCCCGAACAAGTTTTTATGTACTTGTGTTCGGCTTCTTTGTTGGTCTACGTATCAACTTTTAGTTTAGGATTAAATTTTGCCCCGCAGTTCTGTTGGGCGAGATTTTTCCTCCTTCTTTAAAATTGTTCGCCAGTACCGTTCATCAGATTTATTTTTGCGTCCTTGCGATAACCATGACTAAATTGTTTCAAGTAACTGGAGACGAGTTTGGGATGCAGGTGCCGTTTTTGATTTTTACGATATGTTCGTTTTTCGGGATATTCTTCATTGTGTACCGCGTCCCCGAAACAAAAAAGAGGAACTTGGAGGAATTACAAGCTTTGTTGAACAACGAAGACCAAAGATAAAGTGAGTAAACCGGAATAGTACAGATTAATTGTTAATTTAATTAAATGTAAATTGGTTGATACGTAGAATTCCACTAATTAACGGGTCATTCAGTCACTAGTAATTTGTTTTAATTTCACCTTTAATCTGTTTATGTATCAGATTTATTTTTCATCATCATAAAACTAAACATATTTATAAAATGAATTCAATAATTAACAAGATTGTAAATTGTATGAAACATGTATATTA
This sequence comes from Abscondita cerata, assembly GCA_030710515.1. Lineage (NCBI taxonomy): Eukaryota > Metazoa > Arthropoda > Insecta > Coleoptera > Lampyridae > Abscondita > Abscondita cerata. The sequence continues at coordinate 446,238 of JALBCR010000523.1, read as the reverse complement.
TAATCTCAATAAATTGATTATGAATCAATTAATTCCTTGATTGTGCTTTCACTCACTGATCTAAGAGCAGACCAATTCTTTTCAAATGTTTTGTTCTTAATTTATAATATGTTCGTGGCGTTTTTTAAATAAATTTGAAAGAAAGATATCAAAAACTTTAATTAATTGAATTTTATATTTTTATATTTTTAATAGTCTCATCTGATGCAGAGTTGAATTCTTCAAAAAAAAGTTTTTATCTAAAATGATTTGGGAAGCAGGAATTTTATGATTTCCCATTGGATTTCATTCACCATTCACCATCCGGTATATAGAAACAGGTTAAACAAAATAAAAACTTCAAGAACTTATATTTTTTTTATAAAAACAGTCAAAGCAAAGAATTAAAAATCAACTTTAAATAGGAACCAAAAACAAAGAATTAAAAAAAAAAATAATAGAAAATAAACTAATAATTCTTCTGATAAAATCAGAATTAACTTAGTAAATAAAAATTTTTAATGAATTGAATAACAAAACATGAAACAAAACTGCTAGAAAAGAGATTAAGAAAAGAAAAAAGAAACACAGGAAAGAATTAAAAATGCACTTCATATAGAAAACAAAAACAAAATTTCATAAATAATTATTCTGAATTTGAAAAGTAATAGCAAATAAATAAAACAAATCAAAACAAACAAATAAAAATCCTCTTAATATAGAAACAAAAAAAATAATAATCCTTGAGTCAAAATCAAAATTAACTTATTAAATACAAATCGACTCATAGAATTGAATAGCAAAATACAAAACAAATGATTATAAAATTATTTTTAAACAGACTGCTAAGAAAAGAGATTAAGAAAAAATCAAGAACGTTGATAGTTTTATAAAAAAAAGAATTAAAAATTAACTTAATATAGAAACCAAAACAATTTTATTTCAAAATAAATAAGTAATAAAATCTAAATTCTAAAAAGTAATAGAAAAGAAATAAATAATCCTTAAGTCAACATCAAAATTAACTTAGTAAATAAAAATCCTTTCAAAGAATTCAAAAATAAAATATCAAACAAAAGTTTACAAAAATTATTTTTATTTAGACTGCTAAGGAAAGAAATTAAATTTTGAGTTTGAAGTTAGTTAGTGGGTAATTTTTTCCCGTTTGGCATCTTCAAAGTTTACTGAGAACTTAAAGCCTACGCCATGCGATTTTGCGGTTTTAAACTTGCCGAGAGAATAAAAAATTAAATTTCTATTTAATAGGAACATTAAAAAAAATTATTGTACAGACATGCCAGTTTTTGGCGTTTATTTAAGTAAAAATTTATTTTAATACGACTTTTCGTCTTGCTTTCTAACGTCTCCGTACCGCCACAACAACCTTTGGTCGAATATTTCAATCAACCAACGCTTTGAATCCTTTCCGCAATAGCTCGGGTTCACAGTAAACAATAACCTAGATATTCATGTTTTTATTTAACTAAATATGTAAACAATACCGACATTAAAAAGTGTTTTGATACTCATGATGTAAATTATAAACTGTCGCAAGGTGTTTGTGTGTTATTATTAACTTTCGGTGCGCTTTAAATCACTAATTGGATATTTTGTGTGTATATTTATCCTATTAATGCAAGACGCGCAAGGTCAGATTTTGTTTTCGTTTGATTTGTTTTGATTTAATTTCTATGCGATAAACGCTGTTAACATTTAATTAAATTAGATAATTTGAACAAGGGCTGAATTTATTTAACTTCGTGACCTTGTTTGGCGCCCTTCACAAATTTATGGATTGCTATTGACGATTTTGCAACCATTTACTACGACCTTGCCATTTCACGAAGTCAAATTATATTGCGACCCACTTCCTCTACTTTGCTACCCCTATTTATGTTACGTTTTTAATTCAAAATTGTCGTTAACTTTTTTTAAATGTAACAAAACCTACCCGTAGTTTTGTGTCTTAGAGTGGGGTGCAGGAAGCAAACGAAGAAAGAAGGCTTTTAAAGGGGTATCGGGCGCCACCTTCAGGATTTTAGTAATTATACTTACGCAGTAGAACTTAAGAAAAGTAAAAAAAAAAATTGTAGAAGAAGGACGAAAGATATATTCTGACGGGTTTCATCAAACTAAGGCAATTTTAAAATAAGACGCAAAACAGTATACAGATTATCACAATTAATACATTAGTTTAAGTGTCAGAACAAACGCTAAATTACACGTACGGCGACATACGATATACTATTAAGTTATTGGACTTTAGAAATATGTAACCCTAATAAGACGCCAAACGCTTACACTATTGTTACAAAAAACAAATAATTTGACCACTGCAAGGGTCCTTGAGTTTACAAACAGTAAACAAAGATTAATTGGTGTCTTAAAAATGTAAGTCGTACACACAAAAGAACCTGTTTTTATCTTAATGGCGATTTCACCGTACAATTAATAAAGACAAATACTTAAAGCTAAACTTATCTTATGTATATCGATGACAGCTTCACAGGAACGGTTACATATCATTACTGCATAAGACTGGACTGGTAATCTATGTGATATCGGACAGCCTCCCAAGAGCGGTGACCCAGGTTATCGGTGACGAAGAGAGCACCCAGTCAAAGGTCATATTACATTACTTAATTAATTACCAACTTGACGTTGACATTTATAGAAAGTACATAATTTGGTAGTAGAAACATATTTCAAATTTTTAGACAGAAATTTTGAAAATTTCTAAAACTACAATGTAACCACATGTTGGTTACTGATTATTAGTCAACTTACAGCGTTGATGTGTTATAAATGTGTTATAGAAACACACAAGGACATAACTACGACTAGTTACAACATTTCACCAATTTAATTAGAAATATCATTGTAATTACCTAAAGGAGTTCGGTCCGTTCACGCCAATTTTTATAAGGAAAATGAATGGCTCTAGTTAATTTCGCAAAGGAATATTAGCAAGTACATGTAGAGATATTATCAGGTACATTTGGTTGCCTACCACCTTAATCATCAGAAAATCCGACAAATATTACTAACGCGGTACGTAATGGTGGCAAAATTGAGACTGAATACTGTTCTAATTTATTTTCTTGATATTCCAATTCAATTTACATCGTGTTGGTGATGACACGTTTTGCACCCATAACACGCAGTCCAACCATCGACTAAGTTGACGCATTACGTTTTGTATGTTAATTGGATTTCTTTCCCAAAAAATGTTAGAGAAAGAGAGAAAACATACGTTTTCAAAGTATATGTTGGGTTCAGTGATCTGAACGAAGACATTCTAGATGATTTAAAGAAATACAAGGATTAACCTCCGATTCCAAAAGATATCAATCCAGCATAGAAGTGAAATCAGATAATTCCAAAAAAAAACACAGTTTTGAAATTGACAAAAGAAATAGCAATAGATAAACTGAAAGAAGTTGGATCGGAAGTAGTAAAACTTTCATTACAATATTGCTATGATAACGTGGAAAAAGAAAAAGGATTCAAACGGCGGCGCACGGCGATATCGAATCTTTAACGCGTAAAAAGAAAGACTAAGTTAAAAATTTGTATGTGGAGTTAAAATTAAGAGATAGAGAAGTATGTTCTTGCAATGCTTGACAATTTTAATTAGAAGAATTTGACCTAATACGAGAAATAATCAAGGATACCAATTTTGAAATTTTTTTAGTATAGAAACCGTTGAAAGTGGGCGTGTCAAATCAACATATAAAAGCGGCCGGTTTGTTGGTGAGGGTCTTTGATTCCGATCCGTATTCATGTGAAATTTTAACATTTGTCTCAACAACAGCAAAAAAAATAAAAGAATTTCTACGACGATACAACGGAAAAGCCAAATAAATAATTGATTTTAATTTAAAAAGAATTTCTATGTCGATACGACAAAAAAACCAAATAAATAACTGTGACAATGTTGAATTATAACGTAAAAGTGTAGTAGTAATTTGACGTTATTCACGTATGGGTGCGTCAGTTAAATTGGTAAAAGGAAACGCCGACCTTTGTGATATATTGTAGAAGTAAGTTTAGTTTAAGCCTGATCATGGTGCTTTACGTTTTACTTATAAACAGCACGACACATAGAAATTAATCAATCCTACAACACAGCGATTTTGTCTCAAAAATTTAGACCTAGAGAAAATGCCAAACAGTTTATTCATGGCGTACGTACGGCTTGCGAAATGCCACCCGTTAAAAATTTTTGTGGTAGCCTTCCATTGTACACCCAGAGCTTACGAAACTTTGTAAGACTGCTAATAGGATGAGTCTTCAACGACAATACTCGATCGGATAGAGCAAAACTTCCGCCACTTTGACCACAGCATAGAATACATGTTCTTGGAACCAATCCGACGACAATTCCAGTCTATGTGTCCAAGATGCTAAGGGAGAAGATTAACCCCGCTACCAGCAACGTCGCTGTTGGAGCTTTTTGCACTGGTTGTGATGGACTAATCATCGATTTTGTAAGCAAAGAAAATTCCGGAATTGATAACTTATCATTGGATTAAGAAAAACCGTGAACGAATACAGTTTGCCAAAAGTTGGTTGCTTGTAACTGAGACATTTTGGATAAATTCGGAGAGTAGGAAACTTGCTGCACAAGCTTTCGAAAACTGTTTCATCTTATAAAGAGATTAAAAAGAGGATCAGCTAGTGATGTAGCAGATTTGCTGAACCATCTGTCTATCATTTGTAAACCGGTCACGGCGCTTTGTAACTCGAAAAAGCGTTTTACTTATAAACAGCATAACGCATAAGAAGTAATCAATCCTACAACAAACCGATTTTGTCACAAAATATTTAAACCCCGAGCCATCGCCAGACAGTTTATCCTTCTCATACCTACGGCTTGCAAAATTCCACCCGTTAAAATTTTTGTGGTAGCCTCCCGTGGTACACCCAGAACTTACGAAACTTTGTAAGACTGCTAATAGGGTGACGCTTCAAGGACGATACCAGATCGGATAAAGCTAAGCTTCCGCAACTTCGATCTCAGCATAAGATACGTGTCCAAGGGAGAAGGTTAACCCCGCTGTTAGAGCTTTTTACATTGGTTGTGAGGGAGTGATTATTGATCTTGTAAGCAAAGAAGAGTCCGGAAAGCAGAGGACTTTGACAGCTGAACATCGGATTAGGAAAAACCGTAAACGGACACTAGTTTGCCAAAAGGTTGGTGGCTTGTATCTGAGAATTTTGAAGGGTAGGAAACTTTTTACACAAGCTTTTGAAAACGGTTTTGTCTTGAAGGAAGAGGATTTAATCCTTACGTAGACATCGTGTTGGAGGTGAAATCGAAGTTGAGAAGATTGCTGATTCAGAAGAAGATGGAGCGGAGGTCGCAGATTTAGTGTGTAGCGCCTGGCTACTGTCTTAAGCAACCAGAGCTAGTTTTTTTTGCTCCGTTGGACTGGGTACACTGAAAACCGCAAACAATAATTTTATTTCCTGAATAAGCGACCGCACGGTCGGACGGAAGTAATCACTTATACAATACACCAGTTTTGGACCCATATCAAATCGTCAAACAGTTTATCGACTTAAATTTTTTCATGGCAGTCTTCTAGACCCAGGAACTTACAAATGTTTGTAAGAGTGCTAATAGGATGAGTCTTCGACAACGATACCGGATTAGATTGAGTCAAGCTCTGCTACAGGATACTGCTACCAGCAACTAACGTCGGTGTTGGAGCTGCCCGCAGTGGTTGTAAGGGAATAATTTTCGAACTTGTAAGTGAAGAAGAGTTTAGAATTCTGAAGAAGCTGAGAAAATAGGTTCAGAAGAAACTGTGGACCGAAAATTTGCAAAAAGGTTGATCGCTTGTAACCCAGACATCTCGAAAAACTCGGAGGGTAGAAAACTTTCTGCACAAGCTTTCGGAAACGGTTTTGTCTTGGGGGAAAAGGAATTATCCTTTACGTAGACATCGTGTTGGAGGTGTAATCAAAGTTGGTAATATTGCTGATTGGGAAGAGGATTAGCCTGGGATTGAGCGGAGCTGCCGCGCTTGACGTGCAATGCTACCAATGCCCAGATTCGCAACACCGAAGCGCTCATAAAACGGTCAGAGATGTTACACCTGGTCACCATAGCAGGAATTGTTCCGTCTTAAGCAATTTAATCTGCTGTGACTCTGATAAGCTGGACACGCAACACAATGCCAGTTTTGGTTGGTTTATTTGTTTATTTCATAATATTTCATAATAAAAAATCAATTTTGCGCAATTAAATCTGGAGAAAAGGTCGAGCAGCCACCTGAAATTTGGTTAAACTGGTGCTGTAGGAGAGAACACAAACTTCAAGCCCAGCATGTAAAATTCTATTGATTTTTAAGAGAATCCCAATGTCGTCAACAATGACTACAAGCCGATATTTGTGGACCACCTACATGACATGACGCTGATTATGGCAACTGAATTACCAAACACATCCGGTTTGACAATCAGCGACGAATCGACGATCTACAACACACCGGCTTGGTCAGAAAAAATTGAAAAACCTAGCAAATTATCAACGTCGTCATAAGTATTAAGTTTTTGTGGCAGCGTTCAATGGTGGACCTAGGAACTTACGGAACTACGTAAAACCACTAATAGAATGAGACGGAGAGCATTACGGGCACGCGACAACGATGATTGGAAAGCCAAAAAAGTGGAGTACAAGACGGCCATGACAGATTTTAAGAAAACTTTAGAAGCAACGAGGACTAAAAAAATGGCAGAAATTATGATCTCGTAGAAAAGGTTTCGTAGGGAGCAGCATACAGTACTATACTCGACTACCGGACGGATTCTTTACTAACAACGTGTAATGACTTTTTTAAGGTTAGTCACCACGCGAAACAATCCGTTTGGAATAATTGTGCCGACCATTTTTTTGTTTGTCATCTTCAAACAAGTATTGTTACCGTCTACTCTCTGAAAGAAGTAAGTTTTCAATTTCAAATCGCAATTCAAAAATTAATGTCTTGAATATGTGTCAATGTCCGAGGAGATGATTCTCAAAGTTTTATAAACCGTGAGTAGGTCGTTCGTTCGCATTGCGACGTTTCTTTATGTATAGATTTCCAAAAAGAAATCCGTACCTTACTGCATTACCAAGCGCAGATGGTTTCTTCTTCTGTTGCTCTTTCCTTGGGTGTGAATTTAGTTCGTTTACCATTAGACTTAAGAGACAACATCATTTTTCAACAAGATGGTGCTCCATTACATATGTGGATACAAACGTATTATATTGCTCATTTAGTGAGAATTATAATTAATTGACAGCGCAAACTTTTATTTAGTTAAAAGTCGTGATAACATAACACATTTGTTTTCATGGCCAGCATACAATAATTTTCAAAAAGCAGTAATTTATTACCTGAAACATAGATTGCATAGTTTTGATTATAAAATCTAAGAGGGCGCCTATTTAAAAAAAATAAGTTACTAACCCTGTCTTGAAAACTATTAGTTTTTTGATAAATACTTATTGCTTGTTAAAAAAATTATACCTAATCGTGTTATTAAAACGATTCTGTCTTTTATACCATAATGATCACAAGACTTAGGTCTGCAAACAAGATAGTGCATTTATTGGAAGATATGAGAACTAAACAAGACCTTGATAATTTACCATTTAGAAATACGTAAAACATATTGGTATCTAAAGTAAGTAAAGACACATATTAAATAAAATTTGATGATAATGTATACAAAATAAACAAAAAATTAAAGAAATAATGTTTATATCTAAGTGATTAAAATACATATTTTCGATGAATTTGAGGTAGTAGGTCTTGGTTAAGCAAGAAAATAATTTGTTTTTCAACTTTGTGACCATGGAAAGTTCGTCATCATTACCTAAATTTTTATATCTATCTTTGGGAACAACGGCATGTAAGTTTTTATAATTATTTTTAAGACTATTTAAAATTAAGAGCTTGTAGGTTCTTTACTCACCGCTTCTTGCGGCATGCACACCAGCTGGACTTCACCATCGTTAATCAAACTTCAAGACGCAGATTCACCAATACCAATAACGAACGATCAAGGTTCTTGGATTGCGACATCTTTATTTTTTGGTAGCATCATCGGTGCCGTTTTTTGGAACTGTCTGTCGTTTAAATTTACGAAACGTTTGACTTTGCTATTAGCTTGTGCAATTTTCATCGTTGCTTGGTTGATCATTGCCTTCACAACGTCGTATCCTTTACTTCTGGTGGCTCGAGTGTTAGCCGGAATATCGGATGCTTTCGTTATATGTTCAGTTTCGTTATTTCTGGCGGAAGTGTCAGGCAGTTCGCGAAGAGGTTTGGTGATAACGGTTTCTACACTATCCATATCGATCGGAGCCTTTTTCATGAATCTTTTAGGTTTCTACGCTAGCATACAAACGGCAGCGTTAATTTCGTTAACAATTCCTCTGTTGTCGTCATGTCTTTTTGTACTGATACCGGACAGTCCCTACGATTTGATACAGAAGTATCAGTTATCAAACGCCGAAGATAGTTTGAGGAAGTACCGAGGGGTCGACTTCGTCGACGAAGATTTTGCGCGTATCCAAGAATCTATCGAAGCCACAAGAACCGGTTCTTACTTAGATTTGCTCCTAGTGAAATCTCATCGCAAATCTTTATTTGTGATTCTTGGAATCAGAGCTATATATCAGTTTTCTGGATTTACTACCATCAAGCTATATTCGCAATTGATTTTTTTTGATATTGGTGGCGACAGCTCGTTCGCTCTTACGCTGTCTTCGATTTATTTTTCGATGCCGATGGTTTTCACCTTCGTCAGTTTATGGTTGATCGACACTGTTGGAAGAAAACCGCTGATGATATCAGCAACCATCGCGATCGTGACATCATTACTTACCTTAACAATAGGTTTTTATTTGAAAGACACCTCTATAATCCCCGAACAAGTTTTTATGTACTTGTGTTCGGTTTCTTTGTTGGTTTACGTATCAACTTTCAGTTTAGGATTAAATTTTGCTCCAGCGGTTCTGTTGGGCGAGATTTTTCCTCCTTCTTTAAAATTGTTCGCCAGTACCGTTCATCAGATTTATTATTGCGTCCTTGCGATAATCACGACTAAATTGTTTCAAGTAACTGGAGACGAGTTCGGGATGCAGGTGCCGTTTTTGATTTTTACGATATGTTCGTTTTTTGGCATATTCTTCATTGTGTACCGCGTCCCTGAAACAAAAAAGAGGAACTTAGAAGAGTTACAAGCTTTGTTGAACAACGAAGACCAAATATAAAGTGAGTAAACCGGGATACTACAGGTTAATTGTTAATTTAATTAAATGTAAATTGGTTTGATACGTAGAATTCTACTAATTAACGGGTCATTTACTCACTGATCATTTGTTTTAATTTCATCTTTGATGTGTTTATGTATAAGATTTATTTTTTATTGCGTCCATTCATCATAAAACTAAACATATTTATAAAATGAATTCAATATTTAAAAAAGGTTGTAATTCTATGAAACATGTTTATTATAATCTCTATAAATTTATTATGAATCAATTAATTTGTTGATTGTGATTTCACTCACTAATCTAAGAGCAGATCAATTGTTTTCAAATGTTTGTGTTTTTAATTTATTATATATTTCTGGGTTTTCTTAAATAAATTTTAAAAAAAGATATCATAAACACGCATTAATTGAGTCACTAATTGATTATTTGTATGGGCGAAGTTTTTGTATTTAATTAACTTGTTTATGATGTTTAGCATTTTTGTTCTCAATACTACACGCTAAAAAATTTCAATCAAATGATTCACTGATTAGGTAGCTACCATTAACTAATAAGTGACTAGCTACCTAATTAAAGACCGTCTTTTATGACCACTTAAAAAATAAAATCAATAAAAACAAAAATAAAAAATGTAGATAAAGAATGGATGTTCTAAATTTTAAAAACAATTTACAGTGGACCCCCGGTAATCCGACAAACAGTTTGCAGGGCAAGTCGGATTAACGAATTTGTTGGATTATAGAGTACTGCCCCTATAGTCCGGAATTTTTACGAAAGAGTACCTTGTAATCCGACAAATTACAAATCCAATGATAAGATTCTACATGTTATATGTATTATGTACAAATCATACTTCATATGTCAAATTTAGTAAATTAAACAACACAATAGAGGGCTTACGTTTTATTTACATTAGGACTTTACATTAGGATTACTTTACATTTTATTGATATTGATATTATTTTCTTGAGAAAAGAACATCAATATTTATTGTTTTATTATAAGCATTTGTTATTATATTATAGGTAAACAAAGAATTGCTTTACTTAAATTAAATAAAAATTACTTCCATCAATTTAACAAATTCTTAAGACAAGAATACAATAGACCATGTCGGATTACAGGGGGTGCCGGATTAGCCGAGGGCCGGATTATCGGGGGTCCACTGTATATACTTAGCGGATGGTGAATGGTCAGACGCACTATAGGACAACCAATGGGAAATCATAAAATCTTAAATTCCTGCTTCACAAATCATTTTAGATAAAAACTCCATAGGAACTTTTTTTGGATAAAAAATTTCTGTATTAGATGAGACTATTAAAAATATGTTTCAGCTTTTGGTGACATACTTATTTACCATTCAAGAAGTTAGTGATTGTGAAATATTTTTGGATACATTATATGTGTCTCATTCGCTGTCTTCAAAAAATTCATTGTTTATATCATCGGGGGTGAACGGTGTTGGTTGGTAGATGTGATCGGGGGTGAACGGTGTTGGTTGGTAAGTTACAGTTATTCTAATTTCTTTCTTTAAAAAAATGACGCTCATAATAACAATTAAAAAAAACTTTTTAAAATTTATTTTAATCAATTTAAGTTGTTTTTTTTTGGGAAAATTATTAAATAACCCTCAATTTTTTTCTTTGAATGTATGCTTTCTAAAATGTCTATTTTACGCTGGTAATTTTAACTTTTTGAAATTCTCGTGTTCGTTTTATTCACCGCTCGCACTGATGAGCCTTAATAAGGCCAAACACATATATGTATCTACAATTCGTGATTCTGAAAACTTGCTACTGGTTTATTTGGTTGGTACAAATTCGATGTGTTGATGACTGACTACAGATTTCTAGAAATTATTTTCAACTCGTATGGATGATGAGACATTCTGGAGATTATGAAAATGTACATCGAAAGGGTATGGTGACCATGTGTAAAATGAATCCTTTCCACCTTTTATTTATAATTCAGAGAGGTAAGTGCATTTATTCAATTAATATTACATGATGAAATTAACACTGAAAATTCATTAATTAAAAAAGATAGTTTTCTTCATTTCAGCATCGTAAATCATATTTAATTCAATTACTAACATCCGGTTGCGGTTTAGCAATCAGTCTGTACGATTCTGGTTACACTTTCTCTTTGGTCTTTGCTTTTTACCAACAATTGTATTTCTTCTAAGTTCTTTTGTTTCGTTTCAGGAATGCAATACGCAATGAAAAATATGCCACAAAACGTACATATCGCAAAAATCAAAAACGGTACCTGCTTCCCAAACTCTTCTCTAGTTATTTGAAATAATTTAGTCGTGATTATTATAAGAATGCAAAAATAAACCTGATGAACGGTACTAGCGAACGATTTTAAAGAAGGTGGAAGCATTTCGCCCAGCAGAACTGCAGGGGCAAAATTTAATCCGAAACTGAAAGCTGCTATGTAGAGCAACAAAGACGCCGAAGAGACGTATATAAAAACTTGTTGAGAGACTATGTATTTCAAGTAATGAAAAATTACTAATACAAGTAATGATGTAACGATTGCGATGGTTGCTGAGAGCATCATCGGTTTTCTTCCAACAGTGTCGATCAACCACAAGCTGATGAACGTGAAAACAATCGGCATCGAAAAATAAATTGAAGATAACATAACGGCAAAACCGCTGTTGTTACTAATGTCAGAAAAAATCAACTGGGAATATAGCTTTATGGTAGTAAATCCAGAAAACTGATATATCGTTCTGACTCCAAGAATTAAAAGCAAAGATTTGCGATAAGATTTTACTAAGAGCAAACGTAAGTAAGAACCCCTACTTGTGACAACTTCTTCGACAGCTTCCTTGATGCGCTTAAAATCATCGTCGACAAGGTTTTTTCCTCGATACTTCTTCAAACTATCTTTAGCGTTTGATAACAATCCCTTCTGAATCAAATCGTAAGGACTGTCAGGTATTAATACAAAAAGACATGATGAAATCAAAGGAATTAGTAGACAAATTAACGCTGTCGTTTGTATACTAGCGTAAGAGCCTAAAAGATTCATAAAAAAGACTCCGATTGATGTGGATAGAGTAGTAATCGTTATCACTAAACCTCTTCGCGAACTACCTGACACTTCTGCCAAAAACAACGAAACTGAACATATAACAAAAGCATCCGATATTCCGGCTAACAGACGACCTACCAGAAGTAGAGGGTACGACCTTGTGAAAGCAATGATCAACCAAGAAACGATGAGAATAGCACACGCTAATAACAAAGTCGAACGTTTCGTACATTTAAGCGACAGGAAGTTCCAAATAATGGCACCGATGATGCTACCAAAAAATAAAGATGTTGCAATCCATGAACTTTCATCGCTGGTTATTGGTATTGGTGAATCTTCGGCTTGAAGTATGATCAACGACGGTGAGGTCCAGCTGACGTGAATGCCGCAAGAAGAGGTGAGTAATGAACCTAAAAACTTGAATCGCTAATTGCTTTAATTATGGTTAGAAAAACTCACATGCGATCGTCGCCAAAGACACGTACAACCATTTGGGATACGGTGCGGCACGTTCCATGGTCGCGGTTACAATTAAATATTATTGAAAAAACACCAAATAACGTAAAGGTATAATAATTACATATATTAGCTTTTTGTAAAATAATGAGTGTACGTAATTTGTTATTATTAAAAAACTGTGTAATTAGCACGATGTACAAGAAGATTGGAAGACCATGTGACTTCATTTTCAAGTAGGTAATTAAAAGGCCTTAAACATGTAATACCTACCTATTGTACTATCAATGATATGGCATCGCTATGTAATTGGTTTAGTTTATATTATGTATCTGGGTAACATATATTATTTAGTTTTGTTAGTAATTATAAATCAAGTCATATGTAATTATGTTATGATAAAACATGGTGGCAGCGTAAGGATTTTAAATTAAAACTCACGTGTCAAAATAATTTCAAAGCCTGAAATCATGGCAAACAAAGAAAATTCAATATAAAATATCAATGCAACATCAGCAATAGTGTAGGTAGATCCACCTGAAAAGTTCAATTATGGTTCTCCATTAACATGACCCAGTGGCGTAAAAGATTTGAAAGGTACATGACGGTATCAGAATTAGTCCATAAAACAGATCAAGAAAAAATTGATATTCTTGTTTACATAATAGGAGAAGAGTCAGAAAATATCCTTCTGCAATTTTTTGAAGCACCAAAGACTTACATACAAGCTTTGAAAAATTTGAAGCTCACTTTAATCCAAGAAGGAACGACGGTTTCATAACAAGTTTACATTCTTTAGCAGAACATTGCGAGTATGGATATTTAAGAGATGAATTAATCCGTGATAGAATCGCAGTAGGAATGATAGATAAAAAAACCACCGAACGGTTGCATTACAGGCAAAATTAATATTAAATTTAACTCGGTCGCTTTAGCCCCTCGCAAAAAAAAATAGTTTTTTTGACGTTTGTATACGAACGAGAACAGCTACCACATCAGGCTAGAATAATTTTGCGCAACGCTAGAACACCTTTAATAAACTGAGTCATTAATTAAAATGCATGTCTTGCCACAGTTAACTGTAACGATTGTGAATTTTTAAAGTGTATTATCGTTATCAGGATTGATAACTTTAAACGCTTAAACACGCGTGTCGCAATAAGAGCGAAATGCGCATCAGGTATTGTTTTGTTACAAGCATTTAAAAGGGGCGTTTAAGTCATGTGTGATACGAGATGGCGCTTCCGTCTTAATTTTTATCAATTTTCTATACAACTCTACTGCATTTATACACTAAATATAACACATTTGATTAAAGAATACGATTCTGTATGTTTCTTTAGGGAACCTCCTATTATGAAATCATAATTTTAATTAACACAGCAATAAATTGAAGACAAACTTGAGTATTTTTGAAATATTTTTAAGAAAATTAGAAACTTTTGAGATATACAAAACCCGAAGCAACCCTTAAAAACATTGTATTTCAAATAATAGTACAAAATTGTAAGTAATAACTGAAATATGTTGTATAAAAGATTAGTGAATTGATTTTAGGTTATATAACTAAATATTTTTGTATTAACAACTTCAGCTATTAATTGCAAGAGGGCCCTAGCAACATTGAGCTACTGTGAAATAGTTACCAAATTCTTTGCATAGAGGGTTCTAGTTTCGATTGTCGTAAATAAACATCGTTTCTTCAGTATTACCAAAGAGTGATTGGTATTACCAAAGGTATTACGGTATTATCAAAGTGGCATTCATAAATTTAAAAAGGAATTGTCGATGATTCATATGTAATACAGATTTAGTAAACATACGGCCAGGAATATTTAACATTTTATTAAAATTGTACACCAACACAACGTATGGACGTTGATTGAAATATTGGTAAAGATAGTCAACCTTATGGGATTATGCGACCCCGAAATTTGTTCTAAACATCAGAGGTCGGTAGTATCGCTTTGTGCTAAGAAAATACGTCAATTGTATTGTAGAATTTACAGAACAGTATTGCCGATAAATGTGAAATAGAAAACTGTAATTTTGCTGATAGTTTATGCTAAGGCACGACATTGTTGCCAATGCATCATGCCGTTGATTGAAATATTGGTGCATTGAGTCAATGTTGACAAACAAACAAAAACATGCGTTCTACAATATACAAGAATTTATTGATTTTTGTCGACGTACTAATTAAATGTGTGTCCTTTGTTATATATTTTTTTTCTATTGTCTGTTAATTGTTCAATGTAATAATATTTATTTGTATCTTTCTTACGTAAGGTTATAACAATGGTTATACCATCATGACAAACACATATATGTACAAAGATTGTATACATACACATGTGAATAAAGTTTATTATTATGAAAAAACCTGCAGATTTAAAAGTATTAATTTCGTAAAGAAATCGTTGAAAAACGTTCTCCCAAAAAACAATTTCTTTAAATACTTTTGAAAATTCCATACTCATATATTTATTACATTAACATCGTTTATCCGTTGAAAATGTTTTAAAATCTATTAGGCTTACGCAAGTAAATTTCTAAATTTTGGTCATTGAAATTAAAATTTTTAACATAGAAACGCTATCCCTTTTTATGTTGGAACGAATGTTGAATTTTCTTATATTACAATCTAACGTACTCAACTGTTTGCATCTAAACAATATTATAACAAGCCTACTCATTTACTAAAGGTGTTGCTAAAAGTATGCAATTGTAGAATTTCTGACTAAGCCGATAAGGAATGTGACTCATAAACGATAATCCGAAGACTCCTCGTAATACATTTGTTTCAATATCAACTTTAGGTGTACTTATATTTTAAGATATTTTTCTAATTCTATTGTAATATGATTTTTCAATATTAAATCGTCATTTATTTCGTCACAGAAAAGAATAGTGTATTATACACGTGCATTATCCGCACCGCGTCGGGAGACAACACACCTCAAGCTAAAATCTAGTACTTTTATTTTTAGAAGTAATAGGAATAGGTTTTATTACCAAGTGAATTTAAATTTGAAGGTCTAGTGGAACCCACTTTCCTAAAAACACGGTAACTTGTTGCCTTTTGAATTGAAAAATTTGAAAACCAATTTTTATTTAAAATCCTTTTCAACTGAACACGTAAAACAAGTAGATACAAAACCAATAATTTTGCGTTTCTGAACTCTAGTGGTATTTCTCCCAGTATGTTCTACTTTATTCCTAACGAAGTTATTAAATGACAAACAAATGTCAACATTATTATTTGCAAGTTAAAAAATAAAGTGCAAGCATAATTTGTAAAATAATTGTTTCTTATTTATCTAACACCGACCAAACCAAACTGTTTTAACAAATAACGCTTCGCATGTATTTTAGTAAATTATTAAAAAAACATTGTCATTAAAATCCAAGATATGTATCATCAATGGTATTATTCATAAATGAAAAATTCGTCACTTTTAATTACTAGTTAATACGTTTACTAAATATTTGAAAACGTTGCAACATTGTATTGACAAAAGTAAATTTTTACGGATTGTATGTTGCGCCATTTTTACAACGGTGGAATAAATTGAACTATTCTATTTCAAGAATCGTACACATTATAACTTAGCGCTTCAGTACAGGTGAAAAAGTAAACAAAAACGCAACCCAACATGCATATGTGAATTGCATCCGTGATACAAGCAAATACAAGCGGTTGACTATATTTACCAATATTTCAATCAACGGTATAGAGAATTTGAATGTGAAATGTAATACTTTAATTATTACTTATAAAAACAGGAAACCTGTATATACTAGATGGAATGTTAAAATAAGTAGTGATAAGAACAAGAAAAGTTTCAAAAGCAGTTTATTTGAGTAATAATGCAGTCATGCACAATTTAATATTTTAATTCTACAAAATATATACGATAGGTTTCTAATTAAACTGTGTATTTTGTCATAATTTACGTTTGGGTCTGTTGACACCCACACAAATTTGTAAATATGTGTAGTTATTATTTTAGTTTAAAATGTAAATGGCATTTAACTTACTATCTCATTCATTCGCTAAATCGCGTTATCATGTGGTAAATTACCCTACTTAGGTGTTTTTCATCACAACATCACACGACAGCTCAAATAATGTGACCATTTCAAAATTTATTTTACAATAATATATCAAAAATATTCAATCAGTTTAGTCGCAATTTTCATATCAAGTATAAAGTAACGCAGCGAATAACCACACAAAATAATACTTCAAAGTTTAATACATTTTTTGTCCAAAATACAATGTTTTTTTCTAATGTCGTAATTTTTAAATTTTTTCCAGTGTCATATTTTTGTTTTTAATGAAATGTCAAACTAACTTTAAGGATTTTAAATATGATTTTAAGCGTATCCGAATCTCTGATCGAACTAAAAATATTGTTTAATTCCTGTATGAAAATTGAAAATTTCTTCACTCCTTGGCTTTCAAACACTCGTTTCTATAGACAGTGGTTCCACCGAAATCGCTCAATTTACACAAGAACTTATTAAAGAACAATTTGTGGTGGAACTGCACATCGTTCCAGTAGTATGAAATGCGAAAAGTATAGAAAGCGCACCTTGACTTAAAATTTGCCAAAAAATCAAAAAGAAGGAAATTGCGTTGTAGATAAAAATTGTTCAAGTAAAATTGTACTTCATGTAATTTCACAATAACTTTCCTTTGCAACTTATTTTCATAATTAATACTTTTAAAGATATTGGCAAAACAATTAATGTCTCGTGATCGCTATATCTAAGTAATTTCTTGTTAGATCTAAAATTATTTGAGCAAAAGATGCGTATAATTAAATTACAAACAACTTTTACTCAAATAAAATTTAAAATGAATATTTTTGGCAATATTCCAAAAATAAGACCATCTGTGTAGTTTATGTGCTTTTTGGTAGTTTTGGCTCGACCGATTATTGCCAAAACTAATCTGTTTGCGGAATTATAAATAACATTTACATGCCACGTTTACATATCGAACGGATTTGGATTGATAACCCAAAACAAAACTGCTTTCCCGTTAAGTCATTTGATCCTGAACTCGATCTTTGTTATTGTTTTTGTTTAGCTTTATATTGCGTAAGAGCTTTTGAATGTAAGGTGGATCTACACACTTTCTTCCTTTGATAATATTCCCACGAATGATTTCTGGCGCAATGTAATCTTTGTAAAACATAATTAATTTTGGTAGAATTTGTTCCTTCCAAAATTCTGTCGTCTTTGGTATTTTCTGTATAAATAAATCTACGTTGTCATTAACATACACAATGAAATAACAAAACTCTTATTAGTTATGTTTAACTGGCCCTGAATCTAAAAAATAAAATGAAATGTGTACTACATATTTATTTTTGTCAAATACTTTACCTGATAATAATAATCGTGATTTTTTAAATTGATGGAGTCAATCCTTACACTCTAAACAAATGTATTTTTTTCTGTTTTTTCATTTCAGCCACAATTTTGCATAGAGTGTTTGGGACCGGTACATTTATATTTGGCGATTTGAGCAGATTTTAAGATGTACCTTTGTCTTTTATAAATTAGTCATAATCAAATTTAAGTTTAATGTATCGTAATGCCGGACATCTGCTCGTGTAAGTGGCGGTTAAGAAATGGCGTTGTAACGTGTAAGATTCGAATGTTATTTGTTTTATCGATATTTTGTTTTAATCTGACCGCAAGCATTGGTTAAATGATCAGTCTGGCTTGGTAAATTTGTGGGACAATGGCGTTTATTTTAGTTGTTGCTAGATGCCTTCAATTTGCTTCCAGCAGTGCAAAAGTTAAATTTTAACAGCACTGTAATAAAATAATTGTTAACAACAAAGCAGTTCGAAGGTAAACCCACCTTCGCCTCGAACATTGTTGTTAATAATTATTTTTGTACGGAAGTACGGTACTAACTCTAAATCTAAATCTTAACGCCTTTTAAAACCTTTGGAAGCCAGAGGGCATCCCCAACAACAACTTAAATAAACGCCATTGGCCACAAAAAATTGCCGCCACGGCACTTGACCAATGGTGTGCTACCGCAGGGTGACACGGACTGGTACAGACCCGGTAACCGAAGATTGAGGGTTCACAAATATCGTAAAAACAAATTGGCACAAAATAAACATCGGCCGTCAATCTTCCATTGTACAGCCGCGGAAAGCTGGCGCCGTTTTTACGGCTCACAAAGGTATTCATTGAAGCGGGCAACTTAATCTCCGGCTACACATTATTGTCACGTACACTGCGCTTTGCGACAAAAAGGTACATCTTAAAATCTACTTAAATCATAAATATAAATGTACAGACAAAACAAGTGCTTAAACCTAAAGTTGAAGCAGAAAATAATGTTTTCACTTCAATAATGGCGTCTTCTTCTGTAATTAAACCTGTAACACACATATAATTCAATTAGAATGCAATAAGAATATAAAATTGTAGTTACCGTCAGGGGAGGCTCCAAGAAATCCTGTGCTTTCATCTATCCAGAGTCCAGATGATGCAACTGAAAGTCCTGTTTGTTGTTCAAATAAACTTATCGCAACACTTTCTTTTGCAATGCCATACTCTGTAGCTTTATTACTGAATTTACTAATGTGCAAGCAGCTCTTTACAATATTGTGGCAAGATGTGTGCGATTTTCTTTTAACAACTTTGCCAAATAAAGATGCCGTTAAACGATTCTGTCGTTCGTTTTCGTAGGTTTCATTTCCGAACTGACCTTTAGATACGTTTTCAATTCTTTGAATGTCTTCTTTGCTTATCTGAAAATTTCATGATCATCATATTAATTCGTATTACTTTTTTAACTTTGAAAATTACTTTTAAATCTTCAATAATCCTGTTAACTTCTAACTGTAACACAGTATCAGCTAGATCAGGTTCTAGTGCGTTGGGACCATAATCATCATTTATTTTTGTGTGGGAACGTACGATTCTTTTTTTTGTTGTGGTTTTTCCCTACTAACAAATAGCTTTCTACGAACTTTTGAATCGTGTAAGGCTGTATTTCGTTTAATAAATTCTTTAAAATGTTTACCTATAAAATAAATTAATTTATAAGAGTAACAGAGGTGGCTAAGATGGGTTCATTTGAAGACAAACTCATGGTTTTAAAAACAAATATTGATTAGGAGGAAATCGATATTTATTGACACCGATTTAACGAAAAAGGAATAAAAATTCAAGCGTAAATTAGAGAAAAGGTTAGAAAAGAAAAGGAAAAATGAAATACTGTAAAAATTGACTATAAAAGTCTAATTCTAAGTGGAATAAGATGTAAAATAACAAAGAAAGGTAAACTAACAACAAAAATTAAACAAGAAAAACAAATTCATGTGTAATTCGGAAACGGACACAGCAACGGGCAATAAACAATTAAAAAATACTCGAAAGTAAAATATGGAAAATTGCTACGTAGAATATTAATTGTGTAAGAGGAAAAGAGATAGAATTAAAGGAAGAATTCGAAAAACAGGAGTATTTGGAATGAAGAAAACAAAGAAAAAGGAAAAGGATTAGAAAAGTTAAGAAATAACAACGTACTAATAATATACAGGGAACGTCAAAAGTATGGAATAAATTCCATAAAAATTTTGGAATAATTTGATGAAAAGGCTTGAACACGTCAATTTTAATTTGACATACTCTGCCTAAAATTATTTGTTTCTCAAATAATGGCACATTCAAAAAAGATAAAATTTCAAAATGTATAAAAATTCAAATTAAAATAAATGGCAGTTTGAGCATTTAATTAAGTGGCCGAAATGATATGCTTAAGAAACATACATGGTGTAACAAAAGGAGATAGACTCAGAAACACAAATAGGTATAAGAAAAGGATGTACTTTTTTTACCTGGGCTGCGTTTCGTAAAAGATTTCCAAGGGCTGGTGTGCCACTTAAAATGTTTGTTATGGCGCAAAGCTGCAAGATTTATTCTGCGCTGGTAAGAACCTCTTTGAATTATGTTCAGTCTTTTCCCCATATTAAACCTTGCAACAATATTCATTAATCGTTCGGCTCTTGTATTGTTTTCATTTTCCAGCAACAAATGCGCTTTGCTAATTAATAAATCTATTGCACCTGCAAAATATTATCATTGTTTAATAATAATGTTATTAATCCATAATAATTATACCTGTCAAATGAAAATAAATATTTGCGTTCTTCAATTCTGCAATTTGGTCTTTTGTGGTATCTCCTAGGTTGTTGCAAATACTTTCTCTGCACTCTTTGTGGTCTCCAAAAACATGATGCATACCATACTTTAGGTCTTTTTTCAATAATTGAAGATCTTTTGATTCTTTTTGGAATGTTCATAAATAGAGCATTTTGCTCTTTTTGGAGTGACATAATTTTTGTTTTGTGAGCAGTTTTCTGCCTTGCAAGTTTATAGTCACATCAGATTTTATTTTATATAGTCTCTTTCCATAATTTTTAAAGCATGATTAGTGCATTCTAATTTCTGAATGTCTTTGCCGTATGGCACTTTTCTTTAGTTTAGCAAACACGGAAGAGTCGCCATCAGCTATAAACTTTTGTACCTAACTCCGTGCATTGCGACGCTAAGGCAAAACCCTCAACAGCCATGTCCGCCTCCATAGCAGAAGCAGAATCATCCCAATTTTTGTAACAAATGTGCTTTTTGGCCGGAGTATTTTGTTTAGTGCGAAAGCGCAAATCGAACAATACTTGTTTCTTACAGAAACAAATAAGAGTTTGCCGGTGTGACGACCAATTATGCCTACCATTCCAGAAAGAGAACTATAGTTATTGCCGTAGGATCTTTTACTCCACGACCCATCAACACAGACTGTAATAAATGGAATTCCATCTGGACTAACATTTCCCGAAGAAATAGCGTGATTTTTTTCTTCTTGTCCGGCTGCTTCCATAGATTTCCAGAGAGACTCACTCCACTCCTAATAATGTTAAATATGTGCTATAGTACTATACGTTATAACAAACAATGGTGTACTTACATTTTCTAGTTCCGTTTCAATTTTGTAGAACATGTTTTTGTTCATTGGTGGAATATCCATTGTGCAAAATAGTTCTTCTAAGTGCGAAAAACTACTACCCGTTGCCAGAGTACCCCAAACCGCTGCAGTATTGAGTACTGGGTTTTTTGGATTTTCGGTCAAAGACTTATATGTTTGATTGCAAACATTGCATTGGAGGACGATTACGCTCACCAAACCTAGACTTCTTTGGAATTCTTGTATTATTTGGAGTTTTCCATTGGGGCAGTGCTTATTATGTTCGTATTGGAAACTGATCACATTTTCTAAAAGGTAAGTAATTTCTACTATTCTGAATCCTTCAACATTTGATGCTTCTTTTTATATGGTTCAATACATAAACGGTGGTTATTTACTGATTCAGACTCTTCGACTGACATTACGCCTTTTTCTAAAGGCAATCGTTTTTAATGAAGTCGGTAGCATCATATGTTTGGGAGCACCAGTTTGGAACTCTATGAAGAAAGCATATGTTAATACTGTAAATAATTTTATAGACCATTTATACCTACTTTTGCATTAGCATTTCAACATCGCTGGTAAATGTTTCGATGTATGTAGATTCAGGAATTACATTCACTGACAATGGCGACGGATTGCATTCATCCAAAGATTCATTGTCAAAAAATAGAATCGGTTTATTTTCGGATGCTGTTTCCTGTCTGTACAAAATAAGTAAAATAATTCCTTAATGAAAAATATGAGAACAATTCTAAACAAAATTGTAATTTTTTTTATAACGCCTACAAGAACTTCTACCCATTTTATTGAACTCCAACAACAAAAATATCACTAAAAAACACTACTGCCTGGGTGAAATGAAAGTAGGAAAATGGCAAAGCTTTTGCTCGCAACTCGATTAATAAGGCTTTGGTATTAACAATATACCGAGAATGCCGACAAAGAAGTTAATCGATAGTCATGCAATTCGATCTTATTGTTATCAGTCAACGCCGATAAGAATATTCTAACACAATTTTAGTTGGATATTTTACAATAGCTTAATAGTTCTTTTTACAAAAGATGATTACTTAACTAATTTCATATTTTGTCGGTTATACATAAAAGTCCCTTTGTTTTTTAGGAGACATTGCATCAAAGAATATATAGATAGTATTTTAAGATAATATCCTGTAATTATTAATTTTGTTTAAAAATTGAGCATTAGGTCAACAAGTTGTTTATCTGCTTATTTCAATTTATCTTTTATTTATTTTTATGTATTTTTATTTAGCAAAGAATACGACGTTTTTGTTAAATATTTTACTAAATTAAGTAAGAAACATCAAATGTACTTAAAATAAATGTATTTTCAGTACTCTACTCAAGGTCAAAAGACCTCTATACTTTA
This sequence comes from Abscondita cerata, assembly GCA_030710515.1. Taxonomy (NCBI): domain Eukaryota; kingdom Metazoa; phylum Arthropoda; class Insecta; order Coleoptera; family Lampyridae; genus Abscondita; species Abscondita cerata. The sequence continues at coordinate 423,084 of JALBCR010000523.1, read as the reverse complement.
GTAGAAACAATTAACTGAAGATAAACCTTTACAAAGGTCTCTGCGAAATGTCCATTAGCGACATCTAACATTGTATAGGTCCGTAAAATATTTACTATGTATGCAATACAACGCCATCATCCAGTTTTTCTTGGTAATTTTTTATAAACGCCCCTTTTAAAGTTTATCGCTCCTGATAACGATAATGCACTTTAAACATTCACACTCGTTACAGTTAACTCTTGGAATTATTAATGCTTGAATCTGGGGGTGCTAAAGTGACCTCAGCCTTCCCACAACAAAATATCGATTTTTTTATGTTTGGACAAGATAGAGAAGAGCTAGAACAGCTTTGTTCAACGCTAGCACACGTTTAATAAATTGAGGGTTGAATATAGAAAGCCTCCCCCACAAAAAAATTTCTAACTTGTGACGTTTGAACATTAAAGAGCTGACCTAGCACCGGCTATCACAACTAACAATAATGTTAACAGGGTTATTGAGGTTAGAATCTGGAGGGGTAAGGAGACCTAAGCGCCCTCCAACAAAAAAATATCGAATTTTCCATGTTTGCACACTAAAGAGAATAGCTAGGACAACTTTGCTCAATACTAACGCGCCTTTAATAACGGAGTTATTGAAGATTGGATCTATGGAACCCAGCTCTTTACTAACGGAGTTATTGAGGGCTGGCTTCTTAAATTCATTCTCAATAACTTTGTTTTAAAGGTGCGCTAGCGTTGAACATAGTTGTGCTATTCTTAACTATTCTCTTTGTGTGCAAACATTAAAAATTGATATATTTTGTGGGAGGACTAAGGTCGCGGTCGCCATAGCCCCTCCAGGTTCAATAACTTCGTTAGCCTGTGCTTGCTCAGCTCTTTATTGTTCAAACGTCAAAAGTTCGAAATTTTCTTATGGGAGACTGGCTTCCTAGATTCAAGCCTCATAAGTAATTAATTCTATAAAGTTATGATAAGCTACCTATCACATAATTAGAACTTAAAGTGATTAACAATTAAAAGAAATATAAGGTTTAGTGTGCATTTTAGAAAGGCGTGGTACACGATAGCTTTCATTAAAATATAATAATTAAAAATACATTTTTTTTAATCAGATAGTTATCATCAAGGTGCAACGTTAAAATTCGTCAGCGTATGAAGCGGGTGAATAACACTGCCACTGCTTTCCTCCTTTTCAATTTTACTGACTTGAAACTGGGTTTGTATTTTCTATTGATTTCAGACTCATTCTTTGTTTCAATTATCAAATCAAACCAAATAAATAAAATAAATAACATAAAAAAATAAACAAAGATCTTAATTTCTCTTTACTTTCTCTCGTCCCTTTTTGCCCCAATATCGTTTTCCTTTTTTTTTCTACCCTTAGGTTTTCACACTTTTCTCTCATATGTCGATGTTTTCCCATCCTTCCCCACATAATCTACATTTTTTTTCGTCCACCTGCCAATATTTATTTTAATTTTTTCATTTCCCGCTTTAAACGTTGCTATCATCTTTTTACATTTTTTGCTTCCTCTGTTTATTTCCTTCTTTAATTTTTGTTCTCCTCTTTTGGTTCTAATTATCCCCATATATTAGTTTTATTTCTTATATCATACTCCATCCTCCCTTTCTTTTCCTCTCAACTTCTTCTCTTGTCTATCTTCTCCTTTCATAGTCTTCCTGTCCTCTATTTATTTTTCTCTCCTTCATTTGCTTCCATACTGTTTGCAGTTTCTTACATTTTCTTTCGTATCTGATTGCCATCTTCCCTGCGGTTATTTAATTTTTTTCCATATTTATCTCCTTTTTTACTATGTATTGTGTCTCCTTTTTCTATTCCCACACTTAATTTTAAATATTTTATTTGTATTTTTTTTAATCGTTCCCACTCTCTCCATCTCCATAACTCCGCTCCATACACACGATTTTTTCCCATAGCCATTTCCTTTTCACCATACCTGTTCCAAATACTCTCTCCCCCAAACCTCACACTTGTCCTACTATTTTTTTGCCAAACTTTGTATTTATCCTTTATCACTATGATTAATTTCAACATACATATATCCTAAATATTATATCGTGTCTACCGTCTCTATCTCCTCATCTCCCCACCATCATTTTCTTTTCCTACTTCTATTTGTCTCTTTTGAAAAATGACTAATTTTGTTTTTAATCTCTTTGAAGTATCTTTTTATCGTCTTTATCATGTTCTTTATCCCTTTTTCAGTGCCCGCATGTCGTCTACGTATCCCAGCACCCACACCGTCCTCTTCTCAATTGCTGGTCCCCCCCACTTCAACACCTCCTCTAGGTAGTCCAAGTATATTAAAAACAGCGTTACACTTAACGGACTTCCTTGCCGAAATCCTTTTTTGTCCAAAACACTGCTCAAATATTTTTCCTATTTTTACTCTGCACCTTGTCTTCTCGTTTTTTTCAATTAATCTTTTATACGTTTTTATTTCTTTAATAGAAACGTTCTCGTCCACATTTTTATGGTAAAACATCGACTTTTGAGCTGAGTACGAGGTAACTCCTGTTCTTCCTTACATTTTTAAATCACAACTTACAAATATGATCGGGAGTTATACGATGGTTTCCAAAACAATTTTCAATGAAGCAAAAAAAAATTGTTTGGAGGACGGCTACAAGAACTAGCTTTACGGTAAACACCGGCTGCTGAGAGAGGGTCTCGTTTGTCTTTTCTTGATTGAATGGCTTGCTAAAGCTCCTTGGTTTGTTTGAAAACAGTTTTGATGTCGTGCCTTCTTATGCGGTATATGACTTTGCGTGGGCAATAGTGAGTCTTGTTTTCATCAATATCCTGATAGTTTCTATGTTACCTTGACACAAAAATAAAGTATACGGTAAACTCTGGCTGCTGATCTGAAGGTCTGCTGAATCTTTTTGGTTGGTTTGAAGATAGTTCTTCCTATACGGTCTGTGATTTTCGATATGTATGGTTCTCTGGTTCACAAATCTTTCGAGCTTGTTCCGTCAGCATTTGATTGCGAACTTTTACCTTGAGTGGTGGTTTCATAAGGCATACAGATACCTGTCTTTGTGTGTAGGTTTTCTGTGCACTGTGTGGCTTAGTTTGTTTTCTTGTGTTCTTATCTAAATCATATCTAAGTTGTTCATCGTTTATCTCCATGGTGAACCAGTTACTAGGGTGTTGACTATTTAGGTGTCGAACAAACGGATAAGCTTCTCTATATCGTGTTTTTAAACGCTGGTTTATATTCCGCGGTTTCTATGGTTTATATTTAAAAATTCTTTCCTTTCCTAAAAAAGGACTTCAGCTAAGACAGACTTCAAAAATCTTGCTGATTTTAGTCACGACATCAAGACATTTTTTCAGTGGCACTTTGGCAAACAGCAAAACAACGTCAAAGCTGACAAGGATGTCTTGGAGTTCGATGTTGGAAACAAAGTCTGCTGTGTTCTTAACGTAATTGTTTGTCTTTTATATATGTAGTGCTTGGCCAAGTAGAGTATGTTGGTGATCCAGAAGCTATCACTATTTGTCTCAAAGGAAAATATGCCTTCTGGGTATTTGGTAGCCCATAAAGCTTTGGTTCTCAGAATTTGTTTTTGAGTATTTTCCGGTATGGAAGATGACTTGATAAGTTGGTTAGTGAATCGTAATCTTGCTTGTGTTGCATCTTTCTTCAAGAGTCTGTACCTTGACGCATCTAGAAGTTTAATGACTTTTCGGTTGTAATCTTTCGTTTTTAGAGGAACGGTAATGTTTCCCTTATTAGGTGGTAAGATGACAATGTCTTTCGACTTTAGTGTTTGTCTCATCTGAAACTTTTTATTTGCTGTTTATCAAACTGCCACTGAAGAATTTCTTGATATCGTGTCTAAAATCTTACAAAATGACAATAAGCTTTTCAAAGTCTGTCTTCCCGGAAGCTACTTTTTTTTGAGAGCAGAGTTTTTTAATAAGGAGATGTGGTGACAATGAGATGTCCAGTGACTTCAGTGATTGCTAATCTTTTTATGGAAAATTTTGAAATGAAAACCAGCGACGTAGGTGATAAGTTCGAATAGAAAAGCTTAATCAGTTTTTTTTTTGAGCCCTGAATAGTCAACACTATGGAGATAGTAAATGAACAACAAATGACTTTCTGAGAGGGACCAAACTGAGACACACAGTATGAAAAAACTACACACACGGACAGGTATCTACACTCCTTATCAAATCATCACTCACACCAAAAATTTGAAATCGTCAAGACCCTGACCATAGAATCTTCAGGAGAAACTGAAACACCTGAAAACCCTTTGGAGGTGAACGGGTGTACACCAGAAAAGAGATCAAAAGATCAAGGGCATTATAATCTGACGGTCGACCTACCACATATCTTTTAAACATATTGAATGGTTCAAACCGCATACAAAGAATTCTAAAAAAAATAATATAAAAACTATCTTCAAACCGACCAAAAAGATTCAAAAAACCATCAGAACAACAAAAGACGAACAAGACTCTTTCTCAGGAACCGGACTTTACCGTATTCTTTGTTCTTGTAGCACCAACCAACAAGAGAGGTTTGGAACACCCCAGAAGTCTTTCTCTCTCGAAAACTCTATCAACGGTTAGAGATTAGTTAGAAGAGCCACAATGGTTATCATAACAGATAAGGTCAAGGAGGCCATCGAGATCCATAAGCATCCAGAAAACTTCAACAGAAAAGAAGAACATGAGGTTCAACCAGATCTGGAATCTATCTAAGGAATGAAATGGACGGACCTTTGATGAACTTGATTATTCGTGTTACCAAAACCTTAGGATGAAATTCCTATTAACGACGGTCTTTAAACCCGAATCTAAACAACACTAGTTCATTCTTTGGAAAGATAATATTGACCATACTTTTGTAAGCTATGTGATTTTAAAATTCAAAGCATAAAAGTCCATCTACAAAGTAATCAATATCTAAACGATATCAGTTGTATTAAAAAAATTCTAGTCTGTGGTCAATTTTTATGAAGAATTAAAATAAATATCGCTCCAATGGATTTGCTGATGGTTTTCAGTTTCACATTAATAACTGACGAAACAGATTTAAGTTGTAGTAATTGTAATTCAAATAGTATTTTTTTAATTTTTTTAATATGACGATAACTTGTCTTTACATTGTATCCAGGAAGTTTTTAATTAGCATGCACGCAAGCGTATTCAATCTTCACGATTAAAACCACAAACAAACAGTTTCCGTTCAGTAACTTAAATGTCGTGACTGCGTCGCGATGTTGCCCAAGTGGTTGCACATAGTTTTAGCGACGGCCGCTGGTGAGTCCTCTAAAATCCCATTACGCCCGTCTAACGCCTACGACTTCTTTTCAGGTTCGTTCATAAACATTTGTTGCGGCATGCACAGCAGTTGGACGTCACCATCGCTAATCAAACTTCAAGCCGAGGATTCGCCAATACCGATCACATACGACCAAGGCTCGTGGATAGCGAACTCTTTATTTATTGGTACCACATGCGGCGCGATAATTTGGTACTTATTGGCACTTCGACTTACCAAACGAGCGGTTGCTTTAGCGACGTCGGCGCCTTTCGTCGTCTCTTGGCTGATCATCGCGTTCGCACGAACTTACCCATTACTCCTGTTCGCTCGAATATTAGCCGGAATCTCGATGGGTTGCGCCTATTGTTCTGTTCCTTTGTTTTTAGCAGAAGTGTCCGGCAGTGCGCGAAGAGGACTAGTCGTCGCTTTATTACTCTATCGGGATCTTTCGGCTCTTTTTTAGTTAACATCGTGGGATCATTCGGTAGTATTCAGACGACAGCTTTAGTTTCGTTAATCTTTCCCGTGTTGTCTTCGTGTTTGTTCGCGATCATCCCCGACAGCCCTTACGATTTGATACAACAACGTCGATTAGAAGACGCCAAAAGCAGCTTGAGGAATTTTCGAGGAATTGAGGACGTAGATAACGATTTTAATCGCATGAGAGAGGCGATTGAGGAGCATATCGCTGGTTCGTGTTTGGATTTGATTGTAGTCGCGAGTTATCGGAAAGCTTTGTTGACACTTCTTGGCGTTAGAACTTTGTGCCAGTTAACTGGAATCGCGTGTGTTGAAGTGTATTCGCAAACGATATTCCTCGATATCGGTGGTAGTGACTTCGCCATTACGCTTTCTTCGATTTATTTTCTAATACCAATTGTGTTTACAGTGGTAGGTTTATTTTTGATCGACAGCGTTGGAAGAAAGCCTTTGATGCTTATATCGAGCGTCGTAATTTTCGTTGTATTAGTTACCCTTACGATACTATATTATATGAAGGACTACAATCGTATTGATGAATCAGTTTTTATGTACCTCTCCACTGGTGCTTTGTTGGTGTACATCGCTCATTTTAGTTTGGGATTAGATTTTGCTCCGGGAGTGATCTTGGGCGAAGTTTTTTCTCCCGGTTTAAAATCTTTTGCGAGCACTCTTAACGAACTTTACCACGGCTTCTTGAAGGTAACCATCATCAAGTTGTTTCAAGTCACTCAAGAAGAATTTGGAATAAAAGTATCTTTTTTGGCTTTCGCGATATGTACGTTTTTCGGTATATTTTTTGTTGTGTATTATGTACCTGAAACGAAAAGCAAGAACCTGGAAGAAATTCAGATGTTGTTAAAACGTAATGACAAAAGCGAATCGAGCGAATGAAAAACTGACCGTAATAAAACGAGCCGATAAGTAAAACCGCAAAAGGAAATCCGAAGGTTTCAATTAAATTTAGTTAAGTGTTTGTTGTTATAATTTTTTATTCGACGTTATCTCAGATATTATATACATTGTGTCACAAATTGAGTAGGATTGAATGGCTATCTTCGATGTACCCGCCTGGTTGAATTTTCTAATTAAAAAAATTTTCAATGATTAACAATCTAAGTTTCAGAGAATAATCTGCTGCATATTTAAAAATCATTATACTACACTAAATAAATGTGTTATGTTGTAACTTTAAACTAAATAAAAGGTTTAAGCTGTCAATTTTTAAGGTTATTAATTATAAAATGGCAAATTTCTCACTAAATGAAAAATGTGACGTGATTTGTATGTACACTCATGAAATTTAAAACTTGGACACCACAATTTCTGTAAACAAAAGTTTGCACATTGTGAAGCGGGCTTAAGGGAATCATTTACAATACTAACAGCAGGTAGTCTCAGCAGGGGTTATCTTATAGAAGGACTGTAGAATGAATCATTACACTAAGCACGTTTTAGAAAATAGGTAATTTACGTTGCTTACTTCATTTTTTCTTTAAAGAATATATTTGAAGGTATCGCTAATTAAACACAATAGCTCGATTAATTATCGAATCAAAATTTTGTTTAGGAAATGTTTACAAAATAAAATTAGAAATAATTTTGATTTAAAAACGTCTACAAGCAATAACTTTTAAATTAAATCAAAAACTAAACATGGTTATTTGGGTTGACTGATTATTACTTATTTTTAAATAAATCTAACCTACTAATTATTGTAAGTTATTAAAAAATCATTAAACTCTCTATTCATAATATTTAGTCCTTACAAAATGTATATTTTATGACGTTTCATTTTTTCTGTAGTTAATATAAAAAGTGAAAATAAAAACTAAGGCAATTCTTATTGTCAACGTATATATTTAGTTTTTGACAAGAATTTATTACATAATTATAATTAAGATACCAAGTTATAGTTTAAAATTAAATGAAAACTTTTTTTAAATAAAGGTATTACTATATAAATAAATATAAGAAATCAATAATGGGTGTGACCTCCATTATTATTGATACATTCTTGGAGGCGTCTGCTCATTGACGCTATCAAGGTATCAATATAATTAATATTAATCGTTTCCCATGCGGTATCAATGGCTGCAATTAGTGCATTACGGTTTACTGGTATAAAATTTGGCCCTTGTTGTCTTCGGATAACAGCAAGTATTCGAGCCCAAACATTTTCGATAATGTTAAAATCTGGGCTTTTGCTGGCCAGGGTAACAGCTCCAAGTTATTTTCTCGTATCCAATTGCGCACAACCCGCGAAGTATGAATAGGGCGTTGTCCTTTAACAACAAAATACATTATGAAAATGTTAATCAACAGATCCCGAACTATTTTTGGAGAAAGTATAGGAAATAAGAATACTTACTTGTTGGAAAATATATCTTCGTCTGATAAAACACTTCGACTGAAGGTTTCATAATAGTTTCCAAATATCTAAATACGCAGCAGAATCAAGACGTCCATCGATAGCCCAACAAACCCTGGACCCCTCGCGCTAACCCAACCCCACACATTCACAGAAAAATAACCACTTCGTTTTTAGGACATATGTGATTATTTTCGTAACGAGTTCCTTCCATTCTAAAACTTTTAGTGGTCCATCGTTGCGGCTATTGAACGTTTTTCGTCGCTAAAAATCACTCGATTCCAAAATTCCAAAAGTTCGTTCACATATCGCCTTGCAAATCCAGACGACGTCTACATATTTTTCGTCACTGAGAACTCTTTCGCAGCAGCATTATACTCTTTATTCCCATCTCCTTAATCTTTTTGTGCAATTATACGGCATCCGGGAAAATGTTATCTGCTATAGTTTGGAGTAGGGGAATCCGGGAGACTTGCCCAGGTGGGAGAGTGACCACCTTACAAAACCATATTTTAAATTTCGCGCTAATTAAGGTCAACTACAGTCAAACGTCATGAGCGACCAATCGCAAGCACGCCGCCATTTTGCACGATGGCCAGTTCGTTCAGTTGTCAGTTAGCTAAACGTGTTCTGCTGTTGCGGAGTTTTTATTTATCACATCAGTAGTTTTGAGGATTACGACCGTATTTCGAGGTACGTATTGTGTTTACTACTATTGTGACGCCTGGTAAATGAAGTTTAACATGTGCTAAGTGTTTTTTCTATGATTGCATAACTTTTCAGTAGTAAAATTTGTTACTTAAATGGTGGGTGCGGGGACTTCACCACTTGCATGCGGAGATATGACCAGTGGTTCAAGCTCCCGATATGTAGTATTAACGATAGTTGTTTTTAACCGTATGTTTTTTTCACACAAAAATGCATTTCAATATAAGCCTCCAGAAAATACACGAAAAAGAAAAACAACATACTAAACAAGAAATAGAAAATGCCATAGAAGAAGTGAAAAGGCGCTTCCTTAAGAAAAACATCTGTTAAGTATGGAATTGATAGAACTACATTAAGACGTTATAAGATGGATGAACAAAAGCTAAGTAAATTTGATGATAAAGAGAGTCAGTATAAGGAATCGCAGATATTTACAATTTCTGAGGAAAAGGAACTTGTTGTATATCTAATTAAATGTAGTAAAATGCACTACGGTTTGTCCAAAAAAACAAGCTATGAAATTGGCATTTGAATTTGCGAAAAGAATCAAAGAAGATTCCTGAAAGCTGGGCAACGAATAATACCGCCGGAAAGATTGTTTCGCGGTTTTCTGCAGAAATGCAGAAGTGGTCAGAACACCGAAGCCACCACCTTTCTCGTGCCACCAGTTTAACAAAAATGTTGGCGAATTTTCACAAATTTAAAAACGGTGCGAGAGAAATATAAATTTGAAGCTCAGAACATTTATAACTGTGATGAAACAGGTTGCACGACTGTGCAAGCATGTCCAAAAGTTATAGCCAGTAAAAGTCGAAGCAGGTCGGACAAGTCACTTCTGCTGAAAGAGGAACCACCGTAACACTTTGTTTCGCCATCAATGCGATTGGAAACGTGATGCCTCCTTTTTATATTTCCAAGGGTTAGGTATCAAGATCACTTTGTATCTGGAGGACCGGAAGGATCATCTGGAGATGCTTACCCCAGTGGATGGATGACCACAAAGCTTTGTAAAATTCCTTGAACATTTTGCAAAATATTCACATGCCTCTAAGACCAATCGCGTGCTCCTAATACTCGATAATCATGAGAGTCACGTAAGCATTGAGGCAGTAAACTTTGCAGAAATAATGGGATCACGATGCTAACTCTTCCGCCGCACTGCAGTAATAAATTGCAGCCTCTGATGTTGCAGTTTATTCCTCATTTAAATCAAAGTACAACACAGTTATGAACAATTGATGTTATCTAACCCAGGCAAAACAATCACTATCTATAACATTCCTGAATTCATCAAAACCATAATGTCTCAAGGTTTCAGCCAAACCAATATATTAAGTGGATTCCAGAAAACTGGCATCCATCCATTTAATCCAGAAATATTTAGTGACGACGATTTCTTGTGTTCTGCTGTCACAGACAGAGATTTGCCTGAAGAACAGCCACCAAAAGACCCACCATTGCGGTTAGAAAGTCAGCTTATGTTCTCCGCTGAACTAGAGGAATCTTCGCAACTGGAACAGAACGCTGTGATCGCGACTGTTTCTATGCAGCAGTTAGAAAATAATGAGAATATTCCCTGCAATGATCAGAGCCTATTTCCAAAAGCATAGAGGAACCAGATAATGACGCTGTAGCACATTCATTGAACGAAAATCTATCTATAGAAGATAATGAGTTATGGAATCCACCACCATCCACTGTCCCGACACTATTAAATATATGTCTGAAGTTACTCAATTCCGGTAGGCAGACTCTAATAAACAAGGCTTTGTTTCATTGCACTTTCTCACCAGTCCCAACTACTTCAACTGGTAAAATTACTAAAGTTACTCCAGAAATGCTGAGACCATTCCCAAAAGCGCTTCCAAGAAAGACTGTCGACGAGGCCGCCAGCCGGGCAAGACTAAAATATTAACGATACCTGAAAAGAAAATAGTAGCAGTGAATGTCTCACAGAAACTCCAATAAAAGCCACCAGTCCAACATATGTGATGATAATGCCACCTGTAATGAAGATAAAATATCGAAAAGGATATGTATGGGACTCAACTAAATGTTGTGACTAGAAATCAAAAGACTATTAATGTTAAGAAAAGAGTTTTTGAGGAAAGTAACACTGAATCAAAAATGAAAAAACTAAGAAGACGCAAGGAAAAGTTGGGGAAAGAAAATAAAGAAATCCAGAAGATCCAAAACAAAAGATGTGAAAGGAAAGGGCATCGAAAGAAAACTAGAAGAGGGAAAAAGGTAAAAGGAAAATAGTGACAGTGAAACGGTGTGAAGACGAAGATATTTTGTACGGTGAAAGTTCCAGTGATGATTTTGAAGAAAATCCTGACTTAAATACACGTTGGTATTGCTTCGTTTGCCAGTCAGAGGAAATGATGGATATGCGCCTATGTCGTTTATGTCGGAGATATGTCCACGAGATATGTGGGACTTACAAAGATATCGATGATTTCATTTGTCACGAATGTACCTAAATAAAACATTGTTGTAGTCGTATTTTGTTAGAATTTAATTTGAACAAACACATTAAAAAACTGATCTCAAAATATTGTTTTCTCTTCCCCAAACTGTTCTCCCAAACCCCGGTTCAAGTGTCGCATATGGTGGGAGACTGAACCATTCTTTTTTTTTAAATAGCTATAACTTTCTGCAGAATTGTTTTATTAAAAAATAATGATGCACAATGATGTCTGCTGAACTAAGCTATGCTTTAAAGCGTAAATAGGCTCTCCAATGCAATAGATTTTATGATGGTTTGAGTAAAAGGCGGTTTATCTCCGGACTCCCTATGTAGCAAATGGTTGTTCTGTTACGTAATGAAACAACTCGAGATCTTGAGCACGTAAAATACTTTAGTCTACCATCCGATGGCTCTTTCCAAAGTGTGTTCAAGATTCCATTTTACTCGGTAATGCCCTACGGTGCTTTTGGTATATCTAACATACGTGAAATTTCACGCACGCTACGGCCCGCCGCTAATTCCGAAACAATCCGCCTTTCAAATCAGCACCGAGATGAGTGGCATTTCACAACACTGAAATTTTAAACTAAAATGGAATTTACATTTCTTACTTTATTTATTGTTCACACTACCCTTCTCAAACAGTAGGTAATTGTTTATTTATTACATACTTCTAATGACCAATGTAACAACCCTTAGAGCAATATGACTCAAAGGAAGTAAATTAAACAAGCAAGATATTCTATTGTTATTGAAATATTCATAAAGTAAAAGCCATTTCCTTATAATGCTAATGGACAGGATTTCTTTAAGTATTAAGATTACAATAGAGGACTTATAAACTTTCAAAATATCTAATTATAAATATTTACACTGCAATTGCGCTTTTCCTTAATAATTTCTTAGCAATAACATACACGTTCTTGGTTTTAAGTTGTCATAAATTTGATATGATATAAATTTGTGTTTCTAATATTACATCACAAACTAATCTTTTATTCACCAAAAATTGTTGCTTGTTGTAAAGCTGTACACACCTGAACAACAAACCGAGCAACAAACATAACAACGAACCGAAAGTCAAACAGAACGACAAACGATCTTTTATGATTTCCACAATCCGAACAACAAACGGAACGTTTGTGCTGTTCCATAATTATTTTCAGTAGTTTTCAGTTCATATATATTTATTATTGAGAAGAGAAAATTGCGGAAAACAAGAAGATAGTGCCAACCAAATTTTTACGCACAAAGAAGAGTAAAAATTATAATTTACTTCGCTTTTTTTATTTTGGAAATTTCCCGCCCAAATGATGCTAATAGGACATCATTTTTTTTGCATTCTTAAACACTGATTAATTTAAAACATTTTTCTTCTGTCAACTCCATAATATTACCTAAAACACAACAAACCCACAAAAGGGAGGACAAAAATAAATAATTTAATTCTCCGCATAAGTTTGTTCGCCGTTTTGTTTAGATTCGTCCAAACCTGCAAACGCATTCGCGCGCATTTTCTTTGATGTCGGAGAAAAACCGACAAGTTGCGGGAACGCCGCAAACCGTTCGTGGAACAATCAGGACTTGCGAATCTGTTCTAAAATTCGTACGTAGCACCGTCCAAATTAATGTTCCGATTGCCGTTCGGTTCGTTGTTCTGTTTGTTCCTCGGTTTGTTGTTCAGGTGTGTACGAAGCTTTACAATAAGCATATTAATATGAACTATATCTTATGAAAGGAGAGTTATGTAACTATAATTAACGACTTAACGTTACGTTAGTAGATTCCATTTACTATTTACACATATTTTCTTGGAACATTCGATAATTAACTATCGGGATATGATGACCCTATACTTCGCAGGTTGTGCGCAACTGGATACAAGCAAATAACTTGGAGCTGTTACCCTGGCCAGCAAAAGCCCAGATTTTAACATTATCGAAAATGTTTGGGCTCGAATACTTGCTGTTATCCGAAGACAACAAGGGCCAAATTTTATACCAGTAAACCGTAATGCACTAATTGCAGCCATTGATACCGCATGGGAAACGATTAATATTAATTATATTGATACCTTGATAGCGTCAATGAGCAGACGCCTCCAAGAATGTATCAATAATAATGGAGGTCACACCCATTATTGATTTCTTATATTTATTTATATAGTAATACCTTTATTTAAAAAAACGTTTTCATTTAATTTTAAACTATAACTTGGTATCTTAATTATAATTATGTAATAAATTCTTGTCAAAAACTAAATATATACGTTGACAATAAGAATTGCCTTAGTTTTTATTTTCACTTTTTATATTAACTACAGAAAAAATGAAACGTCATAAAATATACATTTTGTAAGGACTAAATATTATGAATAGAGAGTTTAATGATTTTTTTAATAACTTACAATAATTAGTAGGTTAGATTTATTTAAAAATAAGTAATAATCAGTCAACCCAAATAACCATGTTTAGTTTTTGATTTAATTTAAAAGTTATTGCTTGTAGACGTTTTTAAATCAAAATTATTTCTAATTTTATTTTGTAAACATTTCCTAAACAAAATTTTGATTCGATAATTAATCGAGCTATGGTGTTTAATTAGCGATACCTTCAAATATATTCTTTAAAGAAAAAATTAAGTAAGCAACGTAAATTACCTATTTTCTAAAACGTGCTTAGTGTAATGATTCATTCTACAGTCCTTCTATAAGATAACCCCTGCTGAGACTACCTGCTGTTAGAATTGTAAATGATACCCTTAAGCCCGCTTCACAATGTGCAAACTTTTGTTTACAGAAATTGTGGTGTCCAAGTTTTAAATTTCATGAGTGTACATAAAATGTTTGTATGCACATATATGTCTAATAAATAACTCAAAATGCACCGCTCAAACTTTTTAATTTAGTTTGAAGGTATGACAACATTCTTCACATGTTTTCATGGCCTACTTGTGTAATGTAATAATTCTAAATTACACAGCAATTTATTACCTAAAACTGAGATTGTTTACATTATTGAACTCACAAAGATTTTTATACTTCAACCAGTTACCCTTGAGGTAACAAATGTATGATTAACGAAAAGAAATCACTGTTGATAAAATTATTTATAGAATGTGAAATATTTATTAAATAGGATAAACTGAAAATAATGTTGTAAATGTTATAAAAGATCCAATAAATCCGACATTTTGTTTTTAAAATGATGTTTGATATTCACATAACTAAAAACTCATTTTTTAAAAATATATATTTTTTTAACCAGTCGTGATTACCGGGCTCAAACATAACAATCGGTCGTGTTGTTTTTAAGAGGATATTTATTTGTTTTTTTTTTAACCTTATTGTATGTATTATTTTAAGTAAATAGTGGTATTGTATTATTTTTTAATCTAAATCTATTGGTATGGATTTAATTAAAGTAAGAAATTATAATAACTGTAACCTTGTAACCAACGCCATTGACCTCCGATCACAAAACAACAGTGTAAAGTTGTTAAAACAACATTATGTTTAATTTCATTTTAAATTATCAATTTAGTTATAATTTTTTTAATTAATTAAAGTATAATAACTGTAACCTCACAACCAACGCCGTTAACCCCCGATCACAAGAAAACAACTTAAATTGATTAAAACAAACCGCAAGTTAATGAACAACATTAAGACTTTATTAAAACTTTATTACTCCACATATTATGAAATAAGATGGGAGTTATGCAAGGTTCCCAAACCGAAAATTTTAACAACCCTTTTTACATGGACTTTATTTATAATTCCACAGGTCTGATTGAAGTTTAGACATATTTTATGTATCCAAAAAACAGTTACTAACACAGAATTTGTAAATTTTAAAATATAATAAATTTTACACATTTTTGTTTGAAATAAAAGTTGTCTATATTTTAATTTTACACAATTTTTGTTTAAATTATTTTTTGGCCCGATAAGGAATTACTGAGATATACAGCGTCATCCCCAAAGTCCGCACCAAATGGGAAACTTATTTATTATGGGTTTTTCGATAAAACGTTAATCTTTTTTGTGCATTTTCTAAAACTAAAAATACATCAACAAAATGTGGCGAAAGACGCGTAATGTACGAGGTGCATTCAAAAATTTAATTTTGAGTCAAGAGTAAAGTGCCCTTATTTCAGTAAATATCAACAAATTTTATTTGAAAAAGTTGTTCATTATTAAAAAATACATTAAGATTTGAAGTCAAGGCCATCTAGAAAAAATTTATTTTTTCCAATTCTTTTAAAATGGTGACTATAAGAAAAAGATTTGCTTTAAATCTTGTATACAACCGTTTATTTAAAAAAGCTTGTAATTTACAAATTGCCCAATTATTGTGCTAATTATGGTCAATTTTTTTTTCATTAGAAAAAACTTCAAAATTTTTGGCGCAAAGTTCTTTTGATTTTTTGTTGACACCAAAAATTGCTCAAAACAAGTCAGTATCTTAACAAGAATATCATTTTCAATTATATTGAAGCACTAAACATCAATCCAAATTAAAATTACATATTAGTATGATGTCCATCCCGCAACATGCACAGTTAAAATTTCTTCTAGATGGCCATGACTTCAAATCTTGATGTTTTTTTAAATGAAAAACATATTTTTAAATAAATTTTTTTGATATTTACTGAAATAAGGGCACTTTACTCTTGACTCAATATTAAATTTTCAAATGCACCTCGTATATTACGCGTCTATCGCCACATTGTGGTAGTGGATTTTTAGTTTGAGAGGATGCACAAATGAAGAATCAAAAAACCCATAATAAAAAGTTTCCCATTTGGTTCGGACTTTGAGGATGACGCTGTATGTAACGGTTGTAGATCACAAATAATAAAAATAAAAAGAAAGTGACGGCTCTAGCGATACAACCTAGAAACAAAAAAAAACAAGACTATTTGGCTTGTAATAGTGCACTAAAGGTATGGAAGATCCCGTATTTGTAAGAGTTAGCACAGCAGTGTCCGGCTTAGTCGGTGAGTTGGGGGAGGTCCTTGAGGAAACTGAAAGAAATAACGAGTAACGAGGCGCTACCTGCTGGGTAATAAAGAGAAATAAAACCGACCAACAGGAATTCAATAGGTTTTACTTAAGGTCTACTACGCTAAAACGAACACAAATCGGAGAGACAAATAGACATGTAAATACAGCAAATACAACTTAAAATACTAAGAGAAACTGGGAGAAGTGAGAGATTCTGTCGCATGAAGTACGTGCGTTAGCAACAACAAATTTATTAAAGTTCGCAATTAAATATGTCTAAATTCAGTTAAGCTATTGTTTGTTACACCCCAAATTAAAGTTAGCGTACCAATTTAAGATTGGTGATTAAGGAAACTCAACGTACACACGTCACTTACACACGGTGACTTAAAAACTAGAATGAAACTCGGACTAGTATGGTAAGTACCTTCCGCCAACCCAAAAGATCTTTTGTTTTAGCTTCACCCACTTTATTGAAAGCGCCACAGCTCTGGTGGAGCTAGTAAAAACAGTCTACCCCAAATAAAAATTTGCTTATACACTATAGATTCAAACCGCTTAATGTCACATGTACGTGAGCTCCAAACGCATGTACTGATGCATGTAGTTCTGACAAGATAGGTTCTTGCTAACGACAGCAGTTGACAGCTATTAGAAGATCGGTAGCCACAGGATTTCTCTGAGGAGGACTAGACGACGAAGTTCGGAAAGCAGATAAGTTCCTTCAAAATAGCAGAAACGCAGCGTGAGCGACCATCAACCGGTAGAGTACAATCGGCCGTTGCAGCTAGCGAAGGATTTCCAATTACTCGTTCCAGCACCCCCAGAAATTATCCAGGTGGTAATATACGAGTATGAGGCCAAGACACGTTCTAAAGCATACGTTGTAATTAGAATTAATACAACCACGAAACCAACAAAAGAAATAGCAAAAGAAATCACTTACGGCAAAATCTGTCGGATTTATATTTCCACACTAATTTAACTTGGAATTATTGAAGCCACATTGATATTTTACGTGTAACTTTTAGCTTCGTGAAGCACGCCGACAACCGGCCAATAGAAAGAAAGTCACAAGATGTCCGCCCGTCGCCTTGATAAATTTTAAAACAACCGATCCACCAACCACTCGGTTCTCATTTGAAACGTAACACTTATTATTTTTTCCCATAAATATAACGGTTACAAAAAGTCGGGGTTGGTCGATTGTTTCTAGTTTGTTTAAACCTTTTTTCTTAAACGGTAATTTTATTTTCGTTTGTTTTATTTCTATATTTTGGAAACGGTTAAAAGTACGGAATTAGCACTCCTAAGTCCAAAATTGTGCCCACGGACCTCCTCTATTCGAACAAACAAAAAAAAGTGTCAATATTCGATTCGGCGAGGGGTTGAGTAGGGAACGGTAAATTGTTTGAGGGACTTATACCCACTTAATTTAACCTCTTGACGCTCGGGGCGATTTTTAAGATATCGACCAAAAGGGATCGACTTATTCCGACCCTAGAGTTTAAAAGTTACTACCACACTAATAAAATGTTTACAACTTGTTTGTCAAAGAAGATTAACCATAGAAAAAAAAATTTAGTTGGGCGGTACGGAATGCCATTGGTACCCCCTACTCGTCCGGTATACAATTTTCATCTTTAAATTCGAAGGTTTAAGGCAAATTTTGAAACGATTTTTGCCCGACCAACAACTGAGAAAAGAGGTACGGACAGTCTCTTTCGATCTAGGTAGACCTCAAACTCGAATTCATAACTCTGCCTTAAAAATCTCTTAAAACCTTGTACATTTTTCAACAACATAACAGTAATACTGGGTCTGATGTTCTGTTTTTAATCAAATTTCTACCAAATTTGTAATTTTCTTCTGATTTCGATAAATTATTTGAAAAACTTTGGTTGGTTAGTTGCAATATTAGACCGCTATTTAGTTTTTGAAAAAGATCATAATAGGAGTATCTGATAAATCTAAGAAAACGCATTTTTCAAAACGTAGTGATTTCATCAAAAACATAACCACAATATTTGATTTGGAACTCGGTATTTGACTCTATGCTTTTGAAAATATGAATAAAAACGGCCTCAAAAAACTCAAGAACTTTCCTTTTGCCAATCTACAAAAAGAACGAAAAAATGTCCATTACTATCACACAGCTCACCTTCAACTTTAACACCAGCACACCAAAAGTCGTTTCATCAACTCCATACCCTATCCAACAAACCGCTAACATGAAATGCTACAACCACTGAAACATCCGCACCGCCACAAGCACTTTTTCACAGGACATACCGATCATACAGCAGAAAAAAAAACACATACACTTATACGACTCCCGGATCTCACTTAAGTGTTTAACGTTCAACTGTGCTAGAGCAACTAACTCACCTACACGTCACAAAGCTTGCGAAATTCGGTTCCTGAGGTCTTTCTCCTATCATATATATGGCGCGCTAGAGTAACACGCTCGCGCACTCATTCGTCTGCATCTCTGTCATCATAAAGAGGGATCCATTTCTCATCTTTCTCATGATAAAGACGAATCCATATGGTGTTGCCATCAACCATCATGTCCGTATCAGCTTCAATTCTTCATCTACTCGTGTCAACTAAAATTTATCTAAAGCAATAACGTTTACATTTGACAGATAAATACTCTAGTTCATAGGTAGACGTTTTAAAAACTTCCATGATCGTAGTTGCATGTATTTTATAAACCGATCATTTCAATTTAACGTAAAGTTATAATTCGTGCGTACTGTTTATTTGGTATGTTTTATTGTTACTTGTTATAACTAATGTTTTATGTATTTTGGTCAGTGACACAAGTGGTGAAACAATTATATGTTTCTTGTGGTAACAGTTTGTCTCTTTGTTGTCTCTACGATTTAGAACGAATTACTTCAACGGTAGGGTGGCGCCCCTTTGCCTCGAAGCATCTTTTTATCGCTACATTGCTCACGACCCCTTGCCGGCCGCAGCTATCAGGTGATGCTTCGAAGCGACTAAATATTTTATTAATATAAATTTTTGATTAAAACAAATTGAAACAAATGCGTAATATAAACAAACAAACTCACACAAATCATTCTAGTAATACGACTACAGGAATTCGGTAACAAGCAATATTGACAACCTTGTTGTATCATCATAATCTACTCAACGCATATAAATAAACGAGAACGGCAAGCAGTAAACAGACAAGTCGAGACACAGTCAAATAAGACCAAAGTTAGGTCAACAGTCAATCAATCAATCAAGTGAGGCGTGCACTCGGAGCGTCAAGTTCCGTATCCATCAGGACGCATCCGGTATACTGCCGCATTTACATTGTGTATATATTCTAATGTAAGTTTTGCATATAATAAATTATTCAAAAGTTGTCGTGGCGTACTCCTTCCGATCCAACTCTACTGCCAGAAAGGCGTCCATCAATCTATAACTACGCTACATTTCACTCTTACGTTTGTAATGATTACATTTGGAATGTGATGTTAGTCCTTGCATTTCTTTAGATCATCTAGATTGCATTATATTGTACTTGTTTTGATCACTGAAACCCATATACTTATTTCTAAGTCAAGCCTCTCTCTGGCATGCTTTTGTGGGGTAAAGGGCTTAGTTATCATACAAAACGCGATGCGTCAACGAAATCGGTAATTGGACTGCGTGTTATGGGTGCAAAACGCGTCACCACCTACACGGCGTAACGAGTGAGAAAAGACCTAGAAAAATTTTTAGAGCAGTATTTATACACTTACCCTACGTTAGTTTTGCATCTGCCGGTGTCTTAAAGGGAGCAGAACAATATCTCGGTACATTCCGGAGCAATAATAATTTTATTTTTAAACTTGAAATAATAATATTCCGCTTACTTTTTGAAACAAATATATTTGAATTTGTAGTCAAACACACACCATATTTATTTTAAAAAAGTACAATCGCATATCTTCAACGTACAATAATTTTTTTCAAATATATATATATATATATATATTAGCAACTTTGCCGACAGGTATGTAAAGCAGTTACATAGTCGATTCTTCAATAATTATAGCCAACCTAACAGTTGGCAAGTATAAAAATTTCGAATCGCCTGCAGTAAAGTACGCAAGTGGTTGTACAATAGCAAACAAACACTGAGAATCACCCGACAGCTGTTTCGTCCTTTTGGGACTCATCGGGAGTGAGAGAACTCGAGTGTAAGTTCACTATTGTACAAACGCGCTGTCGACTATATGCCCTACTGGAGGGATCACAATATTTAAATGATAAGTTTTTCGACATCTAGTGTCGATACGAAAATGTTAGCAACTTTGCCGACAGGTATGTAAAGCAGTTACATAGTCGACTATTCAATAATCGAGTTCTCTCACTCCCGATGAGTCCCAAAAGGACGAAACAGCTGTCGGGTGATTCTCAGTGTTTGTTTGCTATTGTACAACCACTTGCGTACTTTACTGCAGGCGATTCGAAATTTTTATACTTGCCAACTGTTAGGTTGGCTATAATTATTGAAGAGTCGACTATGTAACTGCTTTACATACCTGTCGGCAAAGTTGCTAACATTTTCGTATCGACACTAGATGTCGAAAAACTTATCATTTAAATATTGTGATCCCTCCAGTAGGGCATATAGTCGACAGCGCGCGTTTGTACAATAGTGAACTTACACTCGAGTTCTCTCACTCCCGATGAGTCCCAAAAGGACCAAACAGCTGTCGGGTGATTCTCAGTGTTTGTTTGCTATTGTACAACCACTTGCGTACTTTATTGCAGGCGATTCGAAATTTTTATACTTGCCAACTGTTAGGTTGGCTATAATTATTGAAGAGTCGACTATGTAACTGCTTTTACATACCTGTCGGCAAAGTTTTGTAAACATGACTGCAACATTCGAGCCGAGATTCTATTTCTTAAAAACTCTAAGAAAACGCATAATAACAATATTTGATCTGACATTCTATTTTTAATAAAAAATTTCCAAAATGAAATTGTTATTTCAAAATCATTGGCGCAATATTGAATCTGACTTTTATTTTTTTTAACAAAATCAAAATTCATAATCAAGGAATCAAAAACTTGTGATTTTAATAAAAAAAATTGTGTACTAAACTCATTTCTCCAAAACAAGACGATTTTTCTAAACATAGCAGCAATATTTGAACCGCCATTTTGTTTCTTAAAAAAATGTAATGTGTGACTTTACCTCTAAGAAATGCATAATAAGAATATTTCATCTCACAGTATACTTGTGATAAAAAAATTCTAAAATGTAATTGTTTTTTCAAAATCATAACACCAATATTTGATCTGAGATTTGTTTTTGAAAATATTGGATATAAATTTTCTTTAAGAAAATTAGTAAAAAATTAGGTATTCATAATCAACGTTTTGTTCTGACTTTATTTAAAAATTGTGTACTAAATTCCTACTCCTTTCTAAAAAAAACAATTTTTTTAAACATGACTGCAATATTGAAGCCGATATTTTGATTCTTAAAAAAACCTAATGTGGTTTTATCGCATAATAACAATATTTGATCTGACACTATACTTTTGATAGCAATTTTCTAAAATTTAATTGTTTTTTTAATATGATAACCGCAATATTGGATCTGACCCTTTTCCAAAAGAAAACCTTTTTTTGGAAACATGACTGCAATATTGACGCCGATATTTTGTTTTTAAAATATTGTAACGTATGGCTTTAACTCTAAGAAAACTCATAATAAGAATATTTGATCTGACACAATATTTAAATTAAAATTTTCCAAAATGCAATTGTTTTTTAAAATCATAACCGCAATATTAGATCTAACGTTTATTTTTGAAAATATTAGATTTGAAATTTCTTAACAAAATTACTAGGTACTAAATTTATTACTCATAATCAACGACTCAAAAGCTTAACCATAGCTTCTTGGTCTTACTCTAATCTAAAATTGTGTATTGAACTTCAACTCCTCATGTCTACAATGTTAGACCCGTTCTTTTGTTTCTTAAAAAAATTGTAATGTGTGAGTTTTTAACTCTAAGTAAACGCCATATTAAAACAATATTTTTTGGAAAAAAAATTATCATTGTAATCGGAAACTAAAATTCAAAAATTTACTTCCTTTAATATCACGTCATGATGGTTCATATTTTTCTTCTTCTAATTTCTTATTTTTAAAAGTCTATCATACTTGTGTCATTAAAAAAACTCAAAAAAGGGGTTTATGTAAATGTGGCTATAATTTTAATTTGCAATTTTTTTCAAAATAATTGATTGTACTACAAAATTGCATTTCTTCAAAATGTTAAATGTTTTAAATGCAAACTTAAAAACAGTTTTCTACTCTATTACATGGTTGCAATATTGGCTCTTTTAACGTTAGCAATATTTCGGAAATAATCGTTGATACTAACATTATGTTGAGCCACTCAAAAAATTTCTTCTTCATTTTGAAAATTTTAAGTATATAAAAACATATAAAAATATACATATAGGTAAATTTCCGCCATTTTGATTTTCAAAAAAATTGGAATGTGCGCATATCTGTAAAACATAATAATTTTTAATAGTGGGTTTATGTTGTAATAGTACACTCGGTAAGATGTGGGTAATGATAATTGCACTAATTATCGTTACTTATAATTAGCGCTATTATCATTACTCACAAAATTTTTTTTTTAAAACAGCAATACTGGTTCTATTTTTAACATATTTTTTTTATTTTTCTCTGATTGTAAATTTTTTTTTCAAAAACTTTTGCGCCGTTAATGAAATTGCTTTTTTTGAAAAGATACGTTTTCCGTAAACATGGTTCCAATATAGGATTGGCCATTATGTTTTTGAACGAAAGTCGTAATATGTGACTCAAAACTCAAAAAATACGAATTTTCCATAATATAATCATTGGATCAAAAATGTTACATCTGACATTTTCTTTTAAAATACATATTACTACCAATTTTGTTGTCAGATATAAAATTGACTTAAAAATCTTAAGAAATATGAACACTATATTGAACAAATTCTAAAAACAAAACCCCAATTATCGTCAAATTTTTTTTGAAAAGAAATTTCCCTGTAAAAAATATTTTTATAAATATAGTTGCAATATTGGATGCGATATTTAACTTAAAAAATTCAAATGTGCAACTCAATACTCTACCAAACTGTACATAAATGTAAGAAGAATATTAATACTAGATTGTCAATCTTAAGAATGCTTGTAACTTCAATATTGTTCTACGAAACTCTAATATTCATTTTACTAATTTCATGATTTTCAAATTCCTAATCAGACGTGAAAAATAATGTTAACGAAACGTTTTTTTTTATTGATTAATATATTTAATTAGTGACTTAAAATTTCAAAAACTTGTAGACATTAAATTTTTAAAACATTTCTGCAATATTGTATCTAATATTAAGTATAATATCTTAACTTAGATATTTAATAAAAGTGTTTTAAAATCTAATCAATATTTCCTTAAAAATAATTTGAGAGAAACTCTTGTCTCTTTAATAACTAATAATTTTATTCCAAAAGTGATTACAATATTGAATTGGCTCTTTTGTTTTTTAAAGAAAATCGTAATTCGTGGTTCAAAATAATTATTTGAAAATGTATGCATTACGATATTGAATCTGACGCCTTATTTTTAAAAAATAAATTCTCGTGAAGAGCAAGTTAAAACTTAATTATTTTATAAAATTTCTTAAAAATTTAATAATTTCTTTAGAACCTTATAAAGCAATATATTTTTGCAAAAATAACCACAATATTAAACCTAAAATATTGTTTTAAAAATATGACTACTAAATTCGAGTCATTTATTCTAAGTATACCACAATATTGAATTTGACATATTGTTTTTAAAAATATATTAGAATTTGTGATCAATCTTTTGTTTTTCAATTACTTTATTGAATTCGTCATTTATATTGTTTTGAAAAATCTTTAAAAACTCGATTTTTAATGCGATATTGGTAAAAATTGTTGTATATCGATAAAAAAACAATCTAACAATTTATTTAAAATTTACACTGCAATCTTAGATGTAATTTTTTTTTAAACTTCTACTAAATAAGTCACGCTTTTAATGAGTGACGTAATTTTAAAAAAAACTCGGTTTTTATAAAGCTAATAATTTTTAAAACCTAATTGTAACATTAAAACTAATTTCTTTTTAAAAATTTCATTTCTTTCTCATTTGAAAATTTCAAAAATGGTAAAAAAACTATCTCATCCTATTCAGAAAATATCGGTGACGAAACGAGAACCTGCGTATCGGATACGATCGATCATTTCCGCGAAGCAGAGCCGATACGCAGGCTTTCGCTTTGCAACCGATAACTTTAGAACAATAACAGCGATTTTTACCATTCGTTAGAGAAAGCTTTAGTCTGTACCTGCTCTAAAGAAAAACTTTCAAGATTTTATCGTTTCCGGACCAACATTGGAGATGAAAATCTTCAACTTTAAAAATTACTTGACCGGAAACAACAAAACTTTGGAAAGTTTTTTGGAAATACTGTAGAATAAACCTTCCTCTATCGAATGGTGGAATCCACACGTCTCTATCTCATCCGGTTCAGAAGGTATCGGTCACAAAGAAGATCCTGCGTATCGGGTACAATCGATCATTACCGCGGAACATGGCCGATAAGCATAATTTCGCCCAACATTTATAGTTTGATTAAGAAAGGTTCATTCTGTACTTGCTCCACAAAAACTGAATGTATTGTTTCCGGTCCATAAATAATCAAAGTTGGAGATAAAATTTTGACTTTGAAAATTACTCCAACTTTTTTGGAAAATATACCTTTATCTATTGAATGGTAAAAACCGTTTGACACTATCTCATCCGGTTTAGAAAGTATCGGTCACCAAGCGAGAAACTGCGTATCGGGTTCAATCGATCATTTCCGCGGACCATGGTTGATATGCCGGCCTCGCTCTGCTACCGATAACTTTGGAAACTCACGGTTTTCAACACAACATTTGAGAAAGAAAGATGCATTTCGTATTTACTTCGACGAAAAACTTTCGAAATTTTGTCGATTCCGGTTCATTGATTATCAAAGATGGAGATAAAAATATTCCACCTTGAAAATAAATAAACCGGAAACAACAAAACTTAGGGACTATTTTTTGGAAGAAACCTTTTTCTATCAAATGGTGAAAACTGCGTGTTTCTGTCTCATTCGGTTTAGAAGATATAATCTGCGTATTGAATCCGATCGGTTATGGTCGATGCGCAGGTTTTTGCTTTGGAACCATAACAGCTAACTAGAGATGTACAGTTTTCCTTATACAATAGAGAAATTTTCATTCTGTACCGGTTCCAAGAAAACATGTTCAAAGTCTTGCCGTTTCCGGTCAATAGATTATCACACTAGAAACTAGAAATAGAAAATAAAATAAACGTGCTTTAAAAATTACTAGATCGGAAGACTTAGGGATTATTTTTGGAACAAACCTTTTTCTATCAAATGGTGTAAACTACGCGTTTCTATCTCATTCGGTTTCTAAGATATTGGTCACAAAACGAGAACCTACGTATTGAATACCATCGATAATTTCCGCAGATTATGGCCGATACCCAGATTTTCTCTTTGCAATCGATAACTTTGGAACCATAACCAGTTTTATTATTCTATAAAGAAAGGTTCTTTCTGTACCTGGCTCTTAAGAAAAAAGTTTGAAGTCTTATCGTTACCGGTCCACAGATTATCAAAGTTGGTGATGAAAATCTTTGTCTGCTTTTTGGAGCAATATAGAATAAACGTTCCTCTACCAAATGGTAAAAACCGTGCGTCTTTGTCTATCGTCTTAAATATTGTCACTACGCGAGAACCTGCGAATCGGATATGATCGATCATATCCGCAGAGCATGGCCGATACGGTTTGAAACCCTAACAGCTAAAGAAGCGAGATTTTTACTATTTCATAGTGAAATGTTCATTAAAAAAAAAACCGTTTAAAGTTCTAATTTTTCGATACGTTCCTTATGACTTAGATAAGTCACAAAAAACAGTTATTTAAAATCGATTTTCTTAACATACTGTTACGCCACTGACGAGTTACGAGAATATGTAAGAATGATCGCTGGTTCTAGAACTATCGGGACTTGTTCGTTTATTTTTTGAGTTGTAAGTTGTCACTGAATGCGAGTAAAATGGCATAGCATAACATCGATAGTAATGTCAGTAGTACGTCGGTAACGTAAAACTTGTAACTCAGTTATATCCAGTGTGTCCTTGTGCGCAACAAAACAAAAGTATTATCATCCTCTATAATACCTTACAGCGGTGACACATCTGAATAGTACAGCCGCCAACCAAAACGCAAGTTCAGATACAATTTCTTGCTTGCTTGTCGCAACGCCCTACATCCACTTCTACATCAATTTGCTCGCCTATCATAGCTGGAACCTTCACCGATGCGTCCCCAAGGACATCCTCGACAACGCCACCACCACTGATCATAGAGGATTCGCAACTCGCCTTTTTACTCAACCGCGATCCAACACATCCAGTTGCTATGGACGATGAACAACGCAACAAAGACGTTTCATCAACTCCATCGTCCAACAAACAGCCAACGCCACAATGAAACGCCAACGCTACAACCGCTAACAAATCAACCCTGCTGCATTCTAAGACAGCAACATTCCACTCGCCGTACTTAACGAGTGCATCGCTGCTTTAGAGGACACCAGATCAAGATGCGTCTACAAAGGTCACACCGCCCGAGGTACTGCCTGTCAGATACAGGTACAAACAAAGTCAGTCTCATCTCACGAAGCTTAACATTCCCAGTTCCAACGTCTTAACACGCATCCTCTCGATCCTCCTCTAAAGCACCTCAGCAGCACAGCAACGCCAACATCCTCGATAGTTTTCCGGATGGTTTTTATCAACCATCCAATCGCGTTCACTGCTGAACATAGGCCACTTGCATCCAATTTCCGGCACTTTTTCTGAGGTCATCCGTCCATCTAGTAGGCGGTCTTCCACGGCTTCTCTTCGTATCTCTAAGCCTCCACTGAAGTATGCGTCTAGTCCAACGTGTCCAGCCCAGTTCCACTTTAACCACGCCTGTCTCTCGATGACATCTTACACTTTTGTGGTCTGCCTGATATTTTCGTTAGTGATTCTATCTCTGAGAGATATTCCAAGCATTTCCCGTTCCATAGCTCGTTGGGCAACTCTTAGTTTTCTGCCGATTTCTGAGTCATCGTCAAAGTCTCCGCACCGTAAGTCTTCACCGGTTGAACACACTGATTGTATACTTTTCGCTTAAGGCAGATTGGTATTTGACTCTTTAGTATATACCGCAGTTTTTTTATTGCTGCCCACGAAAGACCTATTCTACGCTGTATTTCGCAAGTTTGGGTATCTCTTCCTATTCTTATTTCGTGACCTAGATATTTATAAGCTTTCACTTGTTGTCTACCTTGGTTTAGAACTTCTAGTATTGCTTCAAATTCTACCGTATCAAATGCTTTTTTATAATCTATGAAAGTTAATATCAGAGGTCTGTTATATTAAACGCATTTTTCAATTAGGATCTTTATGGTTTGTAGGTGATCATTTGTGCCATAACCTGATCTAAAACCAGCTTGCTCTCTAGATTGGCAGAAGTCTATTTTCGGTGTCAATCGCTTTGTTATGATTTTCATAAAAAGTTTATACATGTGTGCAAGAAGGCTAACGAGTCTACAATTTTCCAAGGTCTTTATTCTTATATAATAAGATTAGCAAAGCGTTCTTCCATTTATCCGGTATTGTTTTTTCTGTTAAACATTTATTGAACAATGTGTGAAGAGGTTTCATAAGGAATTCACTTCCTGCCTTTATTGCTTTGATGGTAACTTCGTCTTCTCCAGGTGTTCGGTTGTTTTTCATTTCTGACAGGGCCTGTACTATTTCATCCACCGTTGTACTTGGTATTTCTTCCGAACCTTGATTCATGGCTCTTTTTCTTTTATTTTTCATTCGCTCTTTACTTGTATATAAGTTTCGATAAAACTCTTCGGCTATCATAAGAATATCACATTTTTTTGTTTTAATTACTCCATTTTGATCTTGTAATTTGTTTATTTCATCCTTTCCTTGTGAAAGTCGGGATCTTAGAACCTTCATACTTTTGGTTGCCTCTATTGTTTCCTCAATGACAACCATGTTAAATATCCTTCCTTATCTCTTGTGAACGTCTTCTATTTAAGGCTCTCAACTCCCATTTCTCTTAAGATTCTTCTTTGTTCCAACAACTTTTTAGTATTTGAACTGAGTTTTTCCTCTTTTTTGGTTGTTTTACGGCACCACTTTGTATCGGCTCTCTTTGTCGCTTTTATTATTTTGTCATTTATATCGTCTACAGTGCTATTCTCCACGCTCCCGCAGTCTTCCAGGAAATGTTAGATCTCTTTTACATAAGACTCATGGCTTTTCGGTGCATTCCACCTCAGACTTTGTAACCATTTTTGCTCTTTCTTTGCGTACATTTATTGTGACCTTAGCTCCCACCATCCGGTGATCACTACCTATTGAAAACCTATTGAGTACTGTTACATTGTGTAGATACAATTTCCTTTCTTGTCTGTAATGATGTAGTCTATTTCGTTTTTTTATTTGCTCCTGGACTCATCCATGTCCACTTTCCGGATCGTCCTACACCATCGAAAACATGAAAGCAACGCCAAAACACAACCTCCGCATCGAAGCATCCACCAGTAGCAACAACAACACATACATCAAACACCAACATCAAGAACATCCCTGAGTACAGCAGCTACTACGACACGACCACCAGAAACAGAAAGAAAACCACACACCCTCACCCGTTCTGGGAGGCACGTACATTTCCAACCAGGGTTAAATAAATCTGCATACAATCCATCAAGAGCCAGTATCGTGGTAAAAATGTTAACCACTAGCCCACGAATAATCTGTGGCGACATACATTTCACAACAAACAAAACAAATAAATTCTTGAGTTTCACAATTTATAATAAAAGATTAACAGTTTCATAATTTCTAGGCCACACGAGCAACAACCTTGCGAAATATGCGAGGTAAGCAGTATGACGTTCGCAATATGCAAACGCAGAGGAGCTGCTCACTAAAGTGAAAATGGTGCAAACATATAAAAAAACCTGGGTCAAAACCCTACGCTAACTTCAGGCCGGAGGACATGGTGTCGCAAAAGGCGGCTGCCAAAAAGTTCAGCGTACCTAGGATATCCCTTCTACGTAGAATACATGGAAAGAATATGAGACTTGTTGGGCATCCGACTGTCCTCAGCAAAGTTGAAAAAGCTACCATCGCTGAGACCCTTGGTGTTGTTGCTAAATGGGGTTTCCCTTTAACACGGCTGGATGAAAGGGATGTAGTTAAGAAATACCTTGACAAACAAGGAAAGACACTGCGAGTATTTCACGATGACACTCCAGGTCCAGATTTCCTCGACTCCTTCGTTCTCAGGAACAACCTCTCTATCAACATGGCGTCTAATATAAAACGTTCCAGGTCGTCGGTAAATTATGATGACATCTTGAATTTCTTCAATAACGCTGAAGTTGCTCTGCAAGATGTTAAAGGCAAAAACCTTTATAATTATGATGAAACCAACATCACCGATAATCCTGGAGCAAAGAAAGTTATCGTCCCTAGAAATACTAAAAGGGTAGAGAGAGTACGAGAGCACTCTCGAGCTTCAATCAGTCTTATGGTATGCGAGAACGCAATCGAGGACCTTCTGGCACCAATGGTCGTGTACAAAGCACAGAACCTGTACGATAATTGGACTGTGGGTGGACCAATAGAGACAAAATATGCCAGTAGTGCCAGTGGCTGGTTCGACATGAACCTATTTGAAACATAGTTTTTCCAAATTTTGCTGCCGCACGTCGAGGCCATTTGAGATGCAGAAGACACAGTGATGCTATTAGCAGACAACCTGGCATGCCACTTCTCTCCCAAAGCTATTGAGGCACGCAAAAATAACAGAATTTATCTACCTCCATTTCCACCATATGCGACGCACCTCATGCAACCCCTCGATGTTGCTGTCTTCCGCTCCCTTAAAGAAGGAATGGAGGGAAATTTTAGATAAATGGAGAAGAGAAAGCAGGTACCCTGGATGAATTCCAAAGGAGCAATTCCAGCTATTGCTAGAAAGACTGTGGACCGGAGTAAGTGACAAAGTCAGCCAAAATTAAGTGTCAGGTTTCAGGGCAACCGGTCTGCATCCACCTAATCCTACTGAAGTATTAAAGAGGATTCCCGATGGGCTAGATGCTGAGACACAAGAGATTGGAAAAAATATTGATGCTAGCTTGAGAGAGTTGTTGCAAGAACATCGCGGCAGTGGTGAAAAACAAAAACGAAAACGAGGAAAAAAGTAGAACCTGGCACTAATGCGTCTGCTGTAAACGTCGAAGATGCAAGGTTCGGAATCTCTGTGGATTATGAGACTGTAACATCTGTATCTAGCAGTCAAGATGAGCCATCTACATCTGCATCCACTTCTGCCCTAACAATTCTTCAAAACCAGGATTGTCTCGTCCAACCCGTAGATCAAGACGTGCGGATTCATCTATTTGCGATATTTGCCGTATAAACTGGAAAGATTACAAGGGACTGGTTTCAGTGTGTGAAATGCAGAAGTTGGATTTGTGGCCCATGTAACGAGGCAAGTCAAGATCCCTATTACAACTGCTCTCGTTGCGAGGTTTCAGACGACGAGGATATTATATATGACAGTGAAGACGACAAAGACTTCATTCCAGAATAAATATATTCTAGTGTTATGATACAGAATGATTGAAGGTTCTATTGTGTCTTAGAAGTTCATTGTTTCTTTTTATTCTTAATGTAAGCTGCATGTAAGTTTATTTTATTGAATGAGTTTCAGTTTATTTACGTTTGTTCAAAAAAACGCGTTTTATTGAGTGATAATAATATATTTAAATGTTTTTATCAGTGAAAAGATCATATACATATACATCTGCTTTATATTGCGGGTAACATGAACATCTGCCAGTGATACAGTGCATTTTGGTACACAATAAAGATAGGTATTCAAGTAGCTCCAAACACTGAGCTACTTGAACACCCTATAAACAATTTTTTTAGCGCCTTTTCTGATTTTTTTCTTCAAATAAAAACCAGATATGGCTAATATACAGTTAGGTCGGTACAACAAATATTTTTGGGCACTCATAAATTAAAAACGTAGTCAGATATTTGCGAAAATGTCTGTAACGTGAAACTTCTAACCTAGTTATAAATCAGTGTCATGTGCAAATAAATAACTTTTAACAGCACGTCGTGTTATTCAGTTCTACAATCCAAAATATAGTATTAACATTTCTGCAATACTATACATTTGTAACAATACGTGATCCTCTATCTTGTTATTGAAAGAAATCAGTCATGATCAGCAAATCAAGAATTTCATCAAATCGTTTCATTCTAAAATCATTAAATATTTTGTTTTTGAGTGCCAAAAAATGAGTTTTTTTTTGTAAAAAAAATAAATTAAAATTTAAAAAATTTTTTTTTAAAAACCTATAAATTTTTTGAAACAATGACTGCGGTATTGGTTAAAATATTTAATTTAAAAAAATACAACAACTGATTTGTTTTTTGACTTGTTGATTCTGATAGATTACGAATTTTGTCGATGTCGATTTTTCGTTAGTATGACGTCTTTTCAACGATTATTATTGACTAAAGCAAGATTTAAGGCAACATAACCTCAATTCCAACGTTTCTGTTTATTAAAATAATACATTAGATCACAGTCATTATACGTATTATATCTTTCCAGTTACTATTCAATTTCGGTCCCGTACGAAGAATTTCCCTCTGCGTTTTTCAACAATTCCTGAATTTCTTCCAAGTTTCGCTGTCTGGTTTCAGGAACGCAGAATATAATGAAGAACGTACCGCACAAGGTGCATATCGCAAAAATCAAAAAAGGTACCTGCATACCAAACCTCTCGCTTGTAAACTGAAACAACTTGGTAGTGGTTATCGCCAAGAAGCAGAAGTAACACTCGTGGACGGTGCTGGCGAAAGACTTTAAGTGGGGCGGAAGAATTTCGCCTGCGATAATAAGCGGCGCCGATTGCAAACCCAAACTGAAAACAGCGATGTACACCAACAAAGCTGCCGAAGAGACTGTTACAAAAATTCTGTGATCAATTCGATCGGCGTCCTTTAAATAACAAACCGCCGCGAGTGTAACTAAAGCAAATGTTATGATGGTAGTTGCCAAAAGCATCAAAGGTTTTCGCCCGACGTAATCGATCAAAAACAAGCTGACTACGCTAAAAGCAATCGGCATTAGAAAAAATCAAAGAAAACGTGATAGCAAATTTGCCACCGTCATCGTTGATATTCAAAAAAATCGATTGCGCATATAAATTGATCGTAGTGATCCCACTCAACTGGGAAGTCGTCCTGACGCCGAAAAGAGTTAAAAAAGCTTTGCGAAAACTCGGAACCGTGACTAAATCCAAATAAGAACCGGTACTCGTCGCACTCTGTTCTTCTATCGCATCTGTGATGCGCTTAAAGTCAGCATCGACGTTGTCGCCGCCACGATAAAGCATTAAGCTGTTCTTGGCGTCTTCTAAGCGATTCTGTTGAATCAAATCGTACGGACTGTCCGGGGTGAATATAAAAAGAGCGAGAGATAGTAGAGGAAATATTGAAGAAACCAGCGCGGTTGTATATATGCTAGTGTACGAGCCTAAAAGATTCGCCATAAATGTTCCGAAAGCTCCCAGTAAAGGAAAGAACGTTATCACGAATCCTCTTAGCGTGCTGCTGGAGACTTCGGCCAAAAACAACGGAACCGAACAAAATACTAAAGAGTCCGAAATTCCGGCTAACACTCGCGCTAAAAGAATTATATGATAAGATCGGGCATACGCGATCATCAACCAAGACACTACGAAAGGTCCTGAAGCTACCACTACCACTAGACGTTTTCCGAGTCTGTGCGACAATGCGTTCCATATTAAAGCACCGAGGAAGATGCCGAAGAACATGGAAACCGCAATCCATGAACCTTGAGCAGGTGTTACCGGGACCGGAGAATCTTCCGCTTCGAGCTTGATTAACGATGGCGAAGCCCAACCGGCTACCAAACCGCAGCACAAACCGTTCAAAGAACCTAAACATTCCCGAAATGGTTTCGATCGTTTCTTTATAAAAACTCACCTGCCGCCGTCGCCAAAAACATGGACAACCATTTGGGACGCTTCAGAACGGGCTCCATACTTAATTAAAAACATTTAACCACAACATACTCGAGATAATGGGTGTTTATCCGAGAGATTATTCTAATACAAAGTACAGGCTTGTGTTACATAATTTGTGATAATTAGACTTTTTCATAGATAGAGAGGCGTATGTATATAAAACACTTACCAAGGGCAACTTGATAATGAATACTTTGTTAATATTTTATGCACTTATTGTTAGAGGTCGCTAGGTTGCAACATTTACGAAACAAATTAAATAACACGGTGGCGGAATTGCAACAAAAGCTAGAATCAAAACCGCAAACTGATTTGAATATGGAACAATTAATTTACGAAATATCTGATAGAAATAAGAAATCGAAAAATATAGTAATTTACAAACTAAAGGAGTCAGTATCTGATGACATAAATACTAGAATTGTCGAAGACTTGAAAAACGCAAGAGATGTTATTCGTCATGTCGCTCCTGATATTAACACTGAAAATGTAATGACAGTAAGATTAGGAAAACAACTATGATGTCTCAATTGGAATGGACCAAACAATTATGCAACGTAAATATTACAAAAAAGTTAAAACAGAAGCGGTCGAAAGACAGAATAAGGGTGAAAGGGTTATTATTCGCTATGTAAATGGTTTGTCAACTATTACAAAATCAAGAAACATTTCAGTTGCTCATATTAATATACGATCACTCAATACAGGATTTCAATTTTTTTCGGATGTAGTGCAAGAATATTCGTTTGACTGTCTAAGTGTTTGTTAAACTTGGCTGGATAAAAACACTCTCAGTAATTATGTATCTGTCGTAATTATAACATTATTCGATGTGACCGGAACACTCGTGGCGGTGGAGTTGCAATTTATCTAAATAGGACAATAAAATATAAAGTATCTTACAGTAATATTAATAACGACAGTGGCCTTGAACAACTGTGGTTAATTATTGAGTATAATAAAATGAACGTAGCTGTGGGTGTAGTTTATAGAAGACCTGGTACAAATATCGACAGTCTTAGTAATATTTATGAAGTGTTAGAAAATTTATATGTTAGTACGGATGCTGTAATTTTATTGGGAGACATCAATATCAACCTTTTAAACAAAACTAGTAGCGATACAAAGAAATTCCGATCAATGATTTCAGATTTTAATTTAAAACAAATTGTACATGAACCTACACGTATTACATCAATATGTGAGTCTTTGATTGATGTCATTTGTGTAAACAATAATATAAATGTTGTTAAATGTAATGTTATTGATATGTTAAACGTTACAGACCACATGTTAGTGTAGGCGAAAGGAGGGTAAGACAGCGAATCGGGTAAGATGACGAATTCATAAGTTCGGACGATTGTTATTAGATGGAGCTAGTTGGTTGGTTTCTTTAGCGCAGTGATAAAGTTTCTTAC
Source organism: Abscondita cerata (assembly GCA_030710515.1). Lineage (NCBI taxonomy): Eukaryota > Metazoa > Arthropoda > Insecta > Coleoptera > Lampyridae > Abscondita > Abscondita cerata. The sequence goes on along the minus strand of JALBCR010000523.1, from coordinate 388,066 downwards.
CTGTCTATGTAGGAACCGTGAAAATATGACTTGCTTTGATGACAGTATTTCGCCATTTGTGTTCTGTGCTTGTGCTGTTGTAAGATTTGTAACAAACGAAATAAGCTTTATATAATTTTTGTGCAGTGTTTTCGCTTCGCAGTAAGCATTTTCCTTAATGTTAGGTTGTTGTAGATGTATACCTCATAAAGTTTCTTTAAAATATATATATTTTACTGGTTAAAAATAAATTTAATTAAAAATGGCTGAGGCGGCTAAGATGACGAATTCACTAAGAGGGCAAGATAACGAATTCGTCATCTTACCCGATTTGTTTGAAAATCTTTTAAAGTATTTTTTGTTTTATTTATAGGTAACAAAGATGGTTAAAAATTGTCAAAGAAAGACAAATAGGCAAAGTTGGCCAAAGGAAACAATGACAGCGGCTGTGCAAGAGGTGAAGGCAGGTGCGGCTGTGAATGCCATTGCAAAGAAATATAACATCTCAGAAGCAACTTTACGCCGCTATGCCAAGAAATATTCTTTGGAGGCTTATCCAACTGGCGCTGGTAGATTCAAATGTACATTTACTAATGAACAGCTAGATAATCTAAGAAAATATGTAGAGGATCTAAGTAAAAGGGCATTTGGGACTAAGGTTAAGATTGCGCACTTAGTGTATTTATAGCCATAGAAATAAAGATTTATGATCTATGACAAATCATTTTTTTATTTAATGAATCTCTTGGTCGTCAGCTAGTATAACAATACAAAAACAAATTAAAAACATGAAACTTAAGTCCTTAAAAACATTTTTCTAATAGGCTGCAAATGCGCAATCTTACAGGCACTGTCCTCTAAGAATGCGCAACATTTCCTCTAAGATTGCGCATCAGCAAGAGTCGCATTTAAAGAGCCCAAACCCTTCGTAGCTCGAACATTCTTCGTGCCACCATTGATTACAGCCACTGCATTGTACCCAGTCCTCAGTAATGGGTTCTTCATAGGTTTCGTTACATCCAGGACAGTTAATATTTTCTTTCTCTTGGACGTTCTGCGCCGATGAAGTTGAGGGTATTGCAGGATCGCTGAAATTGCTCTTCTTGTTGATTCGTTTGTTCGTATTTGTCTTCTGTCTTTGTAGGAGAGCATTTTTATAGGGAGAGGAGGATAACATCTCGGATTTTTTTGAAGTTCTTTTTCGCTTTTTTGCTTCCACTGCCTTTGGTAATGGGGATAAATCAGCAGGTGAGATTCTTGGTTTCTCTTTGTTATTTTGAGCTCCTGATGAGTTATCGCTGTCACTTCTTTTATCACCAGGCTTCTTAGAGTCTGCTACAACAGCTTCATCCTCTTGCTCATTGGGACAGAATGTCACTTCTGAGGGAGCAAAGTCGTCCTCCGAGAAGATGTGCCTGTTGAATGGGTGAATTCCTGTTTTCTCGAACGACCGAACTGCCTTCTCCATGTTTGCAACTCTTTCATAAGCGGAACTGAATATACTGGCAACGTTACTCTGTGAAATACCAATTCCGGGATGGTTCACTAACCATCTGTCAGCTTCTTGAGCATAGGCTTTTTCAGTGGACCGAAGAAGCCAACATCCAAAGGTTGAAGCCTGTGGCTTGCATGAGGCGGCAATGACAGAAGAGTTATGAAATGTTCTCTACAATAGAGAACTGCTTGAATACTGCAGTGGGAAATATGATTGTCTAGTATGAGAAGAACTGGATCCTCTTTTGTTGGCTTGACAAACTTGTAGAAATGTTTCAGCCAATCAGTAAAGAGTTCTGTGTTGATGAATCCCGTTTCGGAAATCATTCGCAGCGTTCCCTCTGGGGCATCTGTGAATAACTCTGGCTTCATCCGTTTTCTCGGGAAGATCATAGCAGGAGGGACATAGATTCCCGTAGCACTCATGCAGCACACAACTGTAACGGTTTGTCCCCTCTCACCAGATGCCACTTTACACACTATTTTCTTGCCCTTTGATGATATAACTTTTGGCAGGTTATTCGGTACCGTCGATATGCCAGATTCGTCCATATTGAATTTCCGGTGGGCTGGAAATTTCTTTTCAGAACAAACACTGGCTAAATTATCGAAGAAACGATCACATTGGATTTTGTTGAACCCAATTGCTCTACCCAAACTACATTTTTCTGGTGTACGCAATGCCAGATTCTGCCTCTTGCAGAAGGCTATAATCCAGTTTTTCCTGCTAATCTAGTAGTCTTGTTGAATCTATGCTCAATACTATTTTTATCAGCAAACTCAAATGCTAAACTCATTAGTTGCTTCCTGGTGACTCCATAAAATCTCTTGTCTAGCTCTCTTACATGATCCACGAGTTCTTTTTCAAGTTCAGGAGAGAAGACAGACTTGTGTCGTCCAAGGGAAATTGGTACAGTGCCCTGTAAGATAAACCAAGACGTATGTTAAACCGTTTGTGTAGTTTTAATTTAGCCCTAACTTCTTAGAAACTATTCAAGGCGACACCAATAAATAAATATATATATATATACAACATAAATTTAAAAATATCTGTTATATAGCCTACCAATTTCAGTCGGTTTCTTAGAGTGGATTCTTTAGTTCCCAATGAAGCAGCCACTTTACCTTGACTTTCGCCATTTTGAATTCTTCTCCTAGCATCATCAAGAATTTCCTGAGTAAATATCAGTTTTTCGCGGATATTCTATTATATGTCGATCTCATTATGCACTTCAGTAATAATCTGCAAGAAAGAATATCGTACTTTGAAATCCCTTGTACAAAATAATATGTGCCTCTCAAGACTGCGCACCGGTGCGCGATCTTACAGGTTTCTACGTGGTTCAGAAGTTTAGCCAATCGATGTCAGGAGTTTTCACTTACAGAACCAACAGTGATGCACATCCTCATTCAGATACTCAGCTTTCAACAGAAATATTTTAAATTGATATATTTAGTCTTATAATTGCAACAATGCTTATTATAGCTACACTTAAAATTATATTAAGATTAATGAATTCAGTTCTTACCTTGTAAATCTATATCGAAACACTTCTAGAAAAGATTCTCACACCAATGAGCACAGCTTTGCAAACGCTTTCCAACTATATAATAACGGCAACCAACAGTGCTGCCAACAGTAAAAAAAAAACCACTGCGCAATCTTAGAGGATGCGCAATCTTAGGTGCCTTTACCTTACACGCGAAAATAGTTTTTGACTATGCCGAGACATTAAAGATTCAACATCGCTTCAATAAAGAAAGTAAAAAGGCTGGAAAAGATTTCATACAAAGTTTCATTACACGATTTAACTTTTCTTTGAGGAAGCCAGAAGCAACGTCAGCGGCTAGGTTGGCGGCTTTTAATAGGGTAAATGTCGAGTCATTTTTTAAACTTTATGAGGAGATTTTAGCAAAAACAAAATACGCTGAACATCAGATATTTAATGTTGACGAAACTGGCTGCCCCACTGTGCCTACTAAGACTCCTAACATATTAAACCCAACAAGAACCCGCAGAGTGATTAAAATATCTTTGGCCGAAAAGGGCACAAATGTCACTGTAGCATGCTGTTTTAGCGCCGTAGGCCATTACGTACCCCCATTCGTAACTTTTCCAAGGGTAAGAATGCAACACCATTTATTGAATGGTGTGTAATGAATCAGGGTGGATGAATGCAGATGCTTTTATCGAATGGTTGAATCATTTTATAAAAAATGTAAGACCTTCTAAGGGAGAATCCTATTCTTCTTCTAATGGACAATCATTCGTCGCACGTTACTCTACAAGCAGTAAATTTATGTCGTGAAAATTATATTACGGTTTTAGGTTTTCCTCCTCATACGAGTCACCGTATGCAACCACTCGATGTAGCGTTTTATGGACCTTTTAAAACCGCTTGTAGTCTAGCATGTAACGACTATCTAGCGCAACATCCAGGACAAGTTATCATAATCAAAGATGTGGTAGGATTATTTAATGTGGCTTACGACAAAATTACTACAATAAAAAATGCTGTACAAGGTTTCAGAGCAACTGGCGTAGTTCCACTGAATTCACAAATATTTAATGATTCTGATTTCAAACCGTCAATGACCACGGAAAAGCCACTCAAACCTTCAAAGAATATTAGAATCATTGCATACGTGTAAAGATCTTCCTACAGTATGGATGCTGCAGCGTCAGCATCCTCTCATGAGATGAATGCTCTTTCGGCAGATGTTGCAATAGCAGGACCCTCCAATTCGGAACCATGTGTTTATGAGGCAGTAGCCGAACCGTCCAAAACAAAACCATGTGTTTTTCTACCCCCTTTACCTATTGCTTATTACAAAGAAAGGAAGCAGAGGAAAAACTACCATCACTGCTTATCACCGGCACTCTAGTTAAAAATGCACTAGAAGAAAAAGAAATTGACAAAAGAGTTAAAGACGAGACCAAAGAAAAAATCGAAAGAAGAGAGAACAGAAGCAAAAGAAAAGTCTGAAAGAGATAAAGAAAATAAAGGATTGAAAAACAAAAACATGTGAGAAAATTAAAGTTTCCTGATGATGATAAAGAATCTTCAGATTCATCTATGTCAGTCAATTATATGGAAGAAGATGAAGATAGTTTCTAGTTGGAAGAAAAGGAGGACATTAGAGAATTCGTTATTTTATTTTTTAAACAAATTATAACATATTATTTAAAACTCTTAGAAAAACGCATTTCTATAAAACTTTAATATCAAATTAATTCGTTCTTTCTTTGTTTACCAAATATGCGCGCTACTTATTTTGCCACATTTAAGGTATATTTTGTATTACATCAAAATTTGTCAACTGTCAAAATAAGGCATTTCAACGCTTTTGCCAAAATGGCAAAACCTTTGTTTTCATTCGAATGTGTGTAATTTCTGTTGATTTCTTGTACTTTTAGTGGTTGTTTTAATTAAGTTAGTTATAGAATCTGTGAAGGAGTATTTTAACTCAATTTATGTTTAAAATTAGAAATAACAGGGATTCTAAAAAACGTAACACTGTCACAATCAAATGCTGGCATTATGGTACATTACAAATCAATTAAACGTATAAATTATATTAAAATCCTATAACTCAATGATAAAATCCATCTAATTCTACGTAAGTTTGCCCTACAGCAGCCATTTTAAAGGTCTTTGACAGTTATCTGACAGCGCATTGAAATGCCTTATATCGGTAAAATATTTATAACCTTCAAAACCGTGTTCAGATTCTTTATTTGTCTGACGATTTTTTGCTTCATTCACATTTGAAATAGTTATTTACATTAGAGTGTGGAAAGTAGGATTTTACGGCGTGACAGCTCATTAGCTGGATCTCCGTAAAATCACTTTACACACGAAATGTGTATAATATGATGATGATCATCATCAAAAAGTAAAAAAAGTACAAAATTATTTCTACTGATTTTAAGTAGGCCTGGCTATATAACAATTTAACATACACCATCTAATATGTGTCAGTTTATTTGTTTAACTGACATATAGATGGCGCGATCAATATTATCATCAATAAAAAAATTAAATGCAATTTATCGGATTTTATACTTAGTTTATTTTTAAAGGGTTCCAAAATAGCACATAAATCAGTCACCATTTTACCGCATAGTAGCCGTACTTTGCCATATAGTGCCGTACTTTACCGCATTGCGTGTAAAAATCAATTTTCAAGACAAGTATGAACAACTGAAAAATGTGCTTTACAGTACAGAAGGTCAAAAAACAATTTTCGACCTTTGAAATTTTATATGACATGCGAAAACTATGCTGAAAAACATGGTCGGTCCCTACGTCAAATTTCGATGAATCGCTAAGGTTACACTTACACTTTTGGTAGCAGCTACTGAGCTGGTCGCAGCCATTTATGTTTTAACCTAAAACAAATCAGTGTTGCTAACACATTAATTTTGCGCAATGATTAAAAAGCCAACATCAATACACTAAATGTTACTAGTGCATTATGTCATGCAATACCACAGAGTAATTATACCTTACTCTGTGGCAATACTAACTTAAGTTTAAATAAATGATTTAAAGTTTAATCTATAGGTCGCAACCCTGAATGGTGTCGCAAAAATATCTTGAGGTCACAAGATAGATGAAACAACTACAAATCAATTTAATTTAATACAAATACATCGATTATTAGTGGTGTTTGCTGCTAAAAAGTTTTTGCTACATATTAAAAAGAGTTTGTAATTATGATTCATCTTTTAGTACTAACTTTTATGTTTTTTACGCAGTCTAATACTGACACTCCTATAAAAAAATGTAAGTATTTTTAATTTTTTTAATTATAAAATTCCTGTAACGAGTGTAATTTAAACCTGTGGGTAACTGTGATCATATTTTATGATTGACTTATAAACATTCCTAAAAAACTATGTTCAATTTTATGTTGGCAGAACTGAATATTGCAGACTACCACCTTCTTCCCTTAAATTTAATAATTTTTTTGTTTAAACGTCTCTTCCTTTTTCTTCCAATATGACTCTTCGTCCTCATTTCACTCAACTCCTTCGGAAGTTCGTCTCATTATACTCTTTTTTTCCATCTCTCTTTAGTTCCTTTTTGTCGTTTTTTTTTTATCTACAAGGGTTGTTTTTAAAGTAAGTACCGTTTTGAGATGCCGCTGCTGCATGTGCGCTGTGTACTTGCATCTATCGGCCAAGCGCAGATGCCGGTACAGCATTTTTGCTGAAGCGTACGGTTGTCTGTGACTGTTTAAAATGCCTCCGCCTATTGAAAGTTTCGTCGACTGCTATAACGGTCTGTTATCGGTGTATCGGTGTCAAACGACTAAAAGCAATCGATATTCATCGTGAGATCTGTGCAGTATACAGAGAAAACATTATGAGTAAAGGAAACTGCGTATAAGGATGGCCGCCTTCACCGCGTTCCATAGACAATGGAGCGGCCATCTTTAACTGCTTAATCTGTACTATTCCTCAGAATCTTTCTCCGTACATTGCACAGATCTCACGATGAATATCGATTCTTTTCAGGGATTTGGCTCAAAGAAAACGGATAACATACCGTTATAGCAGACTTTCAATAGCGGATGCATTTTAAACAGTCACAGACAACCGTACGCATTGGCATCTGCGCATCTGCTGCAGCGGCGGAATCTCAAAACGGTGCTTACTTTAAAAACACACCTCGTATTTTATTTCCCACTTTTCCTGTTTTGCTTCTTCTTTTTCTATGTCCTTCACTTACCCCTTTATTTTTTCTTAATCTTTATTCTTTTCCTCATTTATCCCATCTCCTATTTAACTCTTCTCTTACTATCCCGTCTTTCCGCCTTTCTCTTCGATACTATCTTTTGAAGTTGTTCGTCTTCTTTCTTTACACATTCCTATTAATCTCCCTCTTCTTCTTTTATATTTATATTTTTCTTATTTCTTCACTATCACCATTCTTCCTTTATCACTGCATTCCTCTATTACTTTTTTCTTCTGTCTCCCCCTATCATTTCATCTACAATTCTTTCCATTTTTATTATTAACTTTCTACTATTTCTGACATTTTTTCTTCTTCGGGTTTCTTTTCTTTCTTTACTCCCTTAATTACCCTTCTCCCCTTTTTGCCTTAACCTTCCCTTCGTTCTTCTTCGCAAACTAAAACCATCGTTTCTATTTAATTTTCCAGTCCTCTTTCAATCATATTTTTACTTCTCCCGCCTGTATATTTCTAAAAGTCGCCAGGAAAAACTAGAAGTTTTGTAGTGTGGACAATTACGTAAAGTAAGTTGTCAAGTTGCAAAAAAGAGATTAAACCAATCAAAGAAAATAACAGATGACTACTTATGTTTGGTATATAGCAAATAAAATTGACATGTTATTAGGTACTCCCCTGGAACGTATAACGCCCAGATGATTCTATATTTGCATATGAACTTCCCGAAGTTGCCGATAGGTGGCTCAATTTAAAATTAAAGATTAATTCAAACAAACTGAATAGTATATCCTAGTAATATTTATACAAATGAAATATTAAAAACTTAAAAAAAATCTATTTTTAAATTATTGCGTTGTTCCGTCGTGTGGTAACATTATTTCGCGATATTCAATCAAGGAACGAAATCGGAAAGCCAACGCATAACGCCATCTATCGGTGACTGAAGAAAACACTAACACATATAGAGAATCTACTGCTTGTATCTATGGGACGTTATATATTCCGAGGGAGATGATGTATTTCTGTCTGTTATTTTGAAATATTACCAGGAATGGAAGTGGATTTATTTTTATGCAACTGTTTCAGATAATTTAGATTAAAATATTGATGTTTCAGGTAGTAACGGGACACTGTGCGAAACCGACTTAAGCAAATGTAAAGATAAATCATGTTTGAACGATAGTTCGTTAGGTATAAATCCTTGGGAAAATTGTCCTACTTCGTTTAAATGTTGGGAATTGTTTATCGATGGCAATTGTGACTATGAATGTAACAATGCCGATTGCTTATTCGACGGACTGGACTGCGAACAACCTTTATCGTCTTGCAATCCCGTGTTCAACTCTTATTGTCAAGAACACTATGCAGACAACCATTGTGATTACGGGTGTAATACCGCCGAATGCAGTTGGGATGGACTGGATTGTGATAGTCATAAGCCCGAATTGGCCGATGGAGTTATCGCAGCAATTCTATTAATGAATGTGGAAGCGTTTAAACAAAATTTAGTTGAATTTCTAAGAGTTACAAGTTACGAATTACGTACTACCGTTAGAGTAAAAAAGGATGATTCGGGAAAAGACATGATTTATGGTTGGACTACTACAGATTTTAAAAATTCTAATTACAACCAGAAGCATAATATTACATTTTCCGACCGGTACGAGCATTCAGGTGTGGAAGTTTACTTAGAAATTGACAACCGCAAAAGTACCTATTGTTTTCAATCTGCTCATCTGGCTGCACAATTTTTAGCAGCTAAAGCAACACGACGTGCGTTATCAAAATTGTTTCCCTTTTATCAAGTGACTGGAATGGATGTAGATCCGCACATTATCGATAAAAATTAAACGTTGTTATCAGCTTTGCTTTGTTAAATAAAATATAGTTTAGTTGCCACTCAACTTTAGCCTAAAGAGAAAACCATATTATATATTGCCGGTACAGAAGTTAACTCGTGCAACCATCCCTACTCGGGCGCCATCTTATAAATCTTTCTTTATTTTATATCATTAAGTTTTGGGAAATGAAATGTAATTGGATGCGTAAAACATTACGAAAATAGTTTTGCGCATCTTTTGATATATGAAAATAAAAATCTATTTTTATTAGCTGCCATCAAAACATCTTGAGATAAAAAATATGACTTTGAGATTAAAATTAAAAAGACTAAGCAGGTTTCTTTTCCTCTTACAATAGCAACTTCTAGCCTTAAAACTACTTCGGTTTCTACTTCTGTTGAGCCTCCTCTACTTTCTTCTTCAGACTCTGTATAACTCTACTTCTGCGTGTGCTGTGGTACCTACGCTCAAGTCTACTTCTATTTCAAAATGGAATCTCACCTTCTCGGGAGACGGATCAGTTTCTCTGACTGACTTTCTACTTTGGATTGACGAGTTGTGTTTAGCACGAGGTGTATCCTCACAACAGTCGTTTGCTGCTACTCCTGAAGTTCTCACTGGTAAGGTATTACTTCTCTATCGCGTCCATCGCAAATCACTACGTACCTGGCGAGACGTGACCACACTTCTCAAATCGGAATTCTTACCTCCAGATTATGAAGATCGCTTACTTGATGAAATAAAAAATAGGATTATGGGTGGTTGGAAGGGCAAGTTGGGACAGGGTTACTACAGTCACTTATGAGTGACCGGCTGATCATCTAGCTGAGGTACTATATGTACCCTATCTTTTTATTTCTGTTGGTCCTTTGTCTGTACTGTTCTGGTTTGTTATCTTATCTTCATATATGTTTTACTAGAGTCTTTTTTTTTCTTCTTCTAAATTTCTTTTTCTGTCTTTTGTCTAAACTCTTCTCTATTTCTGTGTTGGTGTTTTGGCCATTGTTCATTTTTCGGAGTTTCGCTTTATGAGCGACTTTGCTTCTAGTACCCTACTTTTTGATAACTCTCTTACTTACTGCTTCTTTACTTTTCTCTGGGGATTATCATTCCGCTTTTTAGCGACTTCAGGTACCTAAATCACTCGTGGCCATTCCTGTACTTTACTTCTGATTTTCCTTTTTTTGCTTTGTTCTCTCTCCTTTCGATCTCTTTCCTATTATTTTTTTTTAATTTCTGGGGTTGTAGTTTTGGTTTCTCGATGGGTTTCGTTTTTTCTGGGGTTTGCTGCTAAGCTGATTTTTTTTTGTGTTTTGCTGATCGTAATCCGGATACGCATCGGTGATTCATTTTCTTTCTTGTTGGCTAGTAGTAAAACTTCTTTTTTTTTGCTTCAAATCCTTTGCTCCTCTCTTTATTTATGAAATTAGTTAACAAAGCAAAATCCTGATTTCTTCTCTACACTACTTTTATTATTGTCCTTATTTATGTAAACTACCTGTTATTTTTTTTGCTTTGGGCGGTTGGTTGGGCATTTTGACATAGGGATGGTCACTTTCTCCGTTGGCTATAACATCAAGTCAACCTTTGTGTTGTATGTTGTTTTATTTGTCCTTTGTTTGTGCTGGTTCTCGTTTGTTCTTTTGTTTTTACTTTAACTGGGGCTTATTTTTAGGGTGGGTATGCTTTTGGGGTTGGTATTTCTTATCAGGTTTTTTTTGGGTTCACTTTGATCCTTGGCTTCGGCCTTAAACTTCGTTTCCTGTGTCTTTGTTTAATCCGTCTCTTTTACTGTAGTTTTTGGTTTGGATCTTCGACTGGTTATATCCGTTGGATCTGGTGGCTTTCCGCCGATTTGGACGACTCCTTCACCAGCATCCTACCTATTGATGGTTCTGTTTCTTTCTTGACTTTTTGCTTGTCTTGAGGATCATCATTCCGCTATCTAGCCACTTTTTGGGATACTTTGACCTTGTCGGTAACCATCCTGAACTACGGACCCTAGTCTTGTGGTTTTCTTTTCTGAATCCAAGATTTCGCTTCGTCGCTAGTAGGTTGCTCCGAGCTTATTCTTTTGCTAGGGGAGAATCTGTTACGGTTCCAAATCTTCAAATTGCGTGTTGCAACACAAATTAAATTTACCGCGCTTTGAACCGAATTTTCTGATTGGTGAACGATAATTGAGGTTTTCTGGATCAGAGCGGCGAGCGGACATCTTGTAACTCGTGCTTGGTTCCTGGGCGGATAGCCGTTCGTTTCGAAGCTAAAACTTAATATAAACTGCTATGTGGCTTCGATAATTTCACAATAATTGAGTGTGGATATTTGATAACGACTATTTACGCTGTAAATGGGTCTCTTTACTATTATTTTGTGGATTTAGGGGTTTTTATTTATTGCTAATTACGACATATGATTTAGCACGTGTCGGGACCTCAACTTCTTTCCCATATTGTATGTCTGGATAAAATCCTGGGGACGCTGGAACGAGCTATTACCTTTGTCATTGGTGACACAAAACTGGCCTGCATTTCTACGGTCGCCGATCTCGGGGACGCCTGACCGACACACCTCCTGCGGTATATGGTATTTACACGCAGTGCGCCCGTAGTTCACCGCGACAAGTTCGACTCCTAGAATTGGGTTTTTATCATATCCCAGGGAACTTTTTCCAAACTTCCAGTAGCTGTAGCATTAACAAGAACCTCGTTATCAACTTTACATACGACAGAACCAGATAAGTTATAGTTTTAAAAAACAATTCATATTTTGCATGCGGTCGAAACCTAAGTACACCCGAAATCAAGCGGTCATACTTATAGTATTTATGTTTAGTATATTAAGACCATTTATGATTCGGGGTAGCCTCCATATTCCCACGCTAGTGTTGTCGGCTGAATTCCTTCAGAGTTTCGAGGGATTCACCGAACCCAAAGACTTTTAGTTTGGCAGAAGCTACATCTTATATTTGAAACCTGTACTATAAGTCTGTATACTATTGGCGCGGAGTAATAAATCATAATTGCTTGAAATAATTCTTTATTTTCTTGTGAAAGCAGTACTTCTACGGTTAAGTAAAAACCAATAAATTCTAACCAAAATACGATCATTGTGCCGCTCTTGCGCATATCGACCATCTAGGTCGAGAACAATAGTTAATCTGTGTAAACACGTTGCCATCAGCCCAGGTACTGACGAAACGAGAATCGTAGCCGTAGATGTGGGTATTATGCCAAGATACAAAAATAATGGTATATAATACGTAAGAAGTAAAATTTGTAATGTGATCTACTATACAAATAAAATAAATAACATATAAATAATATATGACATAAATATAAAATAAAATAGTAATGCAGATATTGTCAGTACATTTATTACAATTACAATTAATTTGCGGGGACCGATTTATCTCTAAAGAATAATTGTTTTAAAATTACTTTATTTAGCTATATCGATTCTTAATTGTAATAATAAGAAACAAACCACATAATAGTAAATAAAAATTTATTTAAATAATATTCTTGCTCAAAAATGTACGAGGACTGAGAACAAAACCAAAGAGTTTTTATAAGACTGTTGTTGCTAATCAGTTTGATGTGATTGCTTTGGAGTGAAACCTGGTTACATGATGGAATATATGATAACGAACTATTCGACTTGAGATATTCTGTGTGGCGTGCTGACCGGCCTGGGGATGGTCGTGGAAGAGGTGGGGGTGTACTTCTTGCCATCAAATCCGCTCTCCGTCCAAGGCTTCTTAAGGCATACTCATCGTATCAATGCAACTCAATTATTTGTAGTTTAAATCTAAATGGATATAATTTTATTTTTGTATAGTTTATTTTAGACCGCAATGTAATAATTCTGTTTATCTTGAATTTTATGAATGGTTTGGAGAATTATCTACCTCTGGAAAATTCTATGAAAACATAGTTATCATTGGAGATTTTAATTTGCCAGCATTTTCTCAGTTTTATGAAAGTATAAGTAATAGTTCTGTGCAGTCTAATTCTGCAGATTGTAAACTACAATGTATTAGTAATTTTATGTTATTGTATAATCTCATTTCTCAAAACAATGTTCTTAACTCAAACAATAAAACGCTAGATCTAGTTCTCTCTAGTATAGCTAATACATTTGTAACAAAAGAGGTACTTTTAGTACCTGAGGATGAATATCATCCAGCGCTTAGTGTCTGTATACGATTTCCAAGTAATCCATATTCTCATGCCAGAGTTGAAAATCAATCTTGTAACCGGACATATTATCAATTTAGTAAAGTTAATATTGAAGTTTTAAAAAATAAAATTATTGAGTCAGATTGGAACCGTTTATATGATCAAACTGATCCAAACAGTGCTGTGGACTTATTCTATTCAATTATATATAATATCTTTGATACCTGCATTCCTATCAAGAAAATAAGATCAGAGAGCAAATACCCAGTATGGTTTAATAAAGAAATAATTAGACTACTAAAAAGAAAAATAAGTTAGCTAAAAAAGAAAAATTTCTGTATACTTTGAAACAAGGTTCAAAGAGATAAGAATTCTTTTAAAATCAACTATTGATAATGCGTACTCTGATTTTATAAAAGATGTGGAAATGTCAATTGGTACTGATGTTAGCAAGTTTTGGTCATACACTAAACTGTTGAGATCTAAAACCAAAATCTTAGATGAAATGTTCTATAATGAGGTTAAATACCAAGGGAAAGACATAGCTGATGCCTTTGCTCAGTTTTTTAGCTCAGTTCATAGCAGTATCCCACCTGAGTACAATATTGGAAAAATAATGTGCAATAATCCTAATCAAACTAACAATAACTCTTTTAATTTTGGTCTTGTGTCAGTTAACGATGTACTCGAAGGTTTCAATAATTTGAAAAATAAAAAAGTAGTGGTCCCGATGGAATTCCAACATTTATATTTAAACAACTTAAGGAAGTTCTAGTATCACAGTTGCATTTTATTATAAATTTGTCTTTATCCAATGGTATTTTTCCTGACCTCTGGAAGGCAGTAAAACTAACTCCTGTTTTCAAATCAGGGTCTGAATCAGAGGTCACAAATTATAGACCAATTTCTATCTTGAATAGCCCAGCAAAGGTCTTTGAAAATGTCATTTATAAAATCCTACTCAGTAGTGTCCAAAATTCACTTAGTCCGCTCCAGCATGGTTTCATTCAAGGAGGAGCACGGAATCAAATCTTCTCGTATTTTCTAACTATGTGCATTCCGTTTTAGATGAAGGTGGAAGAGTAGATGTCATCTATACCGACTTTTCAAAGGCCTTTGATGTGGTTGATCATGATATTCTCTTGACTAAACTATACAGACTTGGTGCTAGTAAATCTGTCTTATCATTTTTTTGTTCCTACTTACAAAATCGCAGTTTTAGGGTAAATTTTCTAAATCATTATTCCAAAAGTATTGTTCCTTTATCAGGAATTGGACAAGGTACAAAGATTGGACCTCTAATTTACGTCATCTTTGCAAATGACCTCCCAGATATATTTCATTCTCTTTCCTTATTGTATGCCGATGATCTCAAATTGTACCGCTCTATCAAATCCAATTCAGATAAATCATTGCTGCAGAATGACTTAAATAGTTTAAATACTTGGTGTAATGAAAATAAACTTTTATTAAATATCAAAAATGTGTTGTATTGTCAATATCTAGACAAAAGGTCACTATGTAGCAGAATATTATCTGGATGGTGTTCTACTAGAGTCTGTTGAATCTGTTAAAGATCTAGGCGTTATCTTTACCAATAATTTCAATTTCACCACTCATGTCAACATGATTGTTAATAACTCCTACAAACTAATAGGTTTCATAAAGAGATGCACAAGTGATTTCACCGACATAAAACCAATTGTCATGCTGTTTAACTCGTTGGTCAGGAGTAGGCTTGAGTATTGTTCTACCGTGTGGCAACCATTTAATAAAAAATATGTATCCAATATTGAAAGAGTTCAGAATTACATGCTGAGATATTTGTACTATAAAGTAAATAAAAGTCCATGTCCTTTTGATCTACCGACCAGTGAACTTAGAAAAATTGCCTCAATTGAATGCTTAGCTGAACGACGTGATGTAGCAGCTTTAATGATGCTTTATAAAATTCTTAATAATTATATTGACTGTCCATACATGTTAGGTGAGATCACTTTCCGCATCCCTAGGACAACCACTCGCACTCCTTCGTTATTCCACACCAAAAAGCCAATACTGACTCTTATAAAAACTCATTTTTCATTCATACCTTAAATCTTTATAATACGTCATTTTATAACATCGACATTTTCAATAATTCTAAAACTACATTTAAAAAGAAAATTGTTTCGAATCTTGTATCCGGGTGACCAGTTTTGAGTATTAGTAGAGGATAATCTCTAATTTTAATTTCAAATTTAATGTTACTTTAAGTCTAGTTCTTAATATGTATTCTTTTTTGAGGGCCGTTTTAGGTTTACCTGTGGCCCTACTTTGTAAACTTAAATAAATAAATAAATAAATAAATAATTTTTTTTGAAATATTCCACAGTTTAATAAGATTCATAACTTTTGTAAAACTCAGTATACAAATTACCTATATAAAATTAAAATTTAAAATAGACAAATTGAGAAACGACACATTTGTCATTTATCGATTTCAGAGTTTAATTTTATATTCAAATACTGTGTTTTACAAAAGTTTTGTATCTATTGATATCTTATTAAACGGTGGAATATTGCTGAATTAAATTATTTACTATGAAAATAGATTCCACAAAGTAAGGATTGAAACAATAAAAGAAACCACATAATAATTCATATCGTGGTAGATTTTACTATTATAATATATTTACCTACTAAAAATATGATTTTCCAAACGTATCAGGTACCTACGCCACTGCAATACGGGAGATTCGATAATTCTGACAGATTTATTACTCCACGCCAATAGTATACTGAGTATAGTACATAATCGCGTACGACGAAAATCTAGTTATTGCTAACGTACGCGAGTTCGTTGCCACAAACTTTATCGTTATTGCTAAATAATCCTAATATTTTACATTGTATGTGTTATATTCATTGGTCTGTTGTCTCTCTCTCTCTCTCTCTCTTATCTTGGCATTTTGTTGTAGCGTATTAGATTGTAAGTAAAACCAGTTGAATTCCTACTCATCGGTTGTATTTCTCTCCGTTATCCAGTAGGTGGCGCCACGTAATTCAGCAGTTATTTCCTTTCGCTCTCCTAAGGACCTTCACCACCTCCGACTGTAGCCGGACACTGCTGCATTAACGTTTATAAATTCGGGATCCTCAAAGTATTTAGTACGCTACTGCGTGCCCAATATTTTTGTGTTCCTTCTGTTCTTGGTTGCATCGCTAGAGCCGTCACCCTAAATTTTAGCTATTTGTTTATTTGTGAACTGCAACCGTTACAAATAAATTACAAGGACGTACACACAAACTTTCAAATCAATGCACAAGTTTAAAATAAGTATATAACATACTTCTGTGACAAACAACACAAAACCAAAATCAATTTATAATATAAATGTTTATTTGTCAATTTTTTTTTGTGTGAATTTTCTTTGTATGTTATATTTTTTATCTGAAGATGACTCGTGGTTTTTTTATTCATTAGATGATTAAGACTCACATTGCTTACATTTATGACAGTTAAAAATAAAATACTTTAAGTGTTCAAGGACTTCAGTTCCAATTGTATTTCATGCAAAGTCTTATTTTTGGTTTCCGGCACAAAATATATGATAATAACGAGTCCGATCACAGAGCACGCGCTGAACGTGAAGAAAGACACGTACATGCCGAAAGCGTCTTTGGTAACCTGAAAAAATTT
Organism: Abscondita cerata; assembly: GCA_030710515.1. Taxonomy (NCBI): domain Eukaryota; kingdom Metazoa; phylum Arthropoda; class Insecta; order Coleoptera; family Lampyridae; genus Abscondita; species Abscondita cerata. The sequence continues at coordinate 371,190 of JALBCR010000523.1, read as the reverse complement.
CGACGCGACGAAAGCAAACAAAAAATAATACACATCGGAAAAAGCGGCGGCGTGCGGCCTCAAATTCGTTGGAAAAATTTCGCCGACTATGAAAAGCGGTATAATCTGGAGCCCTACGCTATAAGCAACCATAAATAGTATTAAACTGCCTATGGGAATCCACTGAACTTTTTTTATTTCAATGTATTTAGCATCACGCAAGTAAAAGTATGTGCCTTCGATAAAAAGGGCTACGGCGGTTATAGTTATGGATACAATCATTAGAGGGCGCCTCCCGAGTCTGTCGACCAATAACGAACTGGCGATGGAAAACGTAATCTGGACGGTGTAGAGAATAACAACGGACATAAGTGGCGATATAATATCGGTGGCGTCTTGGAACACAGTTTGGGCGTAAAAAATTATAGCCACAAATCCGCTTAACTGTTGCCCGCCCCTCATACCCATCACCACCAACAGGCTTTTTCGATGAGTCTTCGACGTAAACAAATGAAAAAAAGTCACAGTCGCTTCTTCTTCGACCGATTTTGAAATATCCTCGAGTTCTGAGTCCACTTCAGTAGTCGCGCGGAGTTTTACCAAGCATTTTCTGGCATTTTCGGTGTCGCCCTTTAAGAGAAGATAATTCGGTGATTCAGGCATCCACACAAATATTAATAAAAATGCGACCGGCAACGTCGCGCTAACCAACGACGAATCTCTTATGCTCAAATATGCTCCCAAAACGTTTATGATTAAAACTCCAACTATAAAGACGATGGAAATGAAGGAACAAACAAAACCACGTATTTGTTTATCGACAATTTCGGCCAAATATATTGGGGTTGTTCCAAAAATCAGACCATCAGCGAATCCGGCCACAAATCGCAATATCAAAAGCTCTGTAAGAGTATTAACAAACGCTAGCATCAACCACGACACCAAAAATGTTAACGACGAAGCAATTAAAATAGGTTTTCTGCCAAATATGTTTAAAGTTAATCCGGCTGTTATGGCCCCACACGGACCGGCGATTAAATAAATCACGGCCACCCATGATGATTGTTCATTCGTCATCGGTATCGGCGAATTCTCATCAAGCAGAACCGGCATGTACGGCGAAGTCCATCCAAAATGCAACCCCGAACAAATTGTGATAAGCATGGCTAAAAAAAAAGCTAAAAGTTGAGATTTGTTTTTTAACACTCTCACCTGAGAAAGAAGCTGCGTATTGACATTGTCGGTTTCTTGCAGGAAAATTCCAAAAGTTTAACATGGTACACGTGTCGAAACTGAACTCACATAAAATCTCAATGTTGATTACGTTTTATGAGAAAATTGCTTTATTGTTTCGCGACTTCACATTCACGTATGTGATTAAAAAAGCAAACAAACTGTTAAATACACAGATTATTCGTCTATCATGTTAATCCGTGACAAAATTTGTCATGCTTAGTTTTAATTTATAATTCCCGAACGAAAACGAACAAAACGACGTATTGGTCCTTCGAGTCGAATCAACTTCTTTTTAATTAAATCAAGATTTAAGGATGGAATCATCAAATTTTTCCGATAATTAATTATTGTTAATTTATTATTTAATTAGAATGGGGATAATTAAAGAACAACACTGTATACTTTTGATGAATAATTAAGGATGTGTTCCATAAAAAAAATTATTAAAATTTGACAAAGATGGAGTTGTGAGAAAATCATTAAATCCTTTAATTTTTCAGATGTCAATTAATTTAATTTAATCATCATATTCTATTGGTATTTAAGGATGCTAATTGTTCGCGTCTTATTTATTTAGAAAGAGGATATTTTAGGCACAACACTCTATAGTTTTGATAAATAATTTAAGATTAGATCTATGAAAAGAACATCAAAATTTGATGATAGGTTAGGACAAAATCATCTGTTTCTTTAATTTTTGAAGATGTCAATTGTATGTAAAATAATTTTAATGGTTTATTTTTATAAGGGGTAGAAGCACATAAAATTTGAAGATTTAGTGATGAAATCTTTAAAAAATCATCAATTTTGTTTGGTAATTAAGAATGTTGATTGTCCGTTTCTTATGGACTTATGTCTGTATACTTTTTATGAATAGTTAAGGATGTGTTACATAAAAAAAAATTGATCAAGATTTGAAGATGTGGTTAATAAAAAAATTATCAAAACTTTTTATTTTTTTAAGTTGTCAACTGTATGTAGAATGACTTTAATGATCCATTTTTATTGTAAAAGGGGTAGGTAATTCTGAGATAACCGCATTTGATCAAGATCTAATGATGGAATCTTTGACAAAATCATCAAATCCCTCCAGTAAATAATTATTAACGTTAATTTTTCGTTTCTTGTTTAATTAGAAAGGAGATCATTTAGGAACAGCACCGTATACTTTTGATGGATAGTTGAGGATGGGATCTTTCAAAAAGTTATCAATATTTTATCAAGATTTGATGATGAGGTTTATGAGAAAATAAGCAAATTCTTTAATTTTTAAGGATATCAATTGTGGGGTAACCCAGGAGTAGGTAAATATGTATATTTATATCTCCTTCTATTTCCTTTAGATTCTTCTGTATTTTCCTTTTTCCGCCCTTTTTTTCATTCTCCCGATAATCTTTTTTTTTACCTTTTTAACTACCTCTTTAATTTTTTGATTTTCATCTTTTTTTTCTCTTTTTTGCAACGTTTAAAAATTTTTAGTTGTAGTTTCAGTTTATTTCATTTTTATTTTTTTCTATAATTTCCACCAGACGTGTCTCTTTCTTTTTTCTCAAACATACTTTTTCCATTTCGATGTTTTATTTAAATATTTCTATTTACTAGCTTTCCCTCGTCTTACATTAAAATTTCTTTCTGTGACTATTTTTTTCCCGCTCCTAACACTTTTTGCTGTTTCTTCTATTTCTTTTCCATACATCGTTATAATTACTTACGTCTCCCCTCTTCCTTCCCTATTTATATAACTTTTTACAGTTTTTTTACACTTTTTCCCGTTTTTCTTCCTCTTTTTGATTTATTCCCTTTGCTGTTCGCTTTTCAGTATTTCCCGAACTTTTTAATCGCACCCTCTCACAACTTTACTTTTTCCAATCATTTTCGCCATCTTAAATTTCTTTTTTTTTTCTTACTTCTATTTCTTTTGTGTTCTCTCTTTCCCCATTCGCGTTTTTTTGCTTCTATCCTTTCATTTCTTCTGTCGTTCTATTTCTTTCTTTATCTCCATTCCTTCCTCTATAACCTGTGTTCATAACTTTTGATCCATATGATATCGGCAAGCAAACAAACTATTTACACTTTGAAAATAATAATATTTATTGTAGGTATTAATATAATAAAGCTTATCTGATTTTGCCTTAGAAAAATAATTTGATCTTATGTAAGGTTAGAATCTTACTCAAATTTAATACCGATTACTTCTTATTTTAAAATTGTGGGTTTTTGGGCCGCACGTTGGGCGCCAATTTTTTATGTAACCTACAGATATGCCGTACGCGTCTTTGGTAACTTGAAAAAATATCGACGCGAGGAAAGCAAAAAAAAAGTAGATGAGTGAGGTAAGTGGATCGGAAAAATTACTCCAACAATAAAGAACGGGAATATTTGTAAGCCCATGCTGAACGCGATCACAAAGACAACTAAGCCACCTATCGGTAGCCACTCGTCTACAAATCCACTATCGGGCAAGTAAAAGAACAGGCCTTCCACAAATAATGCTATTGCGATTACTGATACGGAATCAATTAGCAGAAGCCTTTTTTCGATTCTATCGTTGTTGAAATATTGGTCGCTTCTTTGAAAATTAGTTGGGCATAAAAAATGACAGCAACGATTCCATTTAATTGTTAGCCACTACTACAACCAAGCTTTTCCGGTAAACTTTTGACAAACACACGCCAAGCAAAATCGGTATAATAGGCGATGTCCATCCAAAATGTAATCCAGAACAACCTGTGATTAGGATCGCTAAAAAATCGTTTAAATAAGAATATGTTTTATTCTAATTGCTTACCGGAGAAGAACGCCGCGTATTGATACGAGAATTTATTGTTTGTGAGAAAGTTCAAAACGTGTAGCACCTTTTGTTAGCTATACTATACTATACTGTAAAAATTCAATACCTATTAAATTTCATGTGATTCAAAAAGTTTCATTTCATTTATTGGTTCTTCCAGATAGTAGAATAGCACAAAAATGTGGGTTACACTGTTCAACTGTGGGGGGATTAGACGTCTAATTATTCGTGCTAGTTGCTTCTTTTTAGAGAAAGGAGGAGATAAACAACAGATACCCAAAAATCAACAATATGAGGGAAGAAAACCAAAATCGTTGTCGTGGTAACTACCAGAATCAATAACCTCAAAAGAGAATCAATAACCTATCGTTATTATTTTTTCTGTTTTGAAATTAATATTATTTTGTAAAATTAAATTTGTTACTTTACAGAAACACACAAAGCGCGCTACAAAAACTTTCGCTTTTACAAATTGGCGCCCAAGCAGGGACTTTAAAATTCTTGAAAGTTCCTGCAAAGTAAAATATCATTTAAAAAAAATATATTATAGTTTTCAGAAATGTATTATTGGGGTCTTATCCTCTTATGGCTTTTTATTTCCTGAATCTGAAGTTTACGGATTTTCAAGTACTACTGGTTCATTCAATGGCAATTAATTGATTTGGTGGTTACTGGCTGTGAAGGTGGGAAGCGTGTAAGCGGGCAGTGTCCCAAATTGACGTACGAATCGCCATACTTCAACCTGGAGAAATTGTGGACAAAGTATTAGAGGTTACCACTAATAAGAAGCGAAAGTTAACGTAAAAATCGCAATACATCAATGCTTGAGACTCTTTCCGCCTGTTGAGGTTTTCTTTTAACCCTTTCCCATTATCCTTGCCATTAGCTGGGGGGTGCTGAAGGCGTTGAAGGTGATCTGCGGGTTGACGACTTTTATGGTGCGGACCGTAGGTCATGGACGTGAACCTTTGCCCATTCTGCGTTTTGCCTCTCTCTATCCAATAGGCTTTGGTCACATGTGGCTTCAAAGCGATCTTTTAACACAGGATGGGCTCTTTCCAAAACTTGGTCCTCGATGCGGCACCTACTAATAGTCGGGTCATAGTTGGCGTATCGAGACCGGCATCAATGAGAATTTCGGTGTATCAGCGGAATTTGGTTTTCTAGCCGTTGTTCCGGTAGGTTTATCGTTCAGTCACCAGGAAGGCGAGGTTCGTATCCAAACAATGCTTCTTCTAGAGTCAGGCCGGTCACGGCATTTTTTCGTGTCCGCAGCTGGGAGAGTACCGTCGGGAGAACGACGGAGCATGTTACTGGAGTTGCTCCAATACAAGCCCGAGATGTTTGAGGTGGTCGTCTTAGTTTTCGAAAACATTCGTCCTGGGTGGCGAGTTAAGTTTCTCATGTAACGATAATTTTAGTTTGTTAGCTTGTTTTATATTCGCACTGATTTTCCAAGCGATTTTAAAAATTGCAATGTTTGGCCGTTCCAACTTTTAAAATCGCCGGAAAAACAATGAGTCTACAAAATCCAATACAAAACAAGCTAACAAACAAAAATTACCGTTACACCGATAGTCGACGTAAAACCAGTTCTTTCCGATTTTCTTCGTTACAATGATTGTCGGTGATGTAAACTCCGATGTAACTCAATGATTCCGTGGGTTAGAATCTGCTCGGCTTCCCGGTTGATTAGCTACTTTTTGGCAAGAGAGTAGCGATATGGTGGCGACCGAATGGGACCCTTGTTGCGCAATTGAATGGTATGTTGCGTTGCCAGGGTGGTGGTAGAACTCTCAAATTTTTCAGCAAAGGAATCGTGGAATTCGCCCAGCAGGTTGGCGAGTTTGGTTTCGAATTCTACAGTAAACCCGTGATCGACTTCCAGGAACGTCCCAGAGTTGCGCTTGGCAGCAAATTTCATCTCCCAGTACATGGTGCATCCTAGCAAAATGGACGGAGCTTCTTTGGAAGTCGAGGACAGCTTACTGTTATTGGAGCCATTCTAGTTTAAGGTTCGGTGAGCTCGGCGGTGACGAGAAACCTTGTTATATGGCCGTTTTCCACGGTTATGTGGGCTTCTCCCAAGATCTCGGTGGTGGCTCCAGGAGCGGCGACGTTTGCTTGGTTAAAATCGGTCGGTTCGATGAGTACCGAGCAGTGGGTTTGGTTCATTCCGAGCAAACATAGTTCTAACACAGGTTATTTGCTGGCAATGCTGGACTTATGATGGCAACCGCAATCCGTCAACGGATCACTTACTTATTTATTTATGCACCTGGTGCGGAATATCGTCGGCATAATCTAATCCGTTAGGTTATGGTGGGATGGCGGCTTTTCAAGCAAGTTATGTTGTATACAGGCTAACGTTGGTAACAAATCGGTTGGTAACTGTGGTATTAGGAATTATAACAAACGAATTATTATATTTATGGCGGTAGTATCGTTGGTGCAAGCAGTGGAAGTGTGAAACAAGAACGAAAATGAGCCAAAACCAAGTTTTCCTACTTTAAATAAAAAAAATTTTTTCATATTTTTCATGAAGTTAATGGCTATGTTAACACCGACGCCGACGTTGTAGTACTCGAACCAAGGACTATATGCGAACTGTATTTGAACTAATCTTGTTGTATTTTATGGACTAAATTAGTTCTGTACGTGTGGGTCCATAGTAGTTCGAACCTTCGAATTAAAGTACTATACTGTGTAAACACGTAGGATCAAATTAAATGTAAGCGGGAAAGAAAATGTGGCGTCGTGGAAGTACCAGATTAAGTTTATTTAATGTAAAAGGTAATATAAATAATTTATGAGAATCGTGACAGTGTTAAGTTTTTCAGAATTCCTGTTATTTGTAATTTTAAACATAAATTGAGTTAAAATACTCTTTCACAGATTCTATAACTAAAAAGTACAAAAAATCAACAGAAATTACACACATTCGAATAAAAAAAAGGTTTGTTTGCCCCACAGACGCCATTTTGGCAAAAGCGTTGAAAAGCCATAGTATCGAACCAATTTGGTTCGAACCTTCGAATCAAAGTATACGGTGGATCGAATTAAGAGTAAGCGGAAAAGAAAAGTAAGGTTAAATTTCTCTTGGTAATCGTATATGTGGCGTCGTGAAAGTATGAGATTAAGTTTATTTAATGTAGAAAGATAATACAAATAATTTATTATATTTTCGGTGTAAACAGGATCAAACTAATGAGAGAACTAACCCCACTTCTTTAGTTAGGTACTCCGAACAAATAAATATACGGTGTAAATAAAGACAATTGTTGCCTCTCTCTTTACCATTCCGATCCCGATCCTACGATGGAAATGTAACATATTAGATACTATTACAATATCGGTAAGATTATGAAACAGTACCCACAAATACGTACGGCCGGCGTCTAGCCCGACAAAGCAGCCGGAGTGTGGCCGGCGTAAAGCGGCCGCAGTGTGGACGGTGGACACGGTCGAAATTAGGCCAGGGGGACAAATGGAGGCTGGACCATAACAGTATTTTTCTACTTCTGTGTTGTAATTCATGTACTAGAGTTTTACAATCTGTACTACAATGAAATTCATTATGATACAGATTTAGAACCAGTATAAAATTGCGACATTACGTAATTATCAAATGTTCCATGAGTAGGATACAAATTCAGAACCAATAAAAATACATCGTTGTTTATGCACTTATCGACTGGTGCTGTGGCTAAAAGTGAAACATAAATTTAGCAATTTGACAATTCGTAACTATAGTAGTAGTGCTCAATTATAAAATTATTGTTTCTATTTAACATTGTGAGGTCGTAAAAAAAATAGTGTATGCAATTCGCATGTAATGACTATTAAGACACGAGCAACGTAAATAGGAAATGAGACAAACTCATTGCATAATATACTATTACAGCATCGTTCCAATAGTGTAGCTTCCGGTAAGGTACCTAACGGCCATCCTGTGTCGATCAATGCTTTTTAGGATCGTACCGCCGATGTTGATGCGGACTGTGGGCCGGCGATTGGAAGTTATTATGTAATTTACGGCCGGACGGCTCTCTCCCGGCCTCCTGTCCGTTTCCCTGGTTTGTTCGGGCCTTGTTTCTAGTTGAATTCGTATATTAGTGACTTGATATGTTAAGGCTTGACCACCATTTTGCAGCGTCGCCCCATAGGAATTCTTCAATTTGGTGCTCCTCACTCAAACGTGTCATTTTTAGTAATTTCTCCTGCCTGGTGAGACATTCATCTAGACATTCTAGCGGATTGTCGGTGGTCGACTGATGCGATGAATTTCTAGGTAGGCTTCTAAATGTATGACTTTAAGTTTTGGTTGGAGCTGGGCGCCACTGGATGATCGACCTGCATCTAGATTGGTTTCCCGGCATTGTTGCGGAAGCGGATAGGTATGTGTTGGAAGGTAGCTCGTTGGAGGCGGTGGTCGCGGGCTGCTGCCCGATGCACACACGAAAAAACCTCAGCAACCCGGTCGACACGTAAACAAAAAGAAATAACTCGGTTATTGTCGCTGGGGGTTTGTCTGCGGGTGGAACAATGATAACAGTGTGTCGACACTTAATTAAATTGACGTTTGGTTTTAATTGTTGGTCTAATATCCCCTGCATACGTAACTGCATTTAACTTTATTTCTCTTTTCATGAATTCAAACAATAGTACATGCTAGGAGTTTAATAACTACAGAATTAATATATTACAACAGGAAATTATATAAAATGAGTGACATCTGTTTAAATGTACTATAATTACATGTTATCGATAATACAGAAACCTGTATATTAAAGATCGTATTAACCTCAACATACGTTTATAAAAATTAATTCAGGCAGTTGTTCAAAATAAAGTCATACCAAAGGTATATAATTATATATCTTGGTCACTCAATCTTATGATTTTGACTATATCAGCAAATACCTGCAATTTTATTTCTATGCAGTTGCACTGGATTGTAACAATTCCTGTTATTTTATAATAAAATTAATATTGAAAAACATTTCTATACTTATGTAAATTAAATCGCTGATCGTCAATTTTTTTCAAATCTAACTTGCCGGTAGTTTTTGTTCTTCGAGCGGGATGCATACTGAGAAGGGATTGTAGGATTGAAACAAACAGCTTTAACATATTTATTATATTATAAACCTACAAAACACTAAATCACTACTAACTAAATCAACTTTGGCAGTCAATTCAGTTTACAATCAAACGCGAACGGCATAAAATTCTTAATAATCCGTCCCAATATAGCCATGTTGGCGCAAAAAAACGAAACGCTCTGAATCCAGATAAACATAAACGTGTTGTGCCCTTGAAATTCGAGAAAATAAGCGGGCAACAACCAGGCGGCTTGCGCTACAAACCATATGCTGACGAGAAAAAACGCGGTCTTCTTCGACATCCTTATCTGCCAGAGACACAACGGCAAAATCACCAGAATCCAGACGAAATACTGAGAGGTCAGGACGGTATTGTACGCAACCATAGTGACTGTCAATGTTAAAAGCGAGAAGTTTAACGTCAACCTGTTCAAACCGTAACGAATCGAAAAAACCACAAGCAAAACGATCTGCGGAAGAACGGTTAACATCCTCTGCCAGAAACTGACGCTCTTAATACCTGCCGTTAAATACTGCAGGTAAAAATACATCGAGAAATTATGACGGGTGTCTCTGCGAATTAAATGATAGATGTAAGTTTCGTGCAGAAACTGGTAACCGTACAAGAAGTAGAAGGACCCAGTCAAGGTACCGAGAGAAGCTAAACATCCGACTATTAACTTCACTTGTTCTAAATTAGGAACCAAGTACAACAAATACTCGAACTTAAAAATAGTTTTATGTTTCACATTCTTGTACAGCATTAAACTACTTCCCAAGGTCTTCTTCTTATTGTTATCATTGTCTTGCCGGCGATAGTTGTACGAATAAAAGGAAAACTTGCTGAGATGCATGAAGAGTGCCAAGGAGTAGGCGATAGGATACAAACGAACGTGAACAGCAACACCGTGAATAATCCCCGAAATAAAAGCACTTCGTTTGACTTGCAGAAAATAAATTGTTGACAACACGAAGAACCCGGCAATCGAATCGCAACTACCTCGAGTTGCAATCGCCATTGTCATCGGATTATAGAGCCAAACCATCATTGAAGCATCAGCATATAATTCAACCGTGCCCTTCTTCTTCTTCTTCTTGTTGCGCCTACTTTTCGATTTCTCCTCCGAGTTCCCCAGCTTAAGTACATCACGCTGATGATATTGATTGTATTTGTTCAAACTGTGTATGACTATAAGTCGGATTAATAGCGCAACAGCTAAGTCGATAACCCGAAAACAAATACTTCCCAAACGAGGGTACCAGCAAATTAGGTGTGAGTAGAATTGCAATCAATGGCGAATACCTATAAGTGTGACGAGCATATGGCGACATACCCTTCGCGATGTACCTAGCGGCGTCTGTAAACACTGTGTAATCGACATCAGTGAAAGGCACCTCGTAACTATCATCGTGATAGCGCCCATATTCAATGAGCACAATGTGCACCAAAAACCCAATTATTAAGTGAATTTTATAATCCAAGGCGCAAAATTTCTGCCACATCCTAAATTCTAGTACGCAAACCGGATGCAGTCTTCACCAAGCAGTCTCTAAACTTATTAAACTCGACCAGACAGTCATTCATACTAACGGAGTCTTTTTTTAAAACGCACTTGGCATAATTGCTGGCCTCGTCCTTGCACTTACTTAATATTACCGGATACTGCCTAAACCTATCCTTCGCCTTCCTGACCGAATCCATTTAACCACCGAATCGACGTTCCTCTTTCTTTAAATCCTCCAAGTTAGGACGTTCAGTACTGATGAAGATGTCGTAGAGAGGTCGAGAGAAAAATACTAACATCGCAGCAGTTGTCGTGATGGCAACGAAAATCCTAGGATTGCGTTCGATCCACGTCCTCTTCTTAAAGTTGGCGTAGTTGATTTTGTTAGTCATCACTGATTTTGTACGGAGTGGAGGTTTTAACTCCTTCGCAAACGAAACTGCGGGTGCCCCAGGTGAGGCAACACTGGCGCATCTCCTCGAACGCTTCTTTGCAAGCGGATTCTTTGTAATCGTTCGCTAAAAGTTATGCAATGCGATTGAGGTTATGTCGTGGTTATTTTTACTCACCGACCAAACAAGACTGAATTCTACACGCGAAGACCTTGCACGGGTCTTTTTTCGGCATATATGTACGAGTAATTGAATTGGATGTGTTAAAATTAGACAAATAAAGTATTTCGGGATAGAACTCAAAATACAACGTTGTCGGTTGTACAACTTTGCAACGTTGCAATTGTTTTTTATACGATTTTTCTGCGAATTTAGTGGCGGCGCTTTCGGGTGTACAAGCAGCGGCGGACTGCGACCTAGAGTGATATCTGTGGTGATATCGGCCCGGTAGTAAAAAGCTAACATTTAAAAAAACTAGTAGACAAAGCAAAATATTTATTTCATATAACAAATTCATTTTATATTATTTCCGCAATTAAATAAAAGTGCAGTAAATCTTACTAAAAATATAACATAAACAATATTGAACAAATGAAATCGTAATATAACATGGTTTAGTTACAAAATTACATACATATATTTTTCTAATTTTGAGATGTAAAGTGACATTTTTCATTATCAAAGTAAGTGTTGAAACAACTTCAGTTGGTATTTCTCAAATTACTGTTTGAGGTTATATGGATAACATCCGTTTAACTTTTCTAATTTATATATATATATATACAATATATAGGTACAATGGGAATGTGTTAATATGATATTGAATTAAGCACGTTTACTCTGTTTTTGTCAAAATTAGAAAAATCTTGTATGTAACACGTAACGAAACATGATTTTTTTCTCATGTGATATTGCGGGACTCGCTTCGCTCGTCCCGCAGTTATCACATTCGCTACAAAAAGAAAAACAGCTACTTGGTTTTTGTGTAATATCGGTTACTACTAAATTTAATACATGACTGTAGCACCATAAATGTAAATAATCGGGATTGTCATTAGTTAACCAAGCCTTTTTTAAACCGTTGTATTGCCCTTGCATATTTGCTGCCCCGTCTGTACTGCTACCTATACAACCATTTATATTATATTTGTTTAATTGATCACACACTAATTTAAACAGGGCTTTTCCTGTAGTAGAATTTGTATTTTTTATTGATAACAATATCTCATGAACATAGTTATCCTCATATCTAATTACAATTGAAGTTTGATCGGTTACAGTGATATCTCGATTTGTACAGAATACCTACAGTTTTGCAAAATTAATTTGTTGCAATATTTTTGATTTTATTAAATTTTGTATAATACTTATAGTTGAATTAATAGTGGATTTAGACAAAAAAGAAACTAAATTTCCCTTTCCCTTTTTCCCAGACTGGTAAATTTCGTTTTTTATTTAAAATAACTCGATTAATATGAGAATTTAAAAGTGAATCAAATTTCTAAAGCAAATTCCAAAAAATTGCCATGATTAACGTTTAAATTTTGTAGAGATACGATGGTGACGACATCGCTAATGCCTTCGGCGAATATTTTGCCTCGATCTTTTCAACCCCGCTTTGTTCCCGAGATGTTGATGAAGTACATCTAAGCCATAATGGTAACTTGACTTTTAATTTCTCTACCATGCATATCTCCATAAACGACGTATTTGAGGCTATGCTTAAAACTGATCCCACCAAAAGCTCAGGACCTGATGGCTTGCCTTCTCTGTTTACACGAAAATGCGCATTTGGACTTGCTAAACTTCTGTGGCTTATATTTAACAAATCGTTGTCGGAAAGATTTTCCCGAGTACCTGGAAAACCGCATTTATAAAGCTGATATTCAAGACCGGTGTCAGATCCAAAATTCTTAATTATCGCCCAATATCGCTTCTGAGTATTTTCTCTAAAGTATTTGAAACCTTAATACTTGCTCAGCTTCGTCCTTCTTTAAGTCAACTGATCGACGGCAGACGGTTTCATGAGTAACCGGTTCACCACTACAAACAAAAGTGCTTTACCAAGACTTCATCTCTCAATCGATGGAGGCCGGGTTGGAAGTCGACAGTATATACACCGATTTCGTTAAAGCCTTTGATAGAGTTGACTATGGTATGTTATTGATGAAACTTAGAAGTTTTGGGTTCGGTGGCAGTTTACTCCATTGGTGTAAAAATCAGCAGCTACTTGTCGCGTGAAGTGTTTGTTACTTCCGGTGTGCCACAAGGGTCACACCTCGGGCCCCTGTGTTTAATTTCTTTGTAAATGACTTAGGTAAATGTTATGTTTTTAATGTACGCAGACGATCTTAAAATCTATAAATCTATCCGGGACATCAATGATCACAACCTGCTTCAAATTGACCTAAATCGACTTTCTACGTAGTGTGCTGATAATGGTCTTCTTTTAAACCTTAACAAGTGCTCGTGCTCCACGGACATATACTTTACACAATCGGGAGTTAAGTAAGAATACAACTGTGAAAGACTTAGAAATAGTTTTTAATACAAGATTAGATTGGACTGATCATGTCAATAAAGTTGTCTTGCGCGTATACAGACAGCTTGGTTTCATCACGCAAAATACGCGCGACTTCCAGAACATCAGGTCAATCAATATCCTTTATTGTTTGTTAGTACGGTCCATACTTGAGTACTGTTCAGTAGTGTAGTCTTTTCATAAGCAATGTTATGCGACACTCTAGAGAAAGTCCAGAAAAGATAATTTAGATACATTGAATTTTGATTAGGCATTCCAGCGGATCATGTGAACTACACAGAGATGCAAAACCTACTCTTGTTACCAAACCTGTCTGTGCGACGAGAGACACTTGAATTATCATTCTTATTTAAAATCGTCCGCAATGAAATTGATTGCTGTGATCTGCTTGCACTGATAGGATTTACGGTGCCTCCGAGAACCCTGAGAAATGCCACTACATTCCACGTAGAGCGCTGTAGAACTAATCAGAGGATGTCTGCCCCATTAGTACGCATCTACTACACTGCTAACTCTAAGGGGAATATTTTTTATTTAAAGAAGCTGACCTGGCTGCACTCATGAGAAGACTTAATTTAAATCTGTTTTTCTTTTTAAATACTTTTATTGTATGTATATATTGCATGTTTATCTTAATGTTGATTCAATGTAGCAATGAGCCCAGTGCTCGTATATGAATATATAATATAATATAAAAAATGTCACTTTCATTATCCTTTTGCTTGCCGCTTTCTATTCCACTAGCTTCTTTACGTATTTCGGACTTTACGCATGTAACTTTTTGCTTTGGTTCGTTTACTCACCTCAACTCCACTATATAATATTCCATAATCTTCCATTGTTGTTTCTCCTACGTTCTTCTTTTTTGGTCTCTGTAATTGCCGTTATTTCTATTTTATACTTTTTAGTTTCTTTTGTAGTTCTTTCTCTTTCTCATTTATACTGTAACATTCCACGTTCCTATTCTATCCCATGTGTCTTTATTATTCTTTATATCCATGTGTGTTTCCCATCTCATTTTAATCTTATTCTTTGCTTTATTTAGTTTTTTTTGTTTTATTTTTCGCATTTGTTCTAAATATACATTGTGTTATTACTCCACATTTTTGATATCCAATTCTGACTTTAATCCCTTTCCGTTTCTTTTCTTCGCCAAATTCTTTAATTTTTAATTGTATCTCTCTTTTTTTCATTGTAAGCTCATTTTCGATTATGATATTGATTCCTTTTAATACATTCTTTTTTTTCTTTATTTGCATTTTATTCCGCCATGATTTAATTTTTACTAGTATAGCTTTATAATTTATTATCTATGATTTCTTCAATCTTTTCTTTACATTCTCTTGTTATTATTTGCATTCCTTTCACTACTATACTTAATTTTGTTTGTCTTGATCTTCAAGTTCTTCTTCTAGCTTTTTAATCTTGATTTCAACTCTTGATTTTCGGATTTTATTATTTTTCATTCAATATCTCTCTTTTTAGTTTTTCTTTTAATTTTTCAATTTCGTCTTAATTCTTTCTGAATTCTTCTTTAAGTATTCCATATTTATTTTGGTGCCTTTTTAATTTCCCGTTTTCATTCTTCTAGTTTTCAAAATATTTCTTCCATTTCAAGATTTTCTTTTTCTTGTTCTATTAATTTTTCTCTCTTACTTGTTTTTTGTAGAGATCTTATTTTTTGAAACGCCGCTTTTTCTGCTTTTTAGGTTCTTCTAATGTTTCTTTTAATCTTCATTTCTGTGTCCTCGATAAGCAATAAAGCACTCTTACTCATTGTTTTAATAACTTCTATGATTGTTAGAACAATGTTTCTTTTTCTATACTTCTTTATGATGTAAATTTTGTTTTTAATCATAATTGTCGAAATATCAATTTTAATTAAATGTGCTTCAACGCAGCTTACATGAGAAATACTTCTTTCGTGTTCTATGATACGCTGGTTAACATGTTTAACAGAAACATTTTAAGGCCCTTAATAAAGGTAGGTATTGACTTCTTTAATGCTAAACATATTGTACAAAATAACGATTCCTCTTCCGAAAAATACAATAACCATGACCGCAATTGTCCATCTTTTCTTTTAAACGCTAAATTTGGATCGAAAATCAAATCATTTTCATCGTAGAATTGTATCGGGTGAAATTTAAAAAAAAAACATGAAAATCTTCCAACTTAGGACATGCAAATTTTTTGTTAGTTTCATTAAAATCCACTACCACATTTTCTTCAATGACTAAATCTTCGTCGATATGCACGGAAGATGTTCCTGGAGTAGACTTGGATAAAACCTCGGATAAAACGGAATTATGAGCAGCGATGATTTCAGGCATTTTTGTATGATTTTTATTGCATTTAATTGTGAAAATGAGTTATTTATATAGAAATATTATCATAACTTTTTTTGTGAACATCAAATTCATTGAAATTTTATCTTACCCTGCTATACATACAATTTCTAACGTATTTTTTACCATTCTGATTAAAAGTGATATCAAAAATGTCTAAAATATGTAAAGCAAATGTGTTATTTCTAACTTAAAAAGAAACTGCAAATTCCAAATAAGATAAAAACTGTCGTTTGAGGTACTAGGTATAGGTACCTGTTTCTTAAGAGTAATCCGGAGTAATCCTTCCTATTATTCTTTAAATTACACCTGAGCTTACGGGTAACGTGTATCCGGTGTATCTAAATGGAATTTCAGTATTAAGTTGCTCTTGATGGTGTGCGTTGTACGGCCGTTAATTTTCATCTGAGATTTTTGAGTTTGATATTTCTTCTGTTGTGTTTGTTATTTTGTTATATATTTGTTTTGTTGTTATTATTATATTATTTATTTCTTCGTTACAAACAATATGAGAAGTACGTGTATAGTGAGAAAGCGTGGTAGAGCATCAAAAGCACAACGGCGCCGCAGAATTTGCGAAAATGTATTGTCTTCTATTGAAAATGCTCCATATGTTCCTGAAAATGCACACGTTGCATACTGTAAGAAGATTCGTTCCATTTCAAATCCCAATTTTAAATAACGTCGCAATAACTATACTAAATGACATAGAAAGAAGAACACCCAGTAATAATGAATTTATTTGAACAATTTTTGGTATACTAGTGTATACGAATTAGATTAGTAAACGATCACAATTTGATAAAAATTAAACTGTTAACTTCTTCAAAAAACTTAATAATGTGTTGCTCCACCACGATGTCTTGTGAACTCATTAACACATCTGGGCATACTTCTAATGAGGTCATCGATTTCTTCTTGAGGTATCTCATCCCATGGTATCTGTAACTGATGTTGCAAAGCTGCTAGAGTTTGTGCAGGGTGAGGTAAATTGAGCAATCTTCTTCCCATAATATCCCAGATGAGCGTAAGATCGGAAGATCTTGATGGCCAAGGCAACAAAGCAGTTTGATTGGTCTCAAAATGAGCCAAAGAAACCCTAGCAACATGAGGTCGTGCGTTGTCTTGTTGGAATGTGCTGTTGGGGATGGTCTAAACATAAGGTACAATATGGGGGTCTACGACCTCCTGGATGTAACGCGCAGCGGTCATGTTACCTCTAATGAAGACCAAAGGTGACCTACTTCCAATAGCAATAGCTCCCCATGGAGTGTATGCGCACGCAATAACGCGCCAATTGACCACGCTGGTACGCGGAAAACAATATAACATACGCAACCATCATACGACAAATGTATAAGTGACATGTAACATTAAATATAGTCTTGGTTAACAATTGAGGTTATCTTATTGTTCCTATTCGTACACCGAGCTCTTACACAACATAGTACATGGCGACGAGGAAGAAGAATCTTAAAAAAGTTATTAAGAAGAACGTTTGAAGATAAGCTGATAACTCGAAACGGAAACGGTTTTTTTCTCGGTGAAAATAATGGCATGCTATAAGGTGCTATACGGGCATTATCCCTCAGTTTAAGGGCACCGACAACGATTTTGCCACTTACGAAGAAAGGTTCGAGCAAGTGTGCATCGCAAATCAAATAAATGATAAAGAGCCAATAAAAAAAGCGCTATTGTTGAGCCACATAGAAGATAAAGTATATTCAACGTTAAGAGATTTGTGTTTTCCGAGAGCTCCTAAGGAAAAAACGTATGATCAGTTAATCGGACTATTGAAACAGCATTACAGTGCACCTGTTAATGAGTACCGAGAAAGGATTGAGTTTTATAAAGCAATTCAGAGTTCCGACGAATCCGCAACGGACTGGTTTGCACGAATAAAAAATTATCATTAAATTGTAAATTTCAAAACTTGCAACAAGTGTTATCTGACAAATTCATATCAGGATTAAGACCAGGACCAATTTTGGACAAACTCGTGGAAGAGAAGATCGACTCAAAAGTGGAACATCTGCTGAAAACTGCTATAGCAAAAGAAGTATCCTTGAGTAACTCAGCCGCAAATGGTAGCAACATTCTACACGTTAGACATAGTAATGGCAGAAATTGGGGTAGAAATTCGTTGAACAATCCAAGGTCGACAGTCCAAGGTAACACCATCCAGAGTAAAACGTCAGAAGGTCATAGACTTTGTTCCTGTTGTGGTAAGGCACATTACGGTAGATGTAAGTACAACAATTATAAGTGCAATTTATGTAATAAAATCGGACACTTGCAAAATGTTTGTAAGAAACAAAAGACGCAAAATCGTATACACGCAATGACGGAATCTAACGCCCAGGTTGAACATAGCGATAATGATAACTCTAGTGATAGCTGTACTGCATTTGTGAATAACAACATTGACGTTATCTATAACTTAAATAATTGCAACGTAAAACCAATTTATTTACACATTAGCGTTAACAATAAAACACATGCAATGCAACTAGACACCGGCAGCGGAATTTCTGCTATTAGCAAAATTTTTATGATAAATATTTAACGATGTTTGACCTTAAACCGACCAAAATGTGTTTTAAAGGGTATACCGGTGAACAAATTATTCCAATTGGGAGTATAGATGTTTTATTATCTTTCCATAACGTACAAAAAAATGTTAAATTATATGTAGTCCCTAATGCAGCAACATGTCTTTTAGGTAGAGATTTTATGAATACGTTTGATCTTAAATTTAGTTTTTCAGATATACATAATCTTAACGCTGTTACAATTATCGAAATGTTGAAGAGTGAGTTCCCAGATGTATGTACCGATCGTCTTGGAAAATTTAAACACGCTAAAATCTCACTGCAATTGAAATCTGATGCGATACCTATCCATAATCGACCCAAACCAATACCACTAGCCCTAAAGTCAAAGGTAGAATATGAATTGAATAGATTAGAACAACAAGGTATTATTGCACCTACGGTAAGTGCAAAATGGTCATCGTATATTGTACCGGTTCTTAAAAAATGATACTGTGCGTATCTGTGGCAGTTATATTGGTCTGAATAGGAATTTAGTCGATATATACTATCCTTTACCAAGTGTTGATCAAATTTACGCTAGCCTCTCTGGCAATTTAAAATTTTCAAAAATAGATTTGTCTGATGCTTATATGCAATTCGAGTTAGACGATAATTCCAAAGAACTTTGTTGTATATCAACACATAAAGGATTGTATAACGTATTGCGTATGCCTTTTGGTATCAAGTGTGCTAGTTTCTATTTTCAAAAATACATAGACCAGCTATTTCAAGGGGTTGATAATGTCTTCACGTTTCAAGATGATATCTTAGTGGGTCATAGGCCTAACGAGAATCACATTGACAAGCTTAGGGAAATTCTTGCTATATTAAAGAAATCGGATTAACAATCAACATAACCAAATGTAAATTTTTGCAAGATAAAATTTCATTTCTTGGTCATGATTTAACGGTAAACGGTCTAAGTAAGAGCCCTTCCAAGCTTTATGCAATTTCTCAAGCCCCTGAACCTGGAAATATTTCTCAGTTGAGGTCATTTATTGGCATGTGCAATTACTATAGCAAATTTGTATTTAATATGTCAAATTTAATGCAACCATTGTATAATCTACTTAAAAAGAGAATAAGTTTAAATGGGACCAAATTCATAGGGATGCTTTCATAGCAATCAAACAAGCAATCGTATCCGACAATACTTTAACATATTTTAACCCTAAATTGCCAATAATCGTAACGTGCGACGCTTCTGAAAACGGAATAGGGGCGGTTTTATCACATTTAGATCGAGACGGTATTGAACGAGCAGTAGCTTATGCTTCTAGAACGTATTCTCAGTTTGAAAAATTATCCAACTATCCATAAGGAAAGTTTGGCTTGTTTTTTCGCCGTGTCAAAATTTCAAGAATACTTATACGGACATAAGTTCACACTAAGAACAGATCATAAGGCACTCACTTCAATTTTCGGGGAAAAAGGAAATTAACCAGATATACGCGAATCGGATTAAGCGTTACGCTTTATTTCTTTCGAATTTTAATTTCAATATCGAATACATAAAAGGGAAACTAAATGTAGTAGCCGATTTCTTAAGTAGATTACCAATTGCTCATGAAGAAAATGATATCGACGATGACGATTGTAGAATATATTTTTCAAACGTAGAAATTCCAATCGATAATGATTTGTTACAATTTGAAACCAAAAAGGATAAAACCCTTATCGAAGTTTTCAAATGCCTCAAATCAAATTGGCCCAGCGTAATATCTAATGATTTAAAACCTTATTATGTAAGGAGGCACGATTTGGAAATAAACAACGAATGTTTATTTTATGCACATCGTGTTGTAATTCCTAAATCTATGCAAGATAACATGTTATTAGAAGTACATAATACTCACGAAGGAATTGTCCGAGCGAAAGCTTTGGCTCGTACATACTTATGGTTTCCAGGGATAGACAAAGCTATCGAAAAGTTAATTAAATCTTGTGAACATTGTTTGAAATACCGAACAAGTCCTCCAAATTGTTCAATCCCATGGCCTACTAGTCAAGTACCGTTCCACACAGTACATGCAGATTTTTTTACTTTACTCAACTTCCCATTTTTAGTGGTGGTTGATACTTACACTAAGTGGTTAGAAATTTTTTTAACTAAGAATATGACTTCAAACGAGACCATATCTAAACTTCGGGAATATTTTTCACGTTTTGGGTTACCTAACACATTTGTGTCAGACAATGGTCCATGCTTTATATCAGAAGACATAGAGAAATTCTTTTTTAATAATGGCATTAAACATTTGACAATTGCACCTCATCACCCGCAAAGTAACGGCTTAGCTGAAAATGCGGTGAAACACGTAAAATCTAAGTTATTAAGGGCACTTTCAGATAAAAATAATTTAAATGTACCTATTGACATATTATTAGCTCGATTTTTATTAATTCATAGAAATACACCCCATTGTTCTACTAATATAACACCCGCTGAATTAGTTTTTGGTAGGAAATTAAAAATTAGATTAGATCTTTTAAACAAACGCGAAGACAATGTAAAACCTAATGAAAACGTAATAAAATTTAGAACATTTCAAATCAACGAACCAGTTCAAGTAAAGATTACAGACATCCAAATAAACAAACTTGGATTCGAGCTACTATCATAAAACAAATCGGTAAAGTTATGTATTTGTGCAAAATAGAAACGGGTGAGGTATGGAAGAGGCATAGCGATCAGATTGTTAAACGGGATATTCCTAGAGAAAATACTACCGAAAATAATCCGTCTAGATTCACATTTAAACATGATCCTTGTCCTTCTGCTCCCAGTACCAATCTCCAATACTCAGCATCTGCAAATAGATTACACGATACATCGGGGAATCACTCGTCATCATCAGATCAGCGTCCTAGAAGAATTATAAAGAAACCTCTTAGGTATCAAGATTAGTAAATTAAGATATAAGTAGTTGTAATTTCTTAGAATTAAGGGGTGGAATGTGGAGTGTATGCGCACGCAATAACGCGCCAATTGACCACGCTGGTACGCGGAAAACAATATAACATACGCAACCATCATACGACAAATGTATAAGTGACATGTAACATTAAATATAGTCTTGGTTAACAATTGAGGTTATCTTATTGTTCCTATTCGTACACCGAGCTCTTACACAACATAGTACCCCATACCATCACTCCAACTGTGTGGTTCACATGCCTATTCACAGAAAATTGGAGATCTTGTCTTTCACCGTGCCGTCTTCTCACCCTTGCACGACCGTCATGCATACCCAAACAGAATCTGGATTCATCACTAAAGACAATTGAATTCCATTCTTGGTCCCAATTTGCCCGTTCTCTACACCACGCTAGACGATAACATCGATGCTCTGGAGTCAGTGATAGCACAAAAAAGGGGACGGTATGAAAAGAGCCCAAAGGTTCTTATCCGTCTATAAACGGTTCGCATCCCAATCGGTCTTCCATGTTCTTCAAACCACTGGTCCGCAATCGCCCGTGTAGAAGAGAAGCGGTCCCGTAAAGCCAATAGTTTAAGACGGCGATCTTTGCGTTCTGTGGTTCTTCGACGACGTCCTGTACCTCTCGCTCTTCGTGTACGGCCCTCTTGGTTTCATGCCCGAACACAGACTGCCACAGTGTTTAAACTTCTTTGCGTTCTAGGGCTATATGTCTCATAGATAAACCAGCCTCACGCAATCCCACAATTCTACCCAACTGGTCCAACCCGCACCCCAATTTTGGTACCGCCAACTTACTAATTTTGTTTACCAGTAAGTGTTCCTGGAGATCCTCCAAGGCATTTCACAAATCGACATATTGAGGTTTATCCCGAGAAAATTTCTTAGTTACCAGATACGCCACTAGTCTGCGTCCATTACGCAATAAGAGACTCTTGCCAACGGTTCGGGACTGTCGTTCTAGGTCTTCCATGTTACCAAATTTCCTTTTAAACACCACAGCTATTCCTCTGGACATTGAAAGATTTTCAGCTACGCAGTGCGCTAAGGAATACTCTGAAGACGTATTGAACAAATCCTTCTGGACTCTCGTGGTGACCCTAAAATTAACCCTCTGAGTCTTGGGGTACGCCTCCATAAAATCGTCAAAGGTGATTCCATCTTCTCGCTCCCCCGTTGGTACCATTCTTCGCGCTACGACCCCTCGGGGATCTTCGTTTCTTCCATATGTTGCTAGTCGATTAAAGTGGACGACTCTGGGCTTCCCCCTAGGCTCCTTTTTAATTCGGTAGATCACATCGTTAATTCTCTTTACAATTTGGTACGGTCCTTCTCAGTCTTGTTGCAATTTCGGAGAAAACCCTCTACGTCTTCTTGGGTTATACAGCCACACCAAATCACCTTCTTGGAAACCTCCTTCCTGGCTTCGCACATCGTACTGCTGCTTGATACGGTTACTAGCCAACTGAGTCTGCTTCCTGACTCGATCGTGGGTCTCGTTTAGCCTTCTTTTCAATTTTTCCGCATAGTTTTCCCCGACAATTTCTTCCTCAGGCTTGTTTCCAAATGCCAAATCACACGGCAGACGCAATTCTCTACCAAACAGTACCTTTGCCGGGGTTTCTCCAGTCGTTTCGTGTACACTAGAACGGTATGTCAGGAGAAACAAGCGGATATACTGGTCCCAATCTCGTTGATGCTCGGAAACTACTTTGGAAATGTGCTTCCCCGTGGTTCTGTTCATCCGCTCCACCATTTCATCGGACTGCGGATGCAACGCGGTTGTTCTGGTCTTCCTGATTCCCAGTAACTTGCAGACATTTTGGAATAATTTTGATTTGAAGTTCCTCCCCTGGTCTGAATGGAGTTCGAGTGGGACTCCAAAACGACTAAAGAACTCCTTGGCCAGCACGTCGGCTACTGTCGAGGCTTCCTGATTTGGCAACGCATACGCCTCCGTCCATTTCGTAAAATAGTCCATTGTCACCAAGATGTATTTATTGCCAGCATCGGTTTCAGAAAACGGTGCTGTTACATCTATGGCAATCCTTTCGAACGGACTTCCCACGTTATACTGCTTTATAGGAGAGCGTCTTTTTTATGCGGCCCCTTACTTGCGGCGCACATGTCACATTTCCGGCACCATTCCTTAATATCGTCTTTACAATTGACCCAATAGAACCGTTCTCAAACTTTTTCAGAGTCTTCATGATACCAAAATGGCCTCCACTTGCCCCGTCGTGCAGGTGACTGAGTACTTCTGGAATCTTACTTCGCGGTAGAACCAACTGTGTTTTTTTAATGGTACCATCTTCGTTTTCCAGTACTCGCTCCAATACACCCTTTTCTAAACTTAAAGATTCCCACTGCGCCCATAATGCCTTGATGGTTGAGTTTGATGCGCTAACTCTTCCCCACTCAAGACGTCGGCCGGCCATTTTCCAGTTTATTACAACATGTAGATCTGTGTTGTCTTCTTGTTCTTGTCGTACTATAGTAGTCCGCCGAACGGCTTCCTCCTTGTGTTCCATTCGTGAACAATGTTTGCATTCCTCCGCGCAAGGTCTTCTCGACAATCAACATCAGCATTTCGATAACTGGTTCCGGCCTGATGCTCAATATCGAAATCGTATTCCTGGAGGCGCTCAATCCATCTGGCCCTCGGGGTACTTGAACCGCAGGAGCCACTTTAAAGCAGTTTGGTCTGTTCTTAATAAGAACTTCCTTCCATATAGGTACTTGTAGAAGTGTTCGACAGACTTCACCATCGCCAACAGTTCTTTTCTCGTGACGCAGTAATTCCGCTCGGGTTTCGACAAAACTTGACTAAAACATCCAATAAATTTCTCTTGTCCATCTTGTACCTGGGATAAGACTCTGTGTCTGTGTCCAAAATAAATTTTCCTTCGATTCTTGGATAACTAAGTACTTCTGATGATACTAGAGCAGCTTTCAGTTCTTCAAACGATTTGACACAACTTTCATCCCAAAAAAATGCTCGGCCCTCTTCACTCGATTTTGTGAGTGGTTTGGCGATGTTGGCAAAGCCAAGAACAAATCTTCGGTAATACGTGCAAAGCCTCAAGAAGCTTCTTAATTCGTGTCTTTGGGCGCCGGCCATTCACGTACCGATTTCACCTTATCTGGATCGGCCGCGACACCGTCTCCGGACACAACATGACCAAGGTACTACACCTTGCTCTGGAATATGTGGCACTTCTTCGTATTCAACTCAACGGCGGATCCAGTGAAAGGCGATTGGGTGGATCGCCCCCCCCCGTCAGAGCAAAAAAAACAAGTTAAAAGATTTGAAAAATTTACATGCAACTTGAAACAAAATTGCAATTGAAAAATCTACAGCGACAACATGCAAAAAAACACAATAAACCGTTAACTATTTATGCATTTAAATAAATGAAAGAAATTCTTAGTACAATTAGTAAAATTCTACCTGCTAAGAACTTCGATAATCCGGGTAACAATGCAGTAGAAATAATGGTAAAGACTGGTAAATGTTTCTAAGAAAATCTTTAAGTACTTGTGTAAATAATCGTTATGTTGAAGTTCACTGAATAGAGGTTCGACGGTTCGACTGTATTGTATTATATGTTTTAAAAACTTATTGAACAGTAAAAACACAACAAACCACAGCTTAACTCATTTAAGTATATAATTATGTCATTTAATAGAATTGATGTTCATTTATTTTATAACACTTATTGTTAATGCTATTGTGTTAACTTATTTATTTTCTTGTATCTAGGCTGTCATAGGATCAGTCCTCAGCTTTTATTCCTATGTAATATTATTATTATTATTATTATTATTACCATTTTTACAAATCACACCCATGAAAACGCCCCCTCCGTGGCGGAGTCCTGGATCCGCCGCTGATTCAACTTCAGATTGGGCTTTCTCAACCTTTGAAACACTTCGTCCAAATTCTTCAAGTGGCTTTCAAAGGAATTTTCTACCACAATCACATCGTCCAGATAAACCAAACAAGTTGACCAGGTCAAACCGTTAAGTACCGTTTCCATCAATCTTTCAAAAGTTGCCGGAGCGTTGCAGCGCCGAAATGGCATCACTGTAAATTGCCACAGCCCGGTTCCGATTGTGAAAGCCGTCTTGGCGCAATCTTCTGGTTCCATTCTCACTTGCCAGTATCCACTTTTTAAATCCAAAGTAGAGAACCATTTAGAACCAGACAAGGTATCCAAAGTGTCTTCAAATCTGGGTAAGGCGTAACCATCTTTCAGTGTGACACTATTTAAACGTCGCGTCGGTAGTCAACGCAAAATCTCGTAGAGCAATCTTTCTTTTTTACCAGTACGACTGGCGATGCCCAGGGGCTACTAACTGGTTCGATTACCCCTTCGGTTTTCATGTCGTCAATTATTTTCTCTGTTTCGCTTCTTTTCGCTAGAGGCAAGCGTCTAGGTGCTTGTCTTATTGGCTAAGCGGTTCCAATGTTAATCTTGTGAGCAACCAGGTTGGTTCGACCTTTTGGACCCTCGCTAGTGTCCAAAACCTCTTGGTGTTTAATGACAAGCTTCTTTACCGCCTCTAGCTGAGATTGATTCAGATGCTTACTTGATGTCGTCCACAAATGAGATAATTCACGTAGGCAAGGTTTTCATTTCCGCTTTTCATTTACTCATTCGTCATTCGTACAACCGATGATACTGGTAATACATTCTCCAACCGTGGAGTTTTTCTTTAACCGTACGTCGTCGTCATTTAAGTTGATTATTCTAACAGGTACCATTGGTTCATCTGCGTTAACCAAAACTTTCCCTATTAGGATACCACGTCCAACCTTCTTGTCGTCACAGATAGGTTCCAGCAGTCTAACACCTGCATCGCGGAAATTACCATCCAAACGTACCATGACTACTGCCTCACTTCGAGCAGGCACTACCAAATTTTGTGCCAACACCGCACGGACTTCAGGCTCATCGCGAGAGTGCAGAACGAACTCTTCATTCCCCAACCGCAGTATTCTTTCTCTCAAATCCAACGCAAAACCATGTTTATCCATAACGTCCATACCCAAAATCAACTCATCCGTTATATCTGCCACTAGCACTTTGTGCTGGATTTCCATGTTGCCAATGCTTACGTCTACCATCAATTTACCATAAGTCCTGACAGCTTCACCGTTAGCTGTTTTTAATCGAAGTAGAGTCCGTTCCAACCTTTTTCCTTTTACGACATCCGGCCGAGCCACAGTTCTAGTCGCTCCCGTATCCAACAAGAAAGCAGTTTTTTCCATTTACACTTCCATCCACAAAAACTGTTTAAGTGGCTTTGCAGCGACGCAATGTGGATGATGACTTCCGGAGAAGTACCCTGAGAAGTCGATGTTCGCCCCACCTCTTCGACTCGATCTAGTTTTCCGACGCCTGGTCGTTTTCACCCAGTTGTTGCAGACGAGGTTTATTACAGTTCCTTCTAATGTGTTCAAGTTCATTGCATCCAACAACGGAATTGCCTTTTTTTGAACATGCGGCTCTCGATACGCGCAATTATTCTGTTTTCTAACGAGGTCGGATTTTCATCTTCACCGGTAACCATCTCTCTCACACGGTGGTTAGGGTGGTTTCGATGCTTGTTTGGCAGCTTCAAATTCAAGGGCATGCGCTAAAGCATGGTTTAGCGCTTTTGGACGTGCTAAACGAAGTCTTTGTTGCGTCTCGCAATCTTTAAGACCATCCACAAATGTTTCAACAGCCAACTGTTCTATAAAACTCTCGGGTGCAGTTGGATATGCTAAACGCACGAGTCGGGCTATTTCTGCTTCAAACTCTTGCAAACTTTCGTTAGATTTCTGGTTTCTATTTTTCAACTGCGCATGGTGTACTTGTTGAAGATGTCTATCTCCGTACCGCATTTCCAATCGAGAGACTAACTGCTCATAATCCCGTTGCACTGCTCGCAAAATATTCAGGGCGTCTCCGCGCAAAGAAACAATTAATGCAGTGGCCTTGTCCTGTAATGACCATTCGTTTGCGATGGCGGCTGCTTTGAACTGCTGAATATACGTCGACCACGGTGTTTTTTCGTCATAGGTTGGCGGTTTTATTCTTATCTTGGAAACTGATTCGTCTGTTGTGGTAACGTTGCTGATATTTGGCTCTTTTATATCGGTATTTTCTTGCGGTGGTGCGCTCGCTGTTATTTCACTTACCGGCTTAGACTCACTAATATTTAGCCTTTGCTCTTGTAAGGATTCGAACTTCTTTGATACCTCGCGCTGTAATTCCACCTCGAATTTTTGTTGTAATTCATTGAGTTTTTTTATCTAATTTTTCGAGTTCTTTATTCACGGACTCCATTTCTTTAGTTACTGATTCCATTCTTTCTTCTATTAGTTTACCTTGCTCTTCTAGGCCATTTTTAATTTCCGTTATCGTTATTTCCTGACTGTCTTTCACGCCTTGCATATCTTCTTTCATTTCATTCTTCATGCCATTCATTTCGGCTTGCATTTTAGTCAGCATCTCCAGAACTTGCTCCATCTTTATGCTTTCACTGCCCGTAAATGTCTTTCAACAAATGTTCCAATTCACAAAACACCTCACACCAGACACCAATGTAACAAGATTCGTTCCATTTCAAATCCCAATTTTAAATAATGTCGCAATAACTATTAGGCAGTTAACAAAACAGATTTTATTATGTTCAAACTGCACTTGGTAAATATATATTTGATAATGTGTGTTTTTTTATTTAGTGTCCCGGATGAAGACTTGCCAGACCTGGAAATTGAAGTTGATTCATCTACAATAGAAACTATCCCGTCGCTGGTCAATTCGAAGATTTTTTTGCAGTTATGGATATGATGACAGTTTCAAAAAAATATTACACAAAACTAGAAGATGAAATGGGAAAGGTGTGGGAAGTAGAACTTCAATCGCAGATGGCTAAAGCTTGCAGAGAAAGAAAGGAAAATGGCTATTGAAAGAGGGGATTTGGAGCACGGTAGACCATTTATAGCTGTTATAGTTGATGGAGGATGGGCCAAGCGATCCTATATGGCCATGGATTTTCTTCTCTTTCGAGAGTAAGCTGCATAATAGGCCAGGAAAGAAAGAAATTGTTGTATGTAGGAGGCATACGTAACAAATATTGTGTTGTTTGTGCTTTTGCTAAAAGCAAAAAAAAAGGAGCCACAAAATCATAAATGTTTGAAAAACTATGTTGGAACATCTACAAGAATGGAACAGAACATTATTGTTGAAGAATTTAATCTGAACGAACCTCTTTATAATTTGCGATATAAATTTATCATCAGTGATAGAGACTCCAGTGTCTATTCAAGAATATTGGATAACGTTATATATAGAAGATACGTTGAGAAACTGGAATGAGCCAATCATGTAACAAGGGCTTTTACTTCCAACATGCATAAACTTGTTACAAACACAAAGTTTGAAATTTCCGCAAGACTGATCATAAAAGCTAAATTATCACGTCGCAAAATCAAGTAATATGTCAACTACGCAGTTGTGTGAGGATCTTCGTAATATACCTAGTCACGTCTTTGGGGATCATTTCAATTTCAGAACCGAGTATTGCAAAAAAAAAGACGATGGAGAAGAAAATATGTTACCTTTGTTGAAAACAAGCCTTATTCTAGAAGAAATGTACAAAATTATTGGCAATGTGGTGCGAAAAGCAAATAGATTAACTAGAAATGTCACAACTAACCACGCAGAAAGATTTATGAGCATTATTGCAAAATTTTCAGGGGGAAAAAGATTAAATTACACTTTGCGGGGATCGTACCAACGGCGGTGTTATGGTTCCGCACTATGTTTTAATTTAAGACCTTCATGGCATACGAAATATTTACCTGGGAGAGAAGGCATCCCCTTGGAAAAACTTTGCAATAAAAGGAAAACACAACATAATTACGGTACACCCGAAAAAGAAAAGAAAATATGGTGTTGACAACGACACTGCCGCAAAGAATTATGGCCCAGAAGCGGGAAAAGAAGATTTACCAAGTGATCAATTAAGTATCGAGAAACAAAAAATTTTGTCTCAACTGGAAGGTGACGATGCAGAACAAATTGCAACAGATACTATAGGGCAACATGACAATGTAAAATGGTTTGAAGCACATAGAAATCGTATAACTGCATCTTCCTTTGGACGAATATGTTTACGAAGATCTACTACATTATGCCACTGATTACTAAAAACACTTTTTTATAGTTCCCGTCATTTAACGAATTCCTTCCTCAATTATTTACGGAAGAATTCACGAAAAAGTAGCTATAAAAAATATGAAGAACGGACAGGTGCAAAAGTAAGGACGTGTGGGTTATTTATCGCAAAAGAACACTCTTACTTAGGAACAAGTCCGGATGGATTGGTAGATGAGGACGGTGTAATCGAAGTGAAGTGCTTATATTCAATACGCCAAAAATGCGTGTTACAAGCTGTCACAAACAAAAGATAATAGTAAAAGCATTGTAAAAGTAAAGACAATAAATCTCTCAATGAAGTAAACCGATTAGTGAACAGTAGAAAAGGTTTAGGAATTTAAAAATTCGATATTTATGTTTTTACAACTTACAAGTGTTTAACATTTGTCTATTTCAAATAAATCTCTGTTAAGGGTATTATTCAGTTCTCGTGTTGAATACGAAAATTGGCATTTTTAGAATCGTTCCTATGAAGAACCTGTCAGAATTAAAATACGAGTCTCTATGTAGAAAAATACGTTAATCTATTTATTCATATGCTACAAAAGAAAAACTTAAATTAAACAATAAACAAATATACCAGAACGTTATTATAAAATCGTTCAATTTCACAAAACGTCATTTTACTAAAGTTTTTTGTTGTTATCTTCATGTAGCACCAAAGTAATAGAAATTAGTATGAAATTCTACTATCAATCTTTTTTTAAAATCTTATAATAAAGTTATAATTTGAAATATAAAATAAAAATAACTGACAAATATTTCGCTGAAGTTGAAGATCAAAAATGATTTTTAGGCAACCCACAATACAGAAGCAGAAAAGGATTATTTATAATCCTTTGTTGCCCATTGTAAACTGAATTACTTGAATTCGAGACTACCTGCGTTGACGAAAACTACCAGATGTGCAAACAAGAAACTTTTTATTCAAAATAACAATATTTGCATTTATTAATAATGAATTTTCACTTATGTAATAATTAGTGTAGGATATTTTAAAACTGTTTATTGAATAAATTCTTCGCACCAGTAACAGTAAATACCAATTATTTTAAATATGTTTCTCGGAGTGGCGCGTTTCGTGAATGCCTTGGATCTATAATTTCGGGAAGTAACGACTGCATATAGAACTGCTTTAGTTTGGGAAGCATGTTAGTTTTCCAAAAATGTTCGTCACGTTTTATAATTTCTATGGAAATAGATTTTGGCGTCCAAACAACAAAATAACACTTATCCCTTTCTGTAATGTTTAATTGACCTTGCACTTGATACATATAATTATCAGTTTTTTTTTAATTTAAGTTGCTTATTGTCAACTTCACAAAATTTAATTTTTTTTATTTATGACTGCTTCTTCGGGTGTTAAATCTTTCGCATTGTAGGGACACTTTATTTCTAAAATGGAGTCACTATTAATTAAACCATCAGGCGACGCGGCTAAAAACGGATCATTTTTATTCACAAATAAACCACTGGGATTAACAATTACGTTCATTAGTTCTTCAAAATCTTGAATTGCCCTGTGCTCGTTCTCGACTCCATATCGTGTAGCCGCATTTCCACCAAATGTTTGGTACAGAACATATTTTTACTGTATTTGCACATGTCACTCTTTTACGACGTTCTTCATGCCAATGGATTGTTCTATGTTGTCCTATGGTGTCTTTAAAAATGTTATCAATGTTTACTGATAAATTTTCTAGAAATTGTTCTTTAGCTATCTCGACGTCAGTATTTAGCATATCTGGTAGCATTTCTGAAGCTTGTGGGCCGTAATCTTTATCTGCGCCATAAAAGTGTTTCGTTCTGAATCTTTTTGGATTTTCCTTATTCCGGAGCAAACGTCGCTTTCTATTTTACAATACAACCTAGTGTACATTCCTGGCTCTTTAGTCGCAGTAGATTGTACGATATGGTGAAACATACCAACTTCGTTGTGTGCTATTAGAGCGGCTTCACATCTGCTTTGGTAAGATCGCCGATGACAAAGTTTACACGCTTACCACCAACAAATTTTGCCACCTGAGCATTATATTGCTCAGCGGAATTATTGGTAACGTCATATATTAGACTATTTGAATAACTTGCTACTCGACGTACAGCAACCATCAAATTTTCAAAAATACCACTCTCTTTCAACTGCGGTACCATGTTTATTTCGTCAAATTTTTCATTTGTGCAAAAATAATTCCGAGAGTTGCACCCAGCATGATCGCCCAAAATATGGTTAGGCCCGTTTAAAATGTCCATCTCTAATTCCTTTATTTTATCGTTCATTAATCCTCTTTGATTTTTCCTGAATTCGACGGCCTTTATTACCGCAGTACGGAATCTTAGAATATTACCAGAAATCGCGTTTTTGAGTTGTTTATCAACATTGGGTTTTTAATGCAGTCTTTAATTTTGTTTAAATAATTTCTCAGAATATGATTTTTACACTCAATTTTTGAACCACTATTGAAGGACCGTACGGCATACACTGTACTAATTTGCGGTAAACACTACTGTCACCATCGCCGATTAATTTAATAAATTTAATGCCATAAAGTGATACCGATGCTTGAAATCCCTCCACAATAATTGCCGCTTCCATTCCAGTAGAAGGACCCTTCCAGTTCTTGAAACATGTGTGTTCGCGGCATTGATTGTTTTATACAGGTCTTTTCTAGCACATATAATACAAAATTTATTTTTAACGGCCATATAAATTACTTTCTTTGTTCGAGCTCCAATTATACACGCCACACCAGATAAAGCACTATAATTTGTGCGGTAGGATCTCTTGCACCAAGCACCATCAGCGACAACTGCTATGTTAGCGTGTCCTTCTTTGTCAATCTCCCCATTAGCTTTGGCTATCTCTTTTCTTCTTCGGCAGCCCGTTTCATGGCATCAACAGCTGCTTCATTTAATATACCCGAAAGTTTATCGTGATAGTCTGCGTACGTACCACTTGACGGTGCAGGAATGTTTAGCGCCGCTGAAAATTCAGTAAGTTGAGCATATCCCGATTGAATAGACATAATCCCAGAAACCGCGGCTAAATTGACATTCATGTCCGTACTTTCCGGGATTACACATGTTGCATTGAATTGTAAAAACAGAAATAAATCCTCTACGTGTCTCACTAACAATGTCCATATTAAAAAGAACAACCAAATCCATCGTGTTTTAATTGTTTTAGGGCTCTAAGAAAGTAACTGATATCAACAATTCGGCGCCCATGGATGCTAAACTTATCTTCCTTTATTGGTGGTTTTTCCACCTCAATTTCCAGTTCCGGAAGTTGTTGATCTTCGTTTCCAAGTTCTACGTTTTCAAGATTTACTGTCGCACTATTCAACATAGAGTTATTTTGGGGTAGAACTAAATCTGAAACATTTGAAATTACTGTTTCAACTTCGATAATCCTATTTTCATTTATATTCAGCGACGCAGTAGATGTCGTAGACATAGGTGAAGATTTTTCTTCGCAATGCTGTTTAGCAGTCCTGACATTCTGCATTCTTTTCCTAATACTAATTCGTCTCGTACTCAATCGCGGAGTCTTAGAAAGATACGTCTTGTTCCGCCCCATATTGAAAACGATTAATTCCAAACCAAAATCAAAGTCAGTGAGAAAGGCAAAGATCAAAATCCGGATACAAAAACAAATAGAAAATAACAATAACAAAATAACAGTAACAAAATCCAACACAACCACAACAATATAAACACGTTCGAAAGATTGAAATACAAAATTGGCAAAATTATAACTTTTTCAACGACTTCACCCTTTCTCCACCGTAACGGTTACCACGATGCAGGGATGCGGATTAGTCATAAACAATCATCTTGTTTATTCGTCTTTTTAAAAAAGTAGCTCTACATTACAAGAAATGAAATACCTACTAGTATAAAAATGTTTGCATATAAAATTGAGTTGTATCATGTATAATAAAGAAGTAATTGTTTAACTAATAAGTAATTATTATCGCAGTCCGACAAACTCTTCCAATCGATTTGTATATTATGTGAGTAAATACAAAAAGTAGCAGAAAAATGTCAATAACATAGCAAGGGTTGGAGCAGGTATATAAGCATAAAATTGACAAATGCTAATATAACCAAATTTAGAAACCACTTCAATGAAACCGCTCAGAGTAAACGGATTACAACGTTTTACAACCCGGGTTGTCTTACAGTCTTTTACATTTTTGAAATACTTGTCGAGTTTTGCTTTTTGGGTTGCTTATGTTTAGGGGTAGTACGATTTTCAATTTTACTGAATGATACCCTTAAGAACCCTCCCTAAAGTTCGACCGTACCATCTGGATTATACCCAAAACTCACTCGTTTGGATTTCATATCCCATTTTTAATTTTTAGTATACCATGTATACTAAAATCCAACGGCCCATCGGGCGTTCGCCCGCCTGGCCAGTCCGCTGCTGTATACAAGCGCGAAGGAGATTTGTAAACCGAGACTTATAGACAAATCTCGGGCTCTAGAAATTGTAGGGAGGCCTTCAGCTTACTGGTTATCTTCACATCTAATATGCCATTCACAAAATTGGCCTTTGCCCCATTTAAAGAATGCAAACAAAAACCAAAATACAAACACAGTTTATTTTATTGGTGAAAATGAATAACATAAAATCCAAGCGAAACAATACGGGCATCTTGCATATAAACATTATAAAATTTCATTCGCGATTTTGTAAATCCTAATTTCAATAATAATAATAATAATAACGGCAATAAAACAATTATTCAAAGCGGTCACAGTGTCGATTTCCATTGGGAATAACAATACTAAAGCTCAAGTTATGACTTAAAGGTGAACTTAAGAACGTAGAATAAATATTTTCTTTGCACATTTAAAGATTAATCTCATCATATTATAAAATCACATTTCGCAATTACCTTAATCTTAATTTAATTGTGAACGAAACCATTAAAAAAATTGGAAGATTCGAAAATTCAATAAATACAACCGAAAATTGTGCTTATCTAACTGGCCTGTCGGTAAAGTACGCGGCGATTACATCTTGGCTCTGTAACATTTGTGGCGCGAGAAAAAAAAATAAAACGGGAGAAAACATCTCCATCGATATGTGCAGAAAACTTAAAACTTAAATACGAAATAATTTAAACTATGTACATTAAATTAAAAAATAAAAAAAATTCGTTGTCAACGTGTGGGTAAAAAACGTAAGGTGTCCAATCAGGTACCCAAATAAAAACGATATTGCAGCTCCAAACGATAATTTGCTACCTATATCTACTCAAAATTAAAATTCCGTAGTTTTTAAATTTTATGCAAAAGCCGATCTCTCCAGACGTGTCGAATTTTATTTCGCGCGGGACTGAGTTCGCATGGACTTGGCGTCGGCGGGCTGAAACATTCGTCAGCCGACAACGTCAAGTCGTCTTCTTCCGAACTTATAAGTTGTTCTATGGCGGCGGTACCGTGAAAACTCTGCAAAAAAATCGAATTAGCGTTTCGTTATTAGGAGCAACAGTTTTGTGGGTGCTATTCGTAAATCAAAGACGGCTAACATACTAGATTTTAATTTCAGTAAGTTGGCAACATGAATTTTGTTCAAATCCAGTATATTATTCATCGGTGACGAAATAAAGCGGTAATGTGTATAAAGTTAGTAATAAATGCGGTGGTTATAAGAATAAGGCACGTGCACTCAAGTCTTACTTATGCCGTTTACTGACGCCGACTATTAAAAACACCACCAATTTAGCTGTAATGAATTCAGAATTATTTTTTTAAGTTTAGGGTTGA
The DNA here is from genome assembly GCA_030710515.1 of Abscondita cerata. Lineage (NCBI taxonomy): Eukaryota > Metazoa > Arthropoda > Insecta > Coleoptera > Lampyridae > Abscondita > Abscondita cerata. The sequence continues at coordinate 335,765 of JALBCR010000523.1, read as the reverse complement.
CTACAACTAGAAATTTCCAGTGGGATCGCATTAATAACCAATAAATATATCACGCATACACATAACCTCAACACACATATTTGAATAAGATATCTATAGTATTCCGACGACATTATTAATTGGTTCGGGGTTATCTCTCCTCTCTTTTCTCAGACAGTCCAAACAAAATTTTTTATATAGTAAGTTTTTTCGCTTCTCGATCTGCTAAGTTACTAGCTAGATAAAATGAACGAAATTTGGTTATTGCTTGTGAGTAAGTGTTATATGACACCAGAAGTGTAATTTGACATGACACGACCACAAACAATATTCAAACTTTCTCTAGTGCCGTTAAAACTTAAATTCCAGTAAAAAAAAAGAAAAAACTCACGTCCGAGTAGAAATTTATTGTGGGTTACGTTTTACCGGGAAAATGAAATTTCGGTCGTGGTCGGGAGTGATCGTGTATGCTCCGGCTTGAGTTTGTAACCTGTCCAGTAGAAATAGTCTCAACAAAAATTGATCTTCTCGTTGACATCAATATGCATTGCACCAATAGGCTGACAGTGAGTTTTATTGTCAAAAGGATGCGCTAGTATTTCGTAGGATAACTGTGACATATTATGATTGACAATTAAGAAAAATAATCTGAAAGACTAGTTCACAGTGTTAAGCAATGTTTAATTCCAAAATCTCTACGCTGTAGCGTGGCTAAGTGTAATGTGACACCAGAAGTGAAATCTGACATCCGGCACAACCACAAACGGAATCTCATCACCTTCAGAAAACTCAAATTCTCGCCAAAAGAAAAAGAAAAAAACTCACTTTCGACTAGAAATTTAATTGTGGGTTACGTTTTGCCAATGAAATTTGACGCCCACAACAACAAAATTCAAAGTGAACCAGAACCAAAACCAATACTAAGTAATCACTATCCCAGGCCTAAAGACATTAAATCCGATACTCAAGAGTACGTCGACAGTTCGGTGTAAAATTTGACACCGGAAACGCACAATCGCCTCTTAACACGAACTAAATTCAAATTCCCCACCACCTGTCGCAGTCAAAATTAAGCCAGAACTGTGAAGGTACACGTTGATCTTCTCGTTGACATCAATAGGCATTGAACCGATAGGCCGACTGTTAGTTTTACTCTGAAAAGAATACGCGAGTATTTCGTGGGATAACTGTGACATATTTTGATTGATAATTAAGATAATCTGAACGAATGGTTCCACAATGTTAAGCAATTTTTAATTCAGAAATCTCTTCGCTGTAGCGTGGCTAAGTCTCAGACAGTCCAAGCAAAATTTTTTATATAGTAAGTTTTTTCGCTTCTCGATCGGCTAAGTTACTAACTAGATAAAATGAACGAAATTTGGTTATTCCTTGTGAGTAAGTGTAATATGACACCAGAAGTGAAATTTGACATCTGACACGACCACAAACGATATTCATACTTTCTCTACCGCCGTTAAAAACTTAAATTCTAGTAAAAAAAAGAATAAACTCACATCCGAGTAGAAATTTATTGTGGGTTACGTTTTGCCGGGAAAATTAAATTTCGGTCGTGGTCGGGAGTGATCGTGTATGCTCCGGCTTGAGTTTGTAATCCGTCCAGTAAAAATAGTGTCAACGAAAATTGATTTTCTCGTTAACATCAATAGGCATTGAGCCAATAGGCTGACCGTGAGTTTTACTGTCAAAAGGATGCGCGAGTATTTCGTAGGATAACTGTGACATATTTTGATTGACAATTAAGAAAAATAATCTGAAAGAGTAGTTCACAGTGTTAAGCAATGTTTAATTTCAAAATCTCTTCGTTGTAGCGTGGTTAAGTGTAATATGACACCAGAAGTGAAATTTGACATCCGGCACAACCACAAACGGAACCTCTACCACCTTCAAAAAACTCAAATTCTCGCCAAAAGAAAAAGAAAAAACTCAATTTCGACTAGAAATTTAATTGTGGGTTACGTTTTGTCAATGAAATTTGACGCCCACTAGAACAACTACCCCGACCAAGAACAAACTTCAAAGTGAGCCAGAACCAATACTAAGTAATCACTATCCCAGGCCTAAAGACATTAAATCTGATACTCAAGAGAGTACGTCGACAATTCGATGTAAAATTTGACACCGGAGACGCAAAATCGCCTCTTAACACGAACTAAATTCAAATTCCCCACCACCTGTCCCATCAAAATTAAGCCAAAACCGTGAAGGTAAACGTTGATCTTCTCGTTGACATTAATAGGCATTGAACCGATAGGCCGACTGTTAGTTTTACTCTGAAAAGAATGCGCGAGTATTTCGTGGGATAACTGTGACATATTTTGATTGATAATTAAGATAATCTGAAAGAGTGGTTCGCAATGTTAAGCCAATTTTTAATTCAGAAGTCTCAGACAGTTCAAGCAAAATTTTTTATATAGTAGGTTTTTTCGCTTCTCGATCGGCTAAGTTACTAGCTAGATAAAATGAACAAAATTTGGTTATTGCTTGTGAGTAAGTGTAATATGACACCAGAAGTGAAATTTGACATTTGACACGACCACAAACGATATTCATACTTTCTCTACCGCCGTTAAAAAACTTAAATTCTAGTAAAAAAAAGGAAAAAACTTACGTCCGAGTAGAAATTTACTGTGGGTTACCTTTTGCAGGGAAAATTAAATTTCGGTCGTGGTCGGGAGTGATCGTGTAAGTTCAGGCTTGAGGTCTAAGAGTTTGTAACCTGTTCAGTAGAAATAGCCTCAACGAAAATTGATCTTTTCGTTGACATCAATAGGCATTGAACCAATAGGCTAGCCGTTAGCTTTACTGTCAAAAGGATGCGCGAGTATTTCGTAGGATAACTGTGACATATTTTTATTGACAATTAAGAAAAATAATCTGAAAGAGTAGTTCACAGTGTTAAGCAATGTTTAATTCCAAAATCTCTTCGTTGTAGCGTGGTTAAGTGTAATATGACACCAGAAGTGAAATTTGACATCCGGCACAACCACAAACGGAACCTCTACCACCTTCAGAAAAACTCAAATTCTCGCCAAAAGAAAAAGAAAAAAACTCACTTTCGACTAGAAATTTAATTGTGGGTTACGTTTTGCCAAAAAAATTAAATTTCGATCGTGAATGTTCAGGCTAGGGGTGTAAGAGTTCGTAACCTTCTCAGTAGAAATAGTCTCAATAAAAATTGAAGTTAATGACTTATGAAGCAAGTGTCATATGACATCAGATGAAAAATTTTGCGGAGGAGACTCCCTAATGATGACCGAAATACATATTTTCGCCAAAAGTGAGAAAAAAGCAGTACTAGATAACTACTATCGAGGAAATTCTTTTTATTGTGGCCCTTCTTTGAATGCATCAATCTTCTCCACCAACTGTCAGTGCTAGTGTCAAGTGAATGCGCGAGGACTTTGTGGAATTACTGTTCTACTCGTGCACGTAGGTTATTACTGGCAGATGATTTATATCGTTTCTCCAACAGTGTTAAACCGACGTTATTATCTATAAAATAATAACTCTTGCAATTACCAATACGTATATAGTTTATTAATATAATGACTATAGTTTCGACTTTCTAAATTTTAGAGTCATCGTCAGATAATACTATTTGAAATATTATTATTATTAGTTTAGTAGGCAAAGATGCGCTGCTGTATGTTTATTATACTGTGCTAAGATACTGTAATTTTTTCGTTAAATTTGACATAATGACAGCATACGTTTTGTATGCGTGTGATGTAAGTGTAAAATGATACCAAAAGTGAAATTTGACACCGACAAGAACAACAACCCCGACTAAGAACGAAATTAAAAGTGAGGCAGAACCAGTACTAAGTAATCACTATCGGTAGACCGAAGAACATTAAATCTGATACTGAAGTGAGTATGTCGACTGTTCGGATTTTGATAAACCATCTCAACAACAATGAACCAATTGACTGACAGGTCTGTTGTCAAGTTGAGTTACTGGGGGAACATATACACTAAAATAATCTCGTCCCTTCTCGGGCGGTTTTGATCCATTTCTGATTACAAAAGTTAGTAGCAGTTCGTGGAAAATATCGACGTATTCATAAAAACTAACACGACAAAAATGCGCCGAAATCTGAAAGTTCGAATATCCAGACGTTGAATAACAATTTTAATTCAGTTTCGGTGAAAAATTTGAATTTGAAGTAGGTGGTGGAGGGAAAATTTTAATTTCGTTATTGGTAAGAGATTGTTAAGGCGCAAGAGCGATAGAATTAAGATAAATAATTTGTGATGTAAGTATAAAGTGAAATTTGACACCGGAGATGCACGATGCCTCTTAACACAAACTAAATTCAAATTCCCCACCACCTGCCTCAATCAAAATTAAGCCGGAACCGTGAAGGTACACTTGATCTTCACATTGACATCAATAGGCATTGAACCGATGTGACTTAGCTTTACTGTCAAAAGAACGCGCGAGTGTTCCGTAGGATAACTGTGTCATATTTTGATTGACAATTAAGGGACAGATTTTAGTCAATTTTTTATTTCGCGCATGCGCCCTTCTGTGCACACGTAACGGCTTGATCAAAAACTGTAGAAAGAAGTAGGACCTATTCTCTTTCGATCTTGGTAGGTGCCGAACTCGAATTCCTAACCCTAGACTTATAAAAAAACTTAGTATATTACATATTGAAGAGGTATTCGTTGGTGACCGTTCGCTGTTCGCCCCTATTCCTAGATAAAAATTTCGAATAGTTTTTACGCATGCGCAAAATATATAGCTCGACCAAAAACTGTGGAAAGATGTACGGATCTATTTCCAATCTGATAGAGTAGTAAGCAATGTTAAGCAATTTTTAATTTCTCTCTTAATAACTTTCTTCGGTGTGGCGTGGCTAAGTGTAATGTGACACCAGAAGTGTAATTGACACCGCAGGCGCAGCTAATGCGATAATTAACTATTACGAACACAAATTTTTAAGCAACCCCATTGGAAGTTTCGTTGAAGGTGAAAAAAAACAAATAGACGCTCACCTGAGACCTATGCACCGAACTTGAATGAGATGGTGAACTATCACAGTCTTGATTTTCGTTATACGATTGGGTCATAAGATTTTGTTTCTTGACTAATTCGGCCTTTTCTTACCCTCGGCGGCCGCCTTCATCGGATCGTAACTTTTTCGTCGTTTCCAATTTTGAAATTCGACTTCTCGACTGGAAAGAGATGAGTTACTGCGACCGCCCGATTGCTTTTTACCTGAAACGCGTCCAAATAAAAAAAAATCAAAAAACAATGTTATTCGTACCTCCGCCGTCTTTTCTATTACTTTTCTGCGTATTAGAAGGGAGAGGTTTCGTCGTTCTAACACTAAAACGTCCGGAATCGGTGCGTGAAAACACTTGCGGTTTTCCCGGCAAGGATTTGATTACGTTCGCACTAGGTGGTTTTGGCACATTTTTGACTTCGATTTTTTCGGGTAAATTTTTATTTTTGCTACTAATACTTTGTAAATATCTACTTGGTACTTCGTTCGTTTTTATTGGTCGACGATCGACCGATATTGCACGTTCCGAACGCAAATGTTCGTTCGGTAGAAATTTTCGTCGCATTTCGGGCGTGTTCGGGCATCGCGCGACCGGTTGATCCGAATCAAGCCGAGCGCGTCTCAAACTAAACGCTCTATTATATCTCGTGTTCGTTATGTTCGATAAATCTTTTTTTTTCGATAAGATTTTATCGAAATCGTCTTCGCTACTCGATTCGGTATCGCCGAATTGATTACGATCGATTTTCGAATGTTCGACGCTCGAACGGCGCAGCTGCATTAAATTCGGTTTGATGTTCGCCGTGGATGATGAGCGTTGTATGGAACCGTTTTGGTTTAGGTTGGGCGAATTCCTGGAGGAAAAAGAAGTTGAATTTGTGTAGGTCTCGATGAATACTCACCGAAGATTGACATCTTTGTTGCTGACTTTAGGTTGGTTAATGAACTGGTTTTTATTAGAAAAGCTGCTAGATCGTCTGATGGGGCTGTTGTTTGGCGAATTTTGTAACTTGTGCACTTTTTGCGGATATTGATTAAGCTTGTTCGTGTATGTTTGATCAATACCTTGCAGATTTTTGTTCTGGAAGTGCTCGAGCTTGTTGGATATTTTAACGTTCTTGTCGTCGAACGAGTTGTGCCTAACGTGTAGCGTTTTCTGTTTGAGCAAGTCGCGCGTTTCATTATTCAAACGTACGTTGCTCTTCGTATTATCGTAATCGCTGTCTTGGTCGCTATCTAAAGATATCCGTTTTTGCAACGAGTTGATGTAATTCTGCGTCGGTTTTAAAAACGACTCGGTTTCTAAGCTACTGTCGGACAAGTCGATGTTTAATGAGCTAACGCTGTTTCTGCTACGCGGACGTGTTAAAGCTGCGTGAACCGGAGACGGTATCTTCGTAGGGGAGTTTTTTCCGGATACGCCTCCAACCGCTGGTGGTAAATTCGTCAGTTTTGATTCGGGTTCTAACGGACTCGGCGTTTGGACGACGCCGTTGGTGTGCGCGCAACCGACGTCGACGTAAGTTTGGATTTGGACCTCGGATTTCGTTAAACTAGGTTGTCGCGTGTGACCTTTACTTCTCGTTTCGCCTTTGCGACTGAACGCGCCGCTGGAAGTCACTGAAGTGAAACAACCCTGATCGAATCCAGCTTGATTGATGCCGGTTTTAGCCTTAGGTGAAGGATATAAGATTTTGTTGATTGTGTTGTCTTTACGATTTGGAACATCTACGATTGATAGATTCTGTGTAGGTGATAAAATTGGCGAAAGGACTTTCTTCGACAGTTCAGGAGATTTCACTACGACTTCCTTATTTTGAACCGGAGCGTGCACAGTTAGGCTTTGAACATACTCTTCAGTTTTCTTCATTATGGATATCTGCGAACAATTCTAAAGTAAGCGGATTAAAAACAAAGCGATTCCTAACCTGTTCGATATTAAATTCCCGGTCGATGCTCATTCGTGCCTTCTGCTCTTCGGTGTAATTATCCGTTTCGAGAGTGTAAGTACCGGCATCGCTCACGGTATCAGACTTATCGAAGTCGACTTCGTTACCATCGATGAATTTCTCTTCGATCTCGTTAGTGACCAACAGGCGAGTTTCGACTTCGGGACTAGATAAATGTCTCACCAGTTTTTTTAAATGCGCAACCGGACTTGGCGTTGCAATTTTCGTTTCAATTTCAGGACTTCGGATCGTATCTAAAAAGCTGCCGTTGGGAAACGATTGCGTCATTTTGTCACAACCCCCGGCTAGGTTTTTTAAAGGTAATGATAACTCGGATCTTAGTCGCATGTTGTTCGACCGAATGTTTCTGTTTTCGTCCGAGGAGAAATATCCTTCTGATTGAAAACTCGACTTTCTCGGTAGGTTACCGGTCGACGGGTGTTTTTTGGTTTGCGGCGGTGTGTCCTCGAGTTTCGACAAAGATTGTCCTCGTCGATGTCGATTTTGAAACTTCTCGACAAGGGCCTTATGTCTTTGTGTGTCGTGTGACTGTCCGAAATCTATGGTGAATGCTAGGGGTTTCGGTGAATCAGGAACCGCGTCTGAGGGTGTCGTGGGTTCAGGTTTCTCTTCCTCCATGATGAAGGTTTCGGATTATGACAAAACAAACTAAAAATACATACAAACAAAAAAATTTTTTTGTTCAGGCACTGATACTCACTAGTTTAGTTACTGGTTCGGAGCACAAAATAACGCATAGTTTCTTCCTATTTTTATTTAATAAAGAAAATTGCTAACAAAAAAGAGGTGCGAGTGACATTCGTCTACATTTTTCTTGAGCTGTAGGAGGCGCAACGACTTCACAAAACAAGTGACTGCAAACGTCACTGACGTTCGCGTCCAGGGACGGACTCGCTTATACTATGCGAGTGTAAGCTTTTAATAGCATCAGTTCTATAAACAAATTCATTCTAATTTTAACACAATCGTATTTATAAAAAAGAATTTGATGCGATTACAGCCGAATTTCTAATTAAGCGTGCAACTGGAATTCTTAAGTACGTCCCTGATTCTAAGGGGCCACATCTGTGTCTTTTCGTAAATTTTACCGTATCCTGTTCTTTTCAAATAAACGAGGCTACGTTCAAGGTTCGTATCGAAATCAAACCTTGAGTTGAATCATCGCATTGGTGTCATAATAAAACATAACGCGCCGAAAATAACCGATAATTAATAACAGTTAGTTAAATCGGCACACTTTTCGGCATTCCACCTGTGACCACCATGTGAAAGGGTCAGGTTGAATGAACCAAAGATTTTTCGGTACCCGTTAAAACGAAACAAAAGAATTAATAACAGGGGCGTATTTAATATAAATATATTATAACGACCAACTGGGATTTTTTAATTGTTCATCATCGTTTATTATTAAGCAAGGTACTCGACCAGTCCGCGCGTTTTCTAATTTTTATTTGTGAAAATTGCTCAAACCAACGGAGCGTTGTTTTCATTGTATAATAAGGAAATATGATTTCTCTTTATGCATAAGCTTGAGCAACTGAACCATTGCGTTGGTAGAGTAAACAAATTAGTCATTGTTTTTTTTTTAATTATTAGATAAGTTTCACTTCTCTCGATTATTTAATTTTAATTGCAAACTCAATACCGGTAAGTGTGTCAGGTTGCCTGACTATACGTAGTTGGTTTTAAATATTGTCAAAAGATAGCGCTTCATGTGCACTTACAGAATTAGTAGCAACTTCAAGTAAGTGCTAATTAATAATAAACTAATAACTAAATAACTCTGTTTCTCTTTTATATCGATATTTGTGTCATCACTGAGACTTTGTTGAGCGATTTCGTCAATAATTCTGAACTTTTTCCCCTTTCAATCCAATATCTTTAGATGTGACCGGCGTGAAGTTTCAAATGCATTTGATTTTAAAAATTCAATTGTACCCCTGCAGAATTTTTATATGTTGGTCATTAAACCAGTTTTTATAACCCTGGCAACAATTATCCCAAAGTGCCGTCAGGGGTAGTAATTTTTATTCTAAGTGCAAAAATTGAACATTAAACATTCGCAATAATAGGATTGTAGTCACCGCAGATTTTTTATATGTTGGTCATTTTAAGTCATCTATTAGTACTCTGGCAACAAATTACCCTGAAGTGCCGTCAGGGGATGGCAACTTTTATTCGGCAAAAACAATTACAAAGGGATTACTCCCGCAGATTTGTTATATGTTGGTTACTATAAGCACTTTTTATAACCCTCAATCATTATTCTAAGCGTAAACATTCAGCAAAAACATTTGCAATAATGGGATTGTACCCCCACCGAAAACATTAAATACTCCCTATATCAATAAAACTCAACCCTCCTGGTTTTTTATATGTTAGCCATTGTAAGCCAGTTCTTATAACCCTGGCAACAAATTGCCTTAAACTGCCATCAGGGGGTGACAATTTCTATCTAAGTTTTATTTAGCAGAAGAAATTTTCAAATTGCAAAAACAAGGTTGTACCCTCAAAGATCTTATTTATATCGGTGTCTATATTCCCTTAATTATAACCCACCACGCAAACCACCCTAAATGGCGTCAGAAAGCACCAAAAGTGGAAAAATTTAATATTAAGAAATCCTAACAAAGCGATTCTCGCAGATTATTTACATGTGTTAGTCTTTGTATTTTCTTCATCATAACCGGCAACGCAAACCACACCAAAATGCCATCAGGAAACGGAAATATTTTCAAAAAAAAATGAAAAATCTTAAAAACGGTTATATGTAGGTTCTAGTTGTCCAGTCTTTCCAACCCTTGCAACAAACTACACCCGGAAGTGCCGACAAAGGGTAGCGATTTGCAGCATCGCAAAAATTTACTAGAAACAATTGTCGCCTAAATAACATAATGTATCCTCGGCACTTTGGGATAATTTGTTGCGGTTATAGACCTGCACTACAATTACTAACATATAAACATTTGCGGCGGTAGAATCCCAATTTTGCAATTGTTTAATATTTCTACTAAATGATTGGACTTTTGGGGTAACTTGTTGCCAGTGTTATAAAAACTGGGTTACAATATGACGAGCATATAAAAAATCTACGCGATTTTTGCATTTAGAATAAAAATTCCCACCCTCTGACGGCTACTTTAAGATAATTTGTTGCCTGACTTACAATGACCAACATACAAAAAATCTGCGGGGGTACAAGTACAATTCCGTTATTGCAAATGTTTAAATGTTTTTGCTGATTTTTTTACACTTATTAGAATAGAAATTGCCGCCCCTTGGCAGCGCTTTGACGTAATTTGTTATTAGTGTTATAACTGGCTTACAACCGCACCAACATTAAAAAATGTGGGGGTACAATTCCATTATTGCTAATGTTTAAAGTTTTTGCTGAATTTTGGCATTTCATAAAAATTCCCATTCCCGTCACCACACTGCACAGGTTTATACTGATCTTCTGATGAGGCACCATACATAACACTTACATCACAATACATTAGATTCTGTCTTGTCGATCCCAAATTGTGTTTTATGATCACGTGAGGCCGAATGTGCCTTCTCTTCTGGCTAGACCTCCGAACGTGTTCATAAATTAAATAAATGTTGCAACCTGCTGTCCCTTGAGCACTTACACTTTGTTCCCAATTCCCACAATACATTGATCTTTTTCGTCATCTGAACCTTGTCTGGTTGACAGGAACTGCGACCCCATAATCGCCGAGGACCTCCACCATCCTACCCTCCTCATTAGCGTTTTTCGCCGAGCTTACCAAGTAATTTTCATAAATTTTCAGGGAACATTTAATAACTTTTTCTACAACTTCAGAAAAGGCGACTACTATGAAGGTCTTACTTCTCTATTATGGACCTCTATCTTGGCTGACTATTTCCGTTGATTTCTGTTACAGGTATATGATTAATTCAATGCTTTCATTCCTAAGTCCTCTCCGAAGTCTAGAACAAAATATCCGCCCTGGTTTTCTAATGCTATCATCTCTGATATATCAATCTCTGGCAAAATCATAAATATACTAATGACCCTACTTCTCCTCATCGGTTTATGCTGCTGTACAGTAAGATAAAGGCTGATATTCAAACTTCTAATAAATGTTTCTAGAGACGCATTGAGGCCGACATAACCCTAATCGATGCTGGTCTAAATCATTCTAGTCCTTCAACACGGACACTTTCCTTTTCAAACTTTGCTTACATAACCACATTTGCCTCTAGAATCTTCCAAAAGTTTTATAGCTGTATGGCTTTACTAGACGGCGTTCCACAACAACCAATTTAACTGCCACGAAATTCTCATTTCGAAGCTTCATTATATTGGTTTGAGTAACAACCTAGTAGAATTACGCAAGAGTTATATACATGTGTGGTAAAACCCAGCAGTTTGTTGAGTTGCCCGGCTTCCGGTCGCGTGTCTTAAGTGTTCTTTTAGGTGTACCCCATGACCCCCTGCTGTTCAAATGATGTCTTAATTACTATTACTTACTGAATGCGGATGACATGAAGAAATATCATCAGGTAATACGTTGTATGTCTTTAGTGCTTCAAAGAAAAGGCATAATTTCTTTTATGAATGGTGTCGGTCTAACCACTTAGATCTAAACATTATTAGAAGCCCTATCGTTTCTTATACTAGAGCAAATCCTCCAATTCTTGCGACGTCACCATTACCCGCTCTAGCCTTTTTGAAGGTCTGGGCACAGAGTAATAATACTTCGTTGCGCAGAAGTTTCACTGGGTGTTGGATCGTTTGAAGTCGGTGATTCTACGGAAACCGCGCGCAAGAATATTGTTCATGACTTGAGCGGAGCGGTTATAGAAAGCTTACTATTTCTTAGCAGTGGCATTTTGCGATATACCGCACAATCGGAAATCAACGAATTTCCTTTAGCTACACCTTAGCTACTCCTGGCTGCGTGTGGGTACAGTGTGAACGCTACTGAAGACCAAAATTATCGCTTAGTGAAATTTCTGTATGAACGCAGTGAATACCTATATTTATTATTCTGTGATCTGGTTGTCAATTTTAAATCGTCTCTGTCCTTTGGTTTGAACCTTCGATCCATTGTTTCTTCTTGATATAAGACTCTTGGTTTTATTATCAGAAACTCTAGAAAGTGCGGAAATACCTCTTTCGTTCTACAAGATCATCATTCGATCTCGGCTGGGGTATGCCTAGGCAGTATGAACCTACGTATCAGGTTCACATCAACGCTCTGGGGAACATTCAGCGCAAATTCTTAAATTTCTTGTTAATCACGTTGACGGAATTTACCCTCCTAGAGGTTTTCGCAGTCTAATCTTTTGGCTAGGTTCAAACTTTTTGATTTAAGCAGTCGCCGTGCGATCTCTTCTCTTTCTATACAAACTTATTCACTACCTTGTCGATTGTCCCGAACTGTTGGCTAAATTGTCTTTTTCCATTCTGGGTCTCGTTTTCCCACTTCTTTGCTTACCCACTCCTCGTACGCGCGTGCTGGAGTCGTCTCCTATTTTTTCTGTATGCGGCAGCAGTGTTCTACGTAAAATTGATTCCCTACCGTTTCTTAACATTATCACTATAATTTGTATTGTATTATATCTGTACTACAGTTTCTGTATTACTTGGTTGTATTACATAAGTCTAATTACTTTTGCATTTACATTGTCTGACTCGCTATTTAGTTCTTTTTACTGTTGTTATATTTCGCTGTTCCCGCCCATAATTGGCTTTTGCTGTGGTGCGGCTGTAATAAAAAAATAACACAGGTTTTTTTATAATTTTCGCATCTCGAGCACATAGGAGATTATCTGGTCAATCACACTACTTACAAAGCTTTAAGATCAGCCAGAATCTTTTCAGGGACTCTCGAGATCTGACCGCAAAAGACAAGAGATCTAAATTTTATTTGGAGTTCTATATGTAGTGACACTCTTGCATTTTCTCATGTACGTGAATTGGCACTAAAACCGGGAAGTGCTACTGAAAAAGCTGCTAAATTGAAATCAACCCATTATCCAAGTCGATGCGAAGCTCCATCCGTCGCGTTTGTGGCGACTCTCTACGCACCTCGAGTACAAAATCGGTGTCGTTTAAATAAACTAACTCGAATTATATTATTGCGGGAAATATATATGTACAATAAAAACAAAAAAAAATATTTATTTATCAATACAATTAACAAATTAGTGTCATAAATAAAAAGATTCCACCGGTTTTGTTTGAATAAGTACTTTCATCGTATGAATTAATAAAAAAAAACAACTAGTTACAGCTACCTCCAGATACAGGCACTTTACAATATAAAATCTTCAAATATTTAAACAGTTTAAAATATAACTTTTTTTCAAATCGAAAACAATTAAGTGTCCAATATTATTATTATTATCATTTCAAAAGCTTGTCGATAAGCAATCGGCTTCAAAGCTTAAAGCGAACAGTTATATAGATTTTTTTTCAAAATACATTGAACATGAAAGATTGGCGACCCGAAAAAATCGTTAAATAAAGTACGTAAAAATCACAATACACACGCCGGAATTATTTTCTCTCCACTCTGGTGGCAGTCTTTTCTTAAAGGACGATTAGTACAATAATAGAAAAAGTGCTTGTAAGAACTAACTTATTTACAAATAAATAAATGATCTGAATGCACCAACAAAGAACGTAGTACGATAAAATTATTAAAAAAAAATAATAACACAAGCAGCGCTCCAAGTCATTTTTACGTCGCGTTTTAGTAAAAACGGCACCAATTTGACGTCATAAAAACGACGTAAGAGCGACTACGTGAAATAAAAAAACAACCTCCGATAATATCGCTTCAAGTGAGATTTGTATGACAAAGCTAGTTTGTGCCAGAACTATATGCTAAAAACTACCCGTTTACAAAATCATGTTGGTGATTTGGTTTGATTGGTAAAAAAAATTTCTTTCTTCACAGCATCCGAATATTCTTGTCGGTGAACGGATTGGTGATGTAGGACCTGAAAAAGTCGTGTTATTGATGATTTTAGGGTACAAATAGTTCGCGAAAAAGACATCACACAAGCTGATCAAACGCAAAAGTTTACGCTAAATTTCGAAAGTCAAAATATTTCGTTTTTTGTGCTGCCCTTTTTTTTATGAGCCGCTGTCTTCACTGTTCATTTTGAAAAGGAGGAAACAGAATCGATTAAGATATAATGCACATGAAATTAAATTGCAGCAAATAAGTTAGTACTACAATCTAAACAACTGAACGAGAAGCAACGATATTTTTATAAATCGAGTGATCAACTGATCTACCAAAACACGGAAACTTTGCGTCCTTGTTTTTTTCATAAGCACTTTGTTGTTTTTTTTTACTGAAAAAGCATTAACACTGAATCAACGAAATTTGTGTCAACAACTCTTCATCAGACATCAGTTGTGAAATGAGAAGAGAAGAATGAAGTCCTGTTAAACAAAACAGTCTCTATATCACAGACAAAAGTAAGGTTAGAAACTCACAAGATGATTGAACACCAACAATATACTGAAACTTACTTACACCGTTGATTGAAATATTGGTAAAATAGTCAACCTTACGGGATTATGCGACCCCGAAATTTGTTCTAAACATCAGAGGTCGGTAGTATCGCTTTGTGCTAAGAAAATACGTCAATTGTATTGTAGAATTTACAGAACAGTATTGCCGATAAATGTGAAATAGAAAACTGTAATTTTGCTGATAGTTTATGCTAAGGCACGACATTGTTGCCAATGCATCATGCCGTTGATTGAAATATTGGTGCATTGAGTCAATGTTGACAAACAAACAAAAACATGCGTTCTACAATATACAAGAATTTATTGATTTTTGTCGACGTACTAATTAAATGTGTGTCCTTTGTTATATATTTTTTTCTATTGTCTGTTAATTGTTCAATGTAATAATATTTATTTGTATCTTTCTTACGTAAGGTTATAACAATGGTTATACCATCATGACAAACACATATATGTACAAAGATTGTATACATACACATGTGAATAAAGTTTATTATTATGAAAAAAACCTGCAGATTTAAAAGTATTAATTTCGTAAAGAAATCGTTGAAAAACGTTCTCCCAAAAAAAAACAATTTCTTTAAATACTTTTGAAAATTCCATACTCATATACTTATTACATTAACATCGTTTATCCGTTGAAAATGTTTTAAAATCTATTAGGCTTACGCAAGTAAATTTCTAAATTTTGGTCATTGAAATTAAAATTTTTAACATAGAAACGCTATCCCTTTTTATGTTGGAACGAATGTTGAATTTTCTTATATTACAATCTAACGTACTCAACTGTTTGCATCTAAACAATATTATAACAAGCCTACTCATTTACTAAAGGTGTTGCTAAAAGTATGCAATTGTAGAATTTCTGACTAAGCCGATAAGGAATGTGACTCATAAACGATAATCGGAAGACTCCTCGTAATACATTTGTCTCAACAGCAGTGTGAATTCATGGTTCAGAGAATGCGACACTCATAAACTGTTAATTATCGATCAGTTGGTTAAAATAAAACTATATCGAACCTTAAAGTGGGAGGCTAATAAACATATTTCTAATAGCTATAATTACAGTGATGTCACAAAACCACACCGTAAAATAACAATATTATCTGCATAAATAAGTGTAAATGTTTGGATATGTTTTATGTATAGCATTGTATTAGGTACGTTATTATTTATGTGTAAATTGTTTGTAAATTATTACTATTATTTTAGATCAGTTGGAATTGTAATTTTGAAACAATGTTTATAATTAATGAGCTATTTTTACTTTAATTAAACTATTTTAATTCGAAACCATGATATTTTGATACAGTTTCAAAGAGTAAAATCCTAACTTTTTATCTCTACTAACAGATAACAAAGTGTCACTTTTCGTAAATTATTTTTTCCCTCGGGAAAAAAGTGAGTACTATTTTTAACACCAAATTTCCCTCAATAATTTTCTAATTCTATTGTAATATGATTTTTCAATATTAAATCGTCATTTATTTCGTCACAGAAAAGAATAGTGTATTATACACGTATTATCCGCACCGCGTCGGGAGACAACACACCTCAAGCTAAAATCTAGTACTTTTATTTTTAGAAGTAATAGGAATAGGTTTTATTACCAAGTGAATTTAAATTTGAAGGTCTAGTGGAACCCACTTTCCCTAAAAAACACGGTAACTTGTTGCCTTTTGAATTGAAAAATTTGAAAACCAATTTTTATTTAAAATCCTTTTCAACTGAACACGTAAAACAAGTAGATACAAAAACCAATAATTTTGCGTTTCTGAACTCTAGTGGTATTTCTCCCAGTATGTTCTACTTTATTCCTAACGAAGTTATTAAATGACAAACAAATGTCAACATTATTATTTGCAAGTTAAAAATAAAGTGCAAGCATAATTTGTAAAATAATTGTTTCTTATTTATCTAACACCGACCAAACCAAACTGTTTTAACAAATAACGCTTCGCATGTATTTTAGTAAATTATTAAAAAAACATTGTCATTAAAATCCAAGATATGTATCATCAATGGTATTATTCATAAATGAAAAATTCGTCACTTTTAATTACTAGTTAATACGTTTACTAAATATTTGAAAACGTTGCAACATTGTATTGACAAAAGTAAATTTTACGGATTGTATGTTGCGCCATTTTTACAACGGTGGAATAAATTGAACTATTCTATTTCAAGAATCGTACACATTATAACTTAGCGCTTCAGTACAGGTGAAAAAGTAAACAAAAACGCAACCCAACATGCATATGTGAATTGCATCCGTGATACAAGCAAATACAAGCGGTTGACTATCTTTACCAATATTTCAATCAACGCTTACACCGAGCAAGCGCTTACACGTCTTTATTTTATTGCGTATATACAGGGTGTTTGAACTAAATTTCTCTACTTTAAATGGAATGTATCGTGTAAATTATGATTTCCCAGATTTGTAAGCCCCGCCCCCTTTTATAATACAACTAATATTTTTGTAACTTTCCCGTTACCACAAAAGGAGGGTGACAAAACGCGTAGTTTGCTGTTTCGTAATCCAGCAAAAGTATTCAACGCGTCTCGGTAATAAATGGCGCCCAACGTGGGATACGTAGGAAATCTACGACACGGCGCCGTAGATACTGAACCCACCATACTTAAATAAGGGGTTTGCTGTCGGCTTTACATCGCGATCACCCTGACGACTAGTCGTTGTCATAGCCGCCTCCTGTGAAAATAAGAATCATTAAGAAAGCTTCCACGGAAGAATTCCGACGTTACCCCACAGCCACAATACATCTACGCTCCACCGACACCAAATATCCAACAACGCACCACCAGCATAAACTCGGGTATTGCTTACTCTTCAAATGACCTTCGGGGGTGAACGAAATATAACCACTGCCACAGAAATTATTGGCGCACTCTCGATGAAAGCGCATGTAACAAATTAATCAATCAAACCATCCAAGTAGAGGAACAGTACAGAATTATATGAACTCCATCACTGGTCCGACCAATTACACCGCTTTAATATATTAATCGTCGTCGTCAAAGCCACATACGTCCCCCAGACCACCGCCGCTACCGATGCGTATTATGTTCTAGGCCCATCAACCACTTGTATCGTTACCATTTTTTTGTATATAGTTTAAATAAAACGTCTACCATACGCAAACTTCGACGACAGAGCCTATATTGGTAACAATAAATAGCAGCCAACGTATGATCTAATCCACGGCTTAAACAGCCGAATACTACGATGATGAGATGAACACTACTAGACCAGTCTAAATAACAGACTTACATCCATACTACCTTAAATACGAGGAAAACCTGCCCCCGCAAAGGTTCTACGTACCAAGTATCGTCGCTGACTGCCTCCGCCATTGTTATTGTAAAATAAAGACTTTCGTGACCTATACATTACCGTTTCTACCACGCAGCCGGAATATGCCAACATACTCCAGATACTAAAACTTGTCAAGGCCGAGCTGGATGCTCAAAACCACAGAAATTTGTAATACCAACCATCTCCACGTAGGAAGTCACCGCCGAAGTTACATTAAATCAGAACGGGGGGGCTAAGGTCTACCACCGTCCCTAAATCATTACCATTACTACAAATCATTAACCAATTTTATACAATACTAGCTGAGCCCAGGCCCCTAGGAGCCTCACGAACGAAGTAACATCGTTCCCTCAAATGCGTTTCCCATCCTACCAATGCAACAGCACGCCGCGATATACTAAACACTGGCCCAGTACTGGGTATGCTTGTCTTAACTTAGGTTATCACCTCAGTCCGTAAATAAGCGAGTTGTGCTCAAATTACGGCTCAATTTGTTTGAAATTTTTTTGACTATTTTTAACATTTTTTTTAACCTCGAACCTGCCCTCGTACAAAAAAAATCTAATTCACCAAAATAATGTAGTGCGAATAGAAATAATGTAATAAAAAAATTTAGAACAGGGTTTATTTGGCTCGACCGCAGAATAGAACAAAGTTTATTTAGGTCAGATCGACGGTTTGGTTCGCAAAACGCTCCCCGTTACGCGTGTGAGTCACCAAGTTCGTGCATAAACAGAGTGAAATTGAACCCTCGACAGCTAAGCCATTCGAAAATTTGCAAAATTACGATTCTTTTCGTTTTTGAACCATATTTCTAGCACAAACATAATAAGATTATGTTGATATTACGTTTTAAAAAGATTTCAACGCTGAATGGATTGTAAAAGCCGCTCCGCGACCCAACCCACCAAATTTGTGCGCAAAAACATTTTTTTCGGGTGAAATTGAACCTTCTACAGCTAAGCCATTCGAAAATTTGCAAAATTACGAATCTTATGTTTTTTTATTCATGTTTTTACGTAATACGGTTCAGGAGTTAAAAAAATGTAAAAATTACAGTATTTCGTATTGACAATGTAAAATTGCTTGAAAAATTGTTTCAAAAAGAAAAATTTTATTTCACATTATGCGACAGGGGCACAAAACGAACGTTTTTCTTAAATAAAAATTTTCTTCATCGATTATAATTTAGAAATTATGGCCGTTTTGGGTTTCGATTGAAATTTTTCGGAAAAGTTTTTCGCTTATAACTTTTCTTTATCCGCGTAAGATTCTTTTTGAATTTTGAAAATCGGTCCGTAAATAAGCGAGTTGTGGTCAAATTACGACCCAATTTGTTTGAAATTTTTTTGACTATTTTTAACATTTTTTTTAACCTCGAAGATGCCCTCGTACAAAAAAAAATCTAATTCACCAAAATAATGTAGTGCGAATAGAAATTATGTAATAAAAAAATTTAGAACAGGGTTTATTTGACTCGACCGCAGAATAGAACAAAGTTTATTTAGGTCAGATCGACGGTTTGGTTCGCAAAACGCTCCCCGTTACGCGTGTGAGTCACCAAGTTCGTGCATAAACAGAATGAAATTGAACCCTCGACAGCTAAGCCATTCGAAAATTTGCAAAATTACGAATCTTATGTTTTTTTATTCATGTTTTTACGTAATACGGTTCAGGAGTTATAAAAATGTAAAAATTACAGTATTTCATATTGACAATGTAAAATTGCTTGAAAAATTGTTTTTTTTTTAAAAAGAAAAATTTTATTTCACATTATGCGACACGGGCACAAAACGAACGTTTTTCTTAAATAAACATTTTCTTCATCGATTATAATTTAGAAATTATGGCCGTTTTGGATTTCGATTGAAATTTTTCGGAAAAGTTTTTCGCTTATAACTTTTCTTTATCCGCGTAAGATTCTTTTTGAATTTTGAAAATAGGTAAGTGAGTTGTGGTCAAATTACGGCTCAATTTGTTTGAAATTTTGTTGATTATTTTCAACATTTTTTTTAACCTCAAAGATGCCCTCGTACAAAAAAAATCTAAATCGAAAAATAAAGACACATCTTTCGTAAGCTCGAAACTTTTTTCGAAACGAAAATATCTCGAGCCGCTTTAATGCGAGACGAATTTGAAAAAAGGTCGAATTTCGCATCGAATCTGTTCCTAGCAACGTGAACAGAGAACGGAGGTGATAAGAAAAATATAAGTTAAGATTTAGTTTTAAGTTGTAATGCATCTATCTCTGCCGTTAGCCAGTTATCGGCGCATTGTTCGTAGATGACCATGCAACACGTTTCGGTAATAAATAGTGCCCAACGTGGGGCAAGTTATAAAATAAATTGCTCCAATCCCCGACACACATTTCAAACGAAACATGCCCCCAAGATTGCGAATAAAAGACCACTAAAAGTGTCATCGCAAATGATTCGTTGCTACAGTCCGTACACAAAAGTTGGTCGTCCCCACACAGTCGTAATATGCGAAAAATATTGACTCGCAGTAGCTCATCCACACTAAGTCACCTTCAACCCTCTCTTAAACGGAGAAGAGGGTATGCTACCGCCCACGAACTATCAGCATTCCCTACCCTTTGGTGGTGATGTGTTTGATGGATACAACAAGTGTATTAATGTTGGCTGGGTAAATCGGGAAATGTTCTTCGACATTTGGTACTTTTTTTAACAACCGGTTCTTTTCCATTTCGTGTGAAGCGAAATAAAACATGTACTGTACACTTTTAGGTTATATTTACATCAAGTTTTAATGCGTGCATCAGTTTTACGCCACCACGTGTTATTTTGATGTATTATAATTTTAGACTTTAAGTCCTTAACCTTCTAGGTGAGGTAAGGTTGAAAATAACGGTCTTAGGTTACATAAAAGCCTAGATTAAGCCCTTGGCCTTTTATGTAACCTAAGACCGTTATTTTCAACCCTACCTCCACCTAGAAGGTTAAGGACTTTCAAATTAGAAACTTAATTGGAGGAAAAAAATACACTCAACTGTTGATGTATTATTTTTTGTGTACACTGTAAAAATACTTAAATCAATTAAATCCTATACCACATAAATAAATTAATTTAAATCAGGTGGCGCCCATTAATAATACCAATCCTAACAAACTAGAAGTAATAAACCCATCCATCGAAAAAAAACATCCTTTTCAACGCCTCTCATAGGGGAAAGGGAACATACTCCCCTACTTGTGCGTTTATTAAACCTTATTAGAATAGGTGGCACCCACACTATGAATTAACCAAAAATATAACCCCGTCCATCAAAAAAAAAACGGATTCTCTCCTACTTGTGTTTATTACATTATTTTAGAACAGGTAGCGCCCTCATTAAAAACATAAATCCTTGTGACTAAAGGAACCCCCGGTATACGTAAAACTAGGCAGCAGCACAAAAAACGTTAACTCAACAAGGCAAACTAAAGGTTTTCAAGCCGCTTAACACAATCTTACCGTTTACTCGCTCAGAACAGGCAGGAGGGACCCATAGAAACATTTAAAAATTAGTAAGACGCATAGAATCGAGGTCGGTGGGAGAGTCGTGCGATTTGATAAAAAGAGATACTTACAGCTCTATGTTGTGAATCGTCGATGTCGGACAGTTGTCGTTGACTTTGACGTGGCAATGTTTGTGACATTTCAATAAACAGTCCCTGCACTCGTAACCTTGCTTGCCGATACGCCGGGCGACGCTTTTACTACACACTTGACAAATCGTGCCGCTGTAAACAACCCGATCAGAACCGTTTTCGCCCGAAGATTTTGCTCACCCCGATAAATGCTTGGCTATGAATGTATGGTCGTTGAAGACGTGCAGCTTGGTACCCTTCTTCCTCCACTTAGACTTTTGGGCCAACGATAACGGAACCAAGTAATGCTTCTTTACGCCATTCTCGATGGTTTCAAGCACCAAAGTGCTGGCTTCGTTAATGTACGTCCGCGTGGACGCGCTACTCAGCCCAGACGCTTCCGATAAACTGGATCTGCGTGAGTTTTCGTCCCGCCCTAAGACCAACAAAATTGGTAACTTGAAGACTAAAAGTAAACTATAGTAGCTTCAAGATCTGGTGTCGGTTGACCTTCATGTAGATGCGCGGCAGGATTTTAAAGAAGCATAATTTCCGAATATGTAGAGTCGAATTTTCTACGCATGAAGGGACAACCGCCAGGAGATTTTGAAAGCATTGTGCTCACTATCATCCATGCGTCGATCGGCCGAAATCGACCGATTCAAAGAGTCCTCCCGCCCGATGTCGTTCTCGCCTGGACCGGCCGACTTCGATCGACCCTTCGACTTATTCAAGCGCCTTTTGATGGTACCGAAGAAGTCGCGTCTTTTACGCGGCCTTCCCCGAAAGTCTAAATTCGGATCCGGTAGCGGAGTCGGTGTCAGGAAGTTTCCAGAGTACTCGCTGTTCTAAAACACGCGCGCTTCGTTATTGCAAGTCGTCGCGTAAACGGCGAAAGCCGAAAACACTGCGTACTTACTGAAATGTCGGGTTCAACCGACACTTTAGAGTCGTTGCCGTTCACTTCGGCCACGGTAACCGAACCATTCGATATCTCTTTCACAACATCCGAGTCGTCCGTGACGCTCTTTTCGAGCCTTTCGACTTCCTTCCAGTTACCTTCGCTACTCAGTTCGACCTAAGTTAGTATAATTAGTAGTCACGCGTCACTCACTTAGTAACTGTTACGAGCGCAAACAGATTTCGAAAGTAACTTACCTTTACCAGTCGCTGTGACGGTTGCTGCAAGATAACGCATTTTACGTATGAAAACAGTTAACAAGCAACTTACCCTCTGCACGCTGTGTATCACTAAAGTGCTTTTATTGGTGTTATTCTGACTCTGAGGCCTGCTTTCTAAGCCAGTGAGCGAATGGTCCCCGTTCATCAAAGAATCGTGATGGTAAGTGGTAGTCGGCGAGTGTAACGGGGCAGGAGATGGGCTCCTAAGAGTCTCCTTAATTTTATACGGTTGATTACCCAAACTCGGTATATCCGCACCTTCGATGAACATAAATTCGACTGTTAGGGTACCCGAAACTGCGTCGCTCTCGTAGGGACGGCTTTGTAAAGTTATGATCTGCCTTTGCGATGGGTTTATCAGCAACTCCTCTACGCCGACGATACCTAAGCCAAGGAAACGCGGCGGTTTAGCTGCGCGATCGTACACCTCGAAGAGAAGTTCGGCCGTGTTCGGTGACAAATCGCTGGAAATTAACTAGTTTTGAGTTTGCCCGAAGGAGCATTACGGCTCACGCACAACAAAAAATGCTCGTCCCAGAACGGCGAGTCCGTGTTTTTTTGCACGGACGTTTGGTTCTTTTGAGGCGGTTCGTCCATCTCGACTATGCAGTACGGTTCGGCGCATCCGTGCTCAGCACCGAGCTGCGCGGCTCGTAGCACCTTCACCAGCAGTCTCTTGTCGCTGGTTATGACCGGGGCTCCTGCGTGATTCGGCGTCGATGTAAAGGCATTTATCTGCAACCGGTTGTTAAACATATCAGGATGTCGAAAAAAAATTAAGTTACCATGGAGTCGTAATGCACTGGCAAGGAATGACCAGGAGTGGCTACGTGTCGCACTAGCCTCGGGCAAGTTGGGTAAAGAGCAAAGTTCAAGTGCACTTCTGTGTTGCGCATCGTGTTAACAATGATCTCGCTGCAAGACGAAGAATTATTAGTTAAGTCAAGGACGAAAAAAAAAGAAATCGCTGACAATTTATTATAGATGGAGCTTTATAATCCACAGTTATAGCGTCAGGAGTGGTTTCAATTACACCGTCAAGAACCATACCCAATATTAAAATTATTAGCGTAATTAGTGATTTAAATTATAAGCCTGCTTTCATCTTATTAGTGAATTACGTCGACAAACGAATAGTCAAGCTTATCACTTTTTCAACGAGGTGCTATTCTACGTGACTACAATTAGTTGCACCACGATTATTGACTTTAATCTGTTAGTTGAGAATTTCTATTTTGCCGGCTATTTTTGATGAAAATTGATACGTTTTCTATAAGCCTGCTATTGTACTTATTGGTTCTTTTAAAGTGTGCTTATGGAAAATATTTAGTTTCAACTTAAATAAAGTTGATCGTATCCCAATTTATTTCAAATTCGCAAGCTATTGTTGGCGTAAATTAAAATGTTTCCTATAAGCCCATTATTGTATGCATTAATTACAATAAAGTAAAGTTACGGAAAACACTTCAGTACAACTTAAATAAATTTGATTGCATCAGAGTTGTTGACTTTAATCTTTTAGACGAGAATTTCTATCCCGCAAGCAAATTCAAGTGTTTCCTATAAGCCTGTAATAGCAAAAATAGGAAAAATTTATTTCAACTATAGTATGGTCCTACGATGCTGTTATTGTACGCCTTCATACATTAAAGCAGGTTTATGGAAAATATTTCAATACGAAATACAATGAGTGTCTATTTATCGAGAATTTCTAGTTCTTAGTTTAAACTTAGTGGAAATTAAAATGTTTCCTGTAAGCCTGCTATTGTATACATTCATCACAATAAAACAAGTGTATGAGAACGATTTCATTGCAACTTAAATAAAATTGATTGTACAACAATTGATACCATTAATATCTTTGACAAGAATTTCTATTGTTGGTAAAATGTTTCCTACAAGCCTGTTATTGGAAAGCAGGCTGACGTCAATGATTTCGTTCAGTCGCATATTTTGCAGGCTGTCGGTGATAGAAATTGTACGTATTAATTACATTAAGGCAGGTCTATGACAAATATTTCATTTTAACTTAAATAAAGTTGTTCGAACCATAATTTGTGAGTTTAATTTCTTAGTCAAGAATTTCTATTGTTGGTGGAAATTTAAGTGATTTCTATAAGCCTGCTAATGTACGTATTAATTCCACTAAGCCAGGTTTACGGAAAAAATTCAATTTAGTTTTGAATAATAATGATCGTGCTCCAATTGTTGACTAATGTGTTAGTCGAAAATTTCTATGTCGCAGACTATTATTAATGAAATTAAAAATGTTTCCTACTACCCCAATTGTTAGGTATAATTCCTTATTGAAGAATTTCTATTTTTCCGAGCTACTATTACTGGAAATTGAAGTGTTTCCTACAAGCCTTCTAGTGTATGTATTAAATTGCGTAAAAGCAAGCCTATGGTATTTAATCCCAAGCACGGATAAGCGAACCCCAATTATTGACTTTAGCCGCACACTTCCGTTGGTGAAATTAAAATGTTTTCTATAAGCCTGCTATTTTACTCATTGATTCCTTTAAGGTATGCTTATACAAAATAACGGATGCCCTTAATGTGTCAGTCGAGAGTTTCGATTTCGCAAGCTATTGTTGGCGAAAATGTGTCCTACAATCTTGCTATTGTAAAAGCAGGCTTATGAAAAAATTTCATTTCGACTCAAATACAGTGAATCGTACTTCAATGATTGTCTCTTTGTAGAGAATATCTATTTCCCAGGTTAAACTTGGTGGAAATTAAAATGTTTGGTATAATCATGTAATTGTTACACAAATATTTCAGTAAATAAAATTGACCGTACAACAATTGATGATGGAAAATTATACACATTAATTAAATTAAAGTAGGCTTATAAGAGAAATTTCATTTAAACTTAAACGAAGTCAATTGTACTCCAATTGTATAGTTTAATTTCTTAGTCGACAACTTCTATTTCGCAAACTACGATTGGGAAAAATTTAAATGTTTCCTGAAAGCCTGCTATTGTATGCATTCATTACGTTTAAACAAATCTATGGGAACGATTTTATTGCAACTTAAATAAAATTGATTGTACAACAATTGATGCCATTACCATCTTTGACGAGAATTTTTATTGTTGGTAAAATGTTTCCTACAAGCCTGTTATTGTCAATGATTTTTTTTAACTTAAATAAAATTGATCGTACAACAATTATTAACTTAATCTATTAGTCGCGCATTTTTATTCTGGAAATTGTACGTTAAAGCAGGCTTATGGGAAATACTTCATTTTAACTTAAATACAATTGATCGAACCCCAATTTGTGAGTTTAATTTCTTAGCCGAAAATTTCTTTGGGGGAAATTAAAATGATTTCTATAAGCCTGCTAGTATTAATTACAATAAACCAGGTTTATGGAAAAAGTTCAATTTAATTTTGAATAATGGTGATTGTGCTCCAATTGTTGACTAATGTATTTCGTAAAATTAAAAATGTTTCCTACAATCTCGCTAAATAAGATTGATCGAACCCGAATCCCTTAGTAAAGAATAATAAGAACAAAAGAATAATATCAAACCTATGGTATTTAATCCAAAGCGCGGAAAATCGGACCTCCATTACTGATTCAGTCACAGACTTCCGTTAGTGAAATTATGTTTCTTATAAGCCTGCTCTTATAAGCATAATTATGTTAATAATTTTATTTCAACTTCGATATCTTAGTCTAGAATTTTTATTTTGCAAGATATTGTTTATGGGAAATTGCACGCATTAATTACATTAACACAGGCTTATCACAAAAAAAATTATTTAAACTTTAAGAAACTTGATCGTACCCGAATTCTTGAACTTAATTTTTTAACCGAGTGTTTCTATTTCGCAAGCTATTCTAGATGAAAATTAAAATGTTTCCTACAAGCCTGTTAATGCATGAATTAATTACATTAAACTATGATGATCCACCAATAGTTTAATTTCGTTGTCCAGAGTTTCTATTTCGCGCTAGAATTAAAATGTTTCCTATAAGCCTGCTAGTGTTGTCATGAGGCTAAATTGATTTTGAATAAATCCAAGTCAACTGTGCGCCATTTTTCTACATCTTACCAAGTTAAACAAGGTTTATATGGTTAATAATATTGCGGCTAGGTGGCGTCGCAACAGACAAAGCTCCATCAATAATCAATTGTCGGGAACTATTTCATTGTCCAACATACCTTATCACCTCCTGCAGTTGAGTTTCGTCCAGGTTGTTCTTTATGTTCCCGACCGGCGCCAAAGCCACCTTGATTTCGGGCCAACCATCGCACTTGACGTCGACTCGAAGCTTGTCGGTGACGCAATATATGTTCAAACGAGCCCTGAATCGGTTCACATTCACACGGTAATGCGAGGTGTCAATTTTATCGCCCTTCTGACGGAAACATTTCAGTTGGAATGCGGGCGTCGCCTCGCAATCGCATGTGATTGTCTGAAACGATAGCTTAAATTAACGAGTGTTACCGTATAATAAGATATCGGTTTCCCGCTGGAAAACTGAGTAGGCGTTTTGCAAACTTGGATGTAAAAAAAATCATAGATGGCGCGTGGGTGTTTGCAACACAAATTCATGGCGCACCAAGAAATTGATTAAATTATCAACGACAATTCGTTTTTATTTACACATTACGCACAAATGAGGTGCGCGAACAACAATCGATAAACTTTGGCACCGGTCTCTTAATTAATTAGAAAAAAAAACACACACAAACGAGCTTGTAAACCTTGAACAGTTAATTTTCTATCAAGTATATTCGCTCGTTCATTGTTCAAAGATCGTAAAGCAGATAGAAAAACAAACGAAATAAATAAATTCCTACACAATTTTCGCTTTAATGGTTTTCGTAATTTCATGGATGGAACGTTTTTCGCTTGATTAAAGTTGCGATTATTGTGTGTTTTTTTTTTGATAATTGCAACCTAGGTACTTTAATTTTGGAATACAATCACAATTACGAGTATTTACTAATATTATATGCAATACAATACATCAGTGGTTCCCATACTTTATTTTCTCATAGACCACTTTAAACATTTTGCTGGATCTGGTGGACCCCCTGCAGCTATTACATTTACTAACTTACCCGAAAAAAGTATATGTTTATGTAAATCTGTGTTGTGGCTATTTTTCAATCAACTATGAGTTGAAAGTTTTCGAAAAAAACGGTGAGAATTTATATTGCTTTGATTATGCTGTGAGTATTGTCATTCAAGCTAAGTTTCAAAGCCAGTCTAAAAGCGTCTTCATCCAACAGTTGGATTCCTACTTTACTTTTTTGTATTCTAAGATTGACTCACAGTACAAAGAAACCAATAATCTCCCACTTCGGAGTGGTAAAAGTAAAAATAAATATTTTCTTGTTTTGTAGCTATTTATTCAAACACAAAAATTACTACACTTTTAATTATGTTGTTATAACAGTCTTAGTAGAATCAAAATTTAACATCAAAACTAATAATGATTATTATTTTAAAACAGTCGCAATATAATCAAAACTTTGATTATATTGCGACTGTTTTTAAAATAATAATCATTATTGTTTTGATGTTAATCTTTATTTCAGATTACCATTGTAATCTGAGATAAAAGTTATAATTTTAATGGGAGGGATGTACTTGGTGAATTGACAGCAAATTATCAATATTTGGCTTGAGTTTAGTTAAGTATAACCGTAAATCTCCTCGCTCTGTAATATTTAATCTGCTCCGTTTTTGTCAACAAGTTTGTTACGGCACTAAAACTGCGTTCGACAAGATATGACGAAGGAAACGCTATGAGAAATTTTTGCACAATTCCCCACAGTCCTGGATATTTTTCAGGTATTTGTGCCTGCAGCCAAAATGATTGATACCCTCTTTTGAATGCTACTTTGAGCTCCTCATTAGTGCTAAGCTCGAGTAGCTCTTCTTGCAGTACCACATTTTCCACTTCAGTTTCATCATATGGATTTATTATCCATGGTGGTATATCCATCGACAGAATGTCTTCAAATCTGATTTTAAAATCATCATACAGGGCAATCAAATGTTGAACATACGTCTGAATATCTTCGTCGAGGCATTCTACCTGCGATAAATTTGGAAACTGGGAAAATTCACGTCGACCAATATTTTGCTTCATAAGTTTCAGTTTACCAAGAAAAGCTGAAATTTCACTCTTTGTTTTTATCAAATTGAGGCTGTCCCCTTGTAACTGTAGGTTGAGGTCATTGAATTTTTTAACAAATCTGTCAAATACGCAATGTCTGC
The DNA here is from genome assembly GCA_030710515.1 of Abscondita cerata. Classification (NCBI taxonomy): domain Eukaryota; kingdom Metazoa; phylum Arthropoda; class Insecta; order Coleoptera; family Lampyridae; genus Abscondita; species Abscondita cerata. Next base: position 306,899 of record JALBCR010000523.1, on the reverse strand, counting down.
TTTGAAATTCATGAGGTTTTCTTTTAAAACAGGATCTTTAGTGTTCAGAAACTCTAAAACAGAGTCGAAAAGCAAATAGAATCTTGATAGACATGCACCTTTCGACAACCAGCGTACTTCGGTATGTAGCAGCAATCGTTGGAAGTCCTCATCATTTTCTTCGCACAACTGTGCAAATAAGCGCGTATTTAATGCATTGTTTCTTATTTTGTTAACTGCATTAATCACAAATTGAAGCGCTTGGTGCAATCTATCACTCAATTTTTTCGCTACTAGATGTTGTCGGTGGATGACACAGTGAATTGCAATTACCTCTGGTATAATCCTTTTAAGATGACTTATAAACCCACGATATCGCCCGACCATGGCAGGAGCTCCATCTGTTGCCACCGAAATAATGTTTGTGAATGCAATTGATTTTTCCGTAAAAATCATTCAGAACATTAAAAATTGATTCACCTTTAGTGTCAGTCTTCAAAGTTTTCGCGAATAGTAACTCTTCAAACATTTGTTCGCCTTTGATAAATCGAACATATGCCAATAATAATGCTTCATTGCCAGGTAAATTGACTCGTCCAGTTGAATAGAAAAATGAGTTGTTTGCAGATAATTACACAAGAAACTTTCAACATCAGAGCTCATTTCATCAATACGTCTTTGTACAGTGTTGTTACTCAAAGGAATTCTTTTAAGTATGTCAAATGAAGATTTGTGCAGGACAGTTTTAAGACCTCTTCAACAGCAGGCAAAATTAACTCCTCTCCAATGGTATGCGGTTTCCCAGATTTTGCTATAAGTAATGAGATATTGTAAGATGCCCGCAAGCCATCGTCGTTGCTTTCAGACGTTGAAGGGAACATACTATGCACGGTGGGTCTCTTTTCATACTTTTCCGTCAATGTTTGGAAATATTTCAAATCCTTACCTATTTTGTCAGGATGACACCTTCTTAGATGATCTTCCAGCTTCGATGGTTTCATAGAGTCATTGCTCAAGACTTTGTTGCATAAAAGACACATGGGCAATCGCTTGTCTGTATTTGATGGAAGAAAACCAAATTTCAAATATTCAACACTGTACTGTCGACACTTCTTCTTAGATTCAGCCATGTTTCGTATCAATTACTTACCTGTAAATATGAAAAAATGTTTGTTAAGTAATCTTAAAATGATTTAACAAACATAATAGAAGTGGCTTTTTAAGATACAAGTTGCTAACAAATAGATAGGTAGGTACTTACTTTTCCAACACTGGCAAACAATAATATCAATTCACTTTAATTTTCAAAAGTCTGAAAACTACTTCCGTCACTGGTGAACACTTATATAGGTACACTTTCTTTTTGAAATTCCGGAAACAACTGAGTAATGTTTATCATTCGCATTCGTATTTATATTAAAGAAAAATCCAACAAGTTCATGCAAGTTCAGACACGACTTTAACTAGGCGGGCGGGCGGCGCGGCATCGGCGAGTCTTGACACGCTCTTTCTGAATATGGAATATGCAAGTTCTTACAAAAACAATTGCTGAGCTTCTTATAATATTGTCTTCCTATATTCATAGGAGAAGTCAAGCTTCTTATAATATTGTCTGCCTATATATATTATTGTCTCCCTTATTCATAGGAGAAGTCAAGTCGGGTCACCTAATACATTTTTATAGACCCCCGTTAACGAGTTGTGGACCCCTTTTTTTCCACGCAAGCGTAGACCCTATCGGGCTCCTGTGGACCCTGGGGTCCACCTGGACCACTTTGGGAATCTAGGCAATACATGAATAATAATACGTAATAATAAGGTTATGTTTCTCTAACATAACTACATCAACAAATCTATGTATAGGGATTCTAGTACCAAACTTTGTAAAACAATAAAGGAAAGCACGAGGTTATGTTGCTACATGGTTACATTTCTGTTACATAACTCGATAGACAAATCCGTTCAAGCGTCTGCAAAGTTTGGTAAATTACATATCAAAACGCTGAATATAAGTATTAAGATAAGGAAACTATACCTAGTAAAAGTACGAAATGATGCTACAAGTATGGATAAATAATAATAGTAATGGGACGAATACATTGCACTTACGTGATAAAGTTAAGTTGTGGTAATGTAATTCTGTTATATACCGATTACATAACTCGGGACAGAATTCGAAATAAAACACATCCAAAATAATCATTCGTTTATTATTCAAGTCGCGATTGTGAACGCGAAGAAAACATTAATAATTGTAACAATATGATAGGTAAGAGATACATTAAAGTAAGTATTACGTAATTTTTTTTGTTAAGTAATATACTAAACTATTCTAAAGAGTTTACCATTTATGCGTGAAGAAACAGAACGATTAAAGAAGAGAATTTTGTTAGATGTAATCGAGGTAGGCTTTGGATAATTTTCGTTTCAATGTCAAGGATCACTAGATCTGCTAAACTACATTTATATAAAAAGTTTAAACCGCAAATATCCGTACGGTTAATCAAAACAATTCTCGAAGCGTAAATATCCGATTAGGATCTGAATAAAATTTTAATGACGTCTGCTTGGCGACGCGTAAAAGTTAAATTAATTTGCCATTCAAGTTCCGTTGGTAGTAAACTTTTTAAACTAGACTAGACCCAAAAATGCCTATTAAAAAACAACTCCAGACAAAACTTAATGTTGGTCACAACTTTTTACGTTACGTAAATAAAACATAACGTAACTGCAACGTGTTTGATACGATTCGGATGAATAACTTACCACATCGTCTTTGTTGTCGCATTCGCAAAATAAGTTACTTAACGACGGCGGGTTGCTTTCCGGAAGTATACGAATAAATTCCACCCCAACGCCTTGCTATAACAAAAATTAATAAATTAACGAAACAGTCAATCAACGAAAGAATTTTATTACTTAAAATTAACGACCGTCCGTTACTTATTTTAAGGCACAATAAGTGTTATATTTCATGTTTGTCGGTATAAAAAAGTTACGGATTAATTTTAAATTATCACAATAAAAAAACATAGATTACGATAAACAATATAGTGATTGAAAGCGATTACTGTTGCAAAAATATAAAAATCAGTAACCTACAAGGTTATGTTTACATCATTAAAAAACAATTTTAAAATAAAACAACATTTGCAAAAATAATTTTGCATATTAGTTTTCACAGCCTCCTAAGATTAATTGTACCAATCGAAAGCATCCCTTTAGATTTTGAATAATAAATAACTAATTTATTAGTAACTTTGTTATAGTTTTTTAAAGAGAATTTATCAAAGAATTACTTTAGCCTAAAAAATACTACATGATTCATTTAAAAAAATAAAGTTGATATCATTTCCGCTTAAACCAGAAGCCAACCATTTTGTGCTAAATTTGGAAAATACTCATCTTGTATACTTGTAAAACTTTTCTTAATAAACTTTTTGTTTATCATGAATAATAAAAGAGTAAATCAACTGGCCCTGAATTTACAATCAACTTGTACAAATAATGTATTTTTTATGCGCCAGATAGATTAATGCGCTGACAATTATTAATTACGAGGTTATGTTCAGCTCTGTCAAATTCAATTTTGAAATCAAACAAATTACCAACGTTAGTGGCTTAATCTGATCGTTCTTTAATTCGTTTTTTTTCTTGATCTCCCGGTATACAGCGAAAATATTTTTTCCCAAATTAAATAATAAATATATTTTTTTTATGAAGAAGGAAGAATAATGCACTGGCGATTATTAATTACGTCAAAATCAAAATCAATTTTAAATCAAACAACATTAGTAGCTTAATCTGATCGTTCTTTAATTAGTTTTTCCTGATCTCCTTAAAATATTTTTTTCGTAAGTTCTAGTCAAAAGTTAAATAAATAACGTAGAAGTTACAATATAATGGAATGCTATGAAAAAAATGTGGCCAAAATCACATTTAACGAGTGTCTTTTTTTTTAAAATACCGCGCCGAAGTTGGCGTTGACATTTTGACATGTATGGCTGTCAAAGTGGCAGGATCACAATCACAAATGTCATCACCAACTTCTTTGATACCCGTTAGCACCTAAACTGCGAAGTTGTATAGATTTCATATCGAAAGGTCAAGTAAAATGAAAATAACGGTTAAGGGGGTCACTAGACTCCACGTCTAATACTTTAAACTTTCGTTTTTCCCTCACTTACAAACTCAATTCCTTTCCCACCACAACAGATGATGAAAAAGTAAAAGCCATCGAATGCAAGATGACGCGTCCAAAACACAATTACGTAAGGTTTTTCTTTTAAGACCATATCGAAAAGGCCAACATGTGCTAAGCACATTACATTTATGTGCTACACTCGTGCATAAAAAAAATTGGGGCACGTTTTTTTTGCGCTACAACGTAATTATATGAAAACGGGTTTAATTAATTTAACAAAGTGTTCGTTTTTTGAGGTAACCGTTAAAATGTGTGACGGTGGCGTCATTTACTTAAAAATGAAGTAGGTCTGCGATTATTTTTTCGAGGACGACCTTTAACCTTTTTTAAACTTAATCGATTAATTAAAAATCGTAGTTTTTCAGTAACGAAAATCATGATAAAATGAAGAAATAAATTTTATGTAATGAACAATACATACAAGATAAAATTTGTTGGTACCTCTGAAAAAATTAAGGGTTGGCAATGATGAATTTATTGCAAATATAACCTCAATAACACTAAACGACAACGATTTAACCAGATTTTAGAGGTATTAATAAAAAGTACTACCAACTGTTTTCCACTTTATAACTGTTTATTTTCCGATATTTTCTTTAAAAATTATGAAAATTTCATTTTCAATTTTCTCGACGAATTTGAATTATTAGTAAATTTATATTAAACAATAACACCTAGAAATGTCAACAGATTTGAGGCTTTACGCTACTGCACTTGATTTGAAATGGTGACAAAATTCTAAAAGTGAATTTAAAAAAAAATTGATTCAAACTTTATACCGAATGTAAATTTAAATCATTTGGTTACTTTTTGGTTGTTTGGCATGGAAACTTAGGTACTTAAAAACCCTAAGCTAACGTTTTTGAAAGTTATCATTAATACACTCATTTGCGTGCGGAAATGTGTTTTACCAATAAATATTTTATGATGCTTACGTTACTTAAAAACAAACTTTACACATTTGAATCGGGGGACTTATTACAAATTAAAAATAATACCCCAATTAATCACGTCAAAGTAAAATTTTTTTCCAATAGTTGACGTAAAAATTACGTATCAGTTTTACTCATCATCTAGGTGAATTTGGAGACATTTAGAGTAAAATTATTTATCTAGATTCAAAAATAAGTTGCATCTCTATTTATTGCAGATTTGCGCGGTTAGGTAGATAATAACGATCTGTCTTCTTAGTTTAAGTACTTATTATTGAGCTCTCCAGTTTTTTTATTTATTGGTTTCTTTTTGGTTTTTCTTACAGAGTTTTGGGAGCGCCCTATCCGATAGGTACATTCAGTCAGTTCAGTACACATCCTGATCACAATGTATGAGAGTCATAATCGTAATCCCCATCTAACTTGGACAACATCCCTATTCTTATATTGTCTTATTCGAACATTCTCTAAATAAAACAATTTAACTAAAGAACGCCCGTTCTGAGCCCCACATTAAGCGCCAAATAGATAAGATAATAGATTGGTCTATATGACCATTGTAGAGAGTGACATTCAGCAGAATTTCTCTAATTTTTGTTCAGACCTCCCACGTTGGGCGCCAAATTTCGCATGAACTTGAAACAAGAGAAGAGCGAAAATAAAAAAGAGTAAAGAACAAAATTTGCTGCAATTTTCGGTTTAACACCTTCATTAAATCGTTAAGAAATTTAATCCAAATGATAAATAGTAGGTACGTTGATAGTAACACGATTTTTGTGCTTATTATGAAATCTTCATTATCCGTTCAGCTTCTAACTAAAACTTTAACGTGGTTGACCCACGTTAGAGGTCAAATTAAAATTCAACTCTTGGATATATCATAGGCAAACAAAACGTATTCTGTCCCTCAATTCATGCAATAGTTGCTCTTAGTTTTAGGAACGATCACTATGCTGTTAAGAGTAGAAAATTTTTAAGCGCTTTTTCCGTTAGATTAATCCAGTATTACTTATGTCAATAACGCTGTTTATTGTAGAAGGAGGGGAGAGGGTGTATAAAATTTGCCAAACCAGTAATCTCCTTTATTTTACGAGCATCCTATAAATTATATATCATCAGTGCGAAGGCCCCACGTCAAGTGCCTAAAACAAAATATTGTGGCGTTGAGAAACCCACGAAACGCTTCTTCTTCTTTTGCGTCATTTATCTCTCTTCTAAAATAATAAAAAAAAGACTGGCTTTGTTCAAATTATTTAATTAAAACTTAACGGCTTCGTTAAATATTATCAGTTCTAGTAACGTGTATGGAACTCGACCTTCTATTTCTTTGTCATGTCGTTCCTCTTTTGACGCTGGGATAGAAATTTTTCCTGCGTTCAGTTGTAACCAACGATCTTGTTTTTATCTTATCCCAAGGTTCTCTAAATGAAACTGTTACTGTCAATATCGTCAGTACACACGGCCCCACGTTGTATGCCAAATACTACAACTATCAAGTATAGTAATTTTAGTAATTTTTACTCTCCATGATGAAGACGGATGTAATGATTAACGCATCTTTCAATGTAAAACTTTTGGTTCGGTCGCTAGATGATGTATAGGTCGAACAAAATTTCGATTAGATTAGACCCTTCCTTTAGTAAGATTTGAGTGAAAATCTGCGGGCCGTAATTTTTGGTTTCAATAGTGTCTTGTTATAAAAAGATTCGTATTGACATTTTTTTGCTACTCACGTTTATTACAGTTTTAATTATCCCTCGTAGTTTTGGTTGTTGTATCCCTACTGATTCAAGAAAGTAAATTTCAATTTACCAACGTTCTGGTTTTTGTTTTGTCCGAGGATGTGTCTTTAGTCGTTTTCCAAACAGAGCTTCGATCGATTTGTTGTCTGCCGTTTCGGATTCCAGTATCAGGTATGGAACGTATATCTATTATTTTAACATTGATTTTGCAGCCTTCCTTTTACAGAGATAGATTTTTCTTTGTCAGTACTCTCAACTCTAACATTGTGGGGGTGGCAGGTAAGAGAAGTCCCTTCCTACTTCGGCGGTACCGATTTTTGTTCGGACCCCATGTTGGGTGCCAAATTTCACAAATAAAACCGATGGCGGCTAAACCAATTTTTGTTTTCGAGTTTTATCAAAATCGTACGACTAATTTTATTATTACATTATAATCAAGTAACTAATAATGTAGGCTTTCGTAATCGTCGAATAATTTCCATCATTTACAAAGATATGTGAGTTAATAATGAGCTTAATTAATTAAACAAAATGGCCGAATTTGCGGTAACCGTCAAAAAAACGCGGCGTCATTGACTTATAAAATCAAGTAGCTTCGCGATTATATTTCAAGGGCGACCTTTAACCTTTTTTTTTTAAACTTAATCCAATAATCAAAATTCCGTACGCATCGGCATCCGCAACCAAGTCGATAAATGGAAAGAAGGTTGAACCCAAACTTACCTCGGTTACCGCTTTTTTGCTGTAATCGTTGAGAAATTGTATCCAAACGTTGAGCAGTTCGTTGACAATAACAAGATCGTTGTACAACCACTGAAATACGTCATTTACCCACAAAACACTAACATTATCGGCACCGGTGCACTGAGGTGCCGGCACAAACTTGGCCTTCCTCAAGTCCGGCCCTGGCGATTGTCTGGTCAAGCGTTTCCGCACCGGAGGAGTTGGCGGCACGTATCCGGCTCCGCCACTTTTACTCGCACCACTTTTTAAAGCACTGACTTTTTTCGCGTCGATAACATCGACGACGGGAGCGTGATGCACTTTCTCACCTGGTTTTTCTGAAGCTATTTTTTCGTTCGATTTTTCGTTCGTTTTTTCTTTGCTAAGCGAGAACTTGGAGTACAACAATTTTCCGAGCCAAAGCAGGAAAAGGGCGGCGAGGATCCAACCGAATACGAACATGGCGAGGGTGTCCATTGTTTTATCGCCCGTTCCGTCGAATGTACAAATTAAATCATCTACAGACTCGGCCCAGTCTCTATCCATGACAACTCCATTCTGGATTGAGTCACCACTATCTTCATGCTTTTCGCGATGTTCTTTTCGATTTTTTTATTACGCCTGCAACAAATTACGTGAGTTAGACAAGGATCGCGCGCTATATTCATGTTCAAATTTTGTTGGAGAGTGTGGCACCAAAAATAAGTTCTCCCAGATCGTCGCTTATAAATATCTCTCTGCTCTAATTTTCGAGCAGGTATGTTACTTACACACACTCTCTCTCGATATACCATTCGCTCCCCAAAAAAAATTCCCCCCAAGAAAATAAGCCCTAGTGCCAAGTCGAGTATTTTTGAGATTATGTTGCAAGCGCGGGTGTTTTACTTCCAAAGTTTTGTTGTGCCTGAAGCCAAAAATAAAATCGCTCCAAAAAATGGAAACAATCAGAAGTGATCTAAGTGCACTGTGACGAATAACGAAATCAAAGCACGCCACGATGAACAACTTGCCGCGACCGAAAAAGGTTCGGAAACAATGAAATGCAGATAGAACCCGCGAATATCCTGTACAATTGAGATATATTTTAAACATGACACCAGAAGGTTAGGCTATGACATAATTAGTGACTAATAAACAAAAACATTGCGAAAATAAAACGGACTGACCGTGGATTGCCAATTGTTTTTTTTTTCGTCACGGCACGCGCTATTAAATATTCAACAGACTTTTCCGGAAGTCTCCGAAAAGGTGAACGTAACCATAAGGTTTCAATTAAAAAATTATACATAACCGATCAATAATGTTGACGCTTTTTTCAAAAAAATTTGATTGTCTGGGAAAAAGTGCGCGCGGGTTGTTTTGGCTCACCTGCTTTTTCGGAAACGTCTTCGAACAACCCCGCGCTAATATAATGTGAGAAACAAAGGAAAAAAAGTCACAATAAACAACACCCTCACTAACGCGCTGCGGCGCAGTCACTGGGTCGCCATCGTTATTGTTAGCCTGTATATAGTTAGGTCGATACGAGTTTTTGCTTTTGCTTTCACGCATCCCCCCTTATTTTCAATTACATTGCGTACGAGGATCGATCGGCAAGTTTAAATAACAAAACAATTGCCAGCGAATTCGCCGAAAATTATGAAACAATTTGAAATTTTAATATTGCTTAACTCATTCAAATTATATACTAAAAAAGTGTGCGAACCATTAAATATGCACATTTCATGAAAGTAAACAATAGCGAACTTTTTTACTTAATTAAAAAACTTCACACAATTTAAATCCAGCGACTTTTAAGAGATTGAAAACAAAACCCCAATTAATGACGTCAAACTAACATTGTTTAGAATCATAAAAAGTACGTAAATTTGAAATTCCAGCAGGTTACGTCAAAAACACGTTAACTTCGACGTAAATGTACGTTACATTTACATTAAATATTTTATTTTTTTATTATACGAGCGTTCTCTTTCGGGATTGCCAGTATCAACGCTCCACGTTATGCACCAAATCGGTTAATTACATTAACCTTCCCTTTTTCATTATTTTACTCACTCCTATTTAGTGACTTTTGTGGAAGAAAGTTAACGTAATCCCGAACTAATTTCGACAAAACTAGTAAAATAAATAAAACTTCTAATTTTGGAGTCGTCATTTCAAACTCCTCACGTTAAGGACCAGATTGGCCAACTTTCGCGCCATCGCACTGGTAAATGCGAAAATAAACCAATAAAACTATAAAATTATTAAGCAAGACACTAGTCCGTAGACGATTTAATAATTTTATTACAAATAATCATCTTTATTATGCGAGATTCCTCTAAAAGTTTCGAGTTCTTATTTAGAACACCCTTCGCTGGGCGCCAAATTAATTAATTTAACCAATTCCTTTTTTGAACGCGGGAATAGAACTTTGGAACCGGTTTTCCTGTTTAGATGATCCTCATCTAACTTCATGTGAGCTAGTAATAATATTTTTGATTTATTCTAAATCCCCACGTTAGGCGCCAAATTCTAACACAATTTACCTACTAATGAGATCGTACACTAGAGAGCGTCAAAATTGTCTTGCCTGGAGAAATATAATGGAATTTCATTTAATCAAGGAAGCTTTGACTATACTATATCGATAGTTGTCACAGGTTGCAATAACCTACATGGAACGCGTTCTACTTTGTTATCATTGATCTTATAGTCTGAAAATTTTAATCTTTTACTCACACTTGTTTATAAACCAAATCCCCACCTATCTTCAATAAAATATTTATTATGCAAGCGTACTATAAATAAAACCTTCAATTTCTTCAGTTCAAATAGACCACATACATTTGATATGTAATTAAAACCCTTAGTAGAGTTAGTATTCATTTTATTGCATTATCTGAGCGTCCTATAAAGAAATCTTATAATTGCACTGTATTCATATTTAAACGACCCACGTTAGGGGACAAATTTGATAGATATTAAAACCAGTGTTTGCTCAACCATCTTCTCGAGATAATGGTTGCCTTGACATTTTCTGCTTCGAATGATATACGTGTACCATTTAGCAGCTTTTCCGTCCTAGCAGATTTATTACCTACACTTTTTAAAAAAGGATCTGTTTTGTAGCAATAACAAAGGTACATTGAAAAAAAAAGTCTTTCATCCAAACTTACAAACCTGACCCAGAGTCAACCGGTGATCTTGTAAAGTTCCTGCACATGAGCCAGATTAGAAGGTGTGCTCAAGGTGCAAAACGCGTTTCCTCCAACACGAGACCGTAGCGGGAACAAAATTGTCAGAAGTGTCACAACTCGGATGAGCCCCGAATAGAAGAAGGATGAAATTTCCAGAAAGGCCCTTGAACGGTTACTAAATATATTTGCAGGAAATCGTCTTCTTGTAAGCCAAACCAAATTCTAGAGCAGATAAATTCTACGTGACTTTTTTCAAATTCTCGATTTAGTAAGAGTTGGGGCCTGATTTTTGGTTGCAATAGTGAAAATCTTTAGTTTTGCGTCTTGCCTTGGTGAAGGAAATGAACTTTTTTTCTAATACTCATGTGAAGTTTTAAATTGGAACCCGAAGATTTGTTTAGTGCTTGGGTCAACACCCCCCCGCTCCATCATTGTTGTTGGATGATTTCGGTTTATTGCACACTATTGATTATTTCTTGCAGTGTTGGTGGCTGCATCTCTGTGAATACCTACAAATGGCAACATCGCAAATCAAAAATAATTGTAAACACATAAAATAAAACTTATATGGTCTAGGATGATATGTATTTAGTAAAAAGTTCACGAATTTGGACCTTGATCTATACAGAAATATTCGGGTCCGTATAAACTTTACGCTACTGTCATCCACTAAACATAGTTCACATTTCCTCCGTTAGATGGGTTAAGCAAAAAGAATAAATTTCGCTTTTAATTGATTTCAGAAACGTAACGGTTGTTCAAATAAAAATCTGGGTCTTAGAATTTTCTTTGACATTTGGTAATTTTTTTAACAATAGCAACTTTTTATTTACAACTATTCTCATATCAGTTAAAATGAAATGATCTACTCAGCTTAGTTGGATTGAACAGGATTTTGATCCGTAAAAGAAAGGTTCACGTTATTGGTAAACATAACCTATGTTCCCAGGTACAGTTTACTGAGCTACGTCGTAAATTTGCTTCATCGGCAAGAGGGCAGGTAAACTGATTCGCTACTGAGCCAATGGGCCGGACAAGAAAACAAGTGGACTATAAGTGAGTTAAGCGTATCTGACAAATGTCAAGGTAAATTTTTAGGTTAGTTTTAATGCACATTCCACGCCACCACACGTTGTTTGGCAGTAAATATAATAAAATCAATTCAATTCCACGACCCGTTACCCGTTACATAAAATATTATGGGAACAACAAGATGTTGCGACATCTAGTGCCGCTCGTGCTAACGTAGCATTTAGAAACTTTATCGACAAAAATGTAAGTATTTACATAGTCGATTCTTCAATTATTTATCACCAACTAGGCATAAGCATAAAAAACAATCTCGAATCGCCTGTCGTAATTTCGCGTAGCGAATGCAACAAAAATCTTCAAGTATCAGTAGCGATGTGGAGTTTTGTGTTCAATAACTTATGTTTATATTATATTACATTTTTACTACAAAGAATCTTCGAAATAAGTCCACGTACTCAAGAACAATTACCATCAATAAAAATTGAAAAATTTCTTGATTTTCAGGTATCTTTAGTGATTGGCACCCAACCATTGACTACCTAATTTTCTTTAATTACGGAGAAATTCTCCATCTCGTTTAAATCAAAAACTTACGTTACCTTAACAATACTAAACTTAATTTATTGCAAAATCGATCATTACAACTTATTAACACATGAAACAGTTAATATAAGTAGATAAATAAAAATGTAATACTGTTTATTTGTTTGGTAGCTAGGTAGCTTTTCATTCTTACATCAGAGAGTATGTTAACTTTTGGATTATTTTTAACAATCAATGGTCCTTTATTAGAAATGTTTTCCTCAGTATTTTCTATCTGCCTCTTGGAACTTGTGTCAGCCAAAACTATTTTATTTTCTTTAAAATCATTTTCAGCATCAGTTTTGTACGCAGTAAGTTCTTTAACATGACTTTCTTTATGAACGTTCAACTTCTTAGTGTTTTGTGTTTGCTTCTTCCTCTTCAACTTATTTTGCGTGGTAACATTTTTCCTTTCAATAATCTTCAACTTTCTGTCTTGTTTCTTCGGCTCTATTTCTTTTTTTGCGTCTATTTTCTCCTCCTTCATTCGTTTCCAGCTCGAAGATGAGATTATTAAGGTTTCCTTTTCTGTATTTCTTTTCCCTTTTATCTGTGGAGTGCCAGGCCACGATAAGTAATTTTTTATATTCTTACTATTTTTAGGAGACCCACATTTTATTTCTCAAGTTCCGTAGATTGCGTATAGACACTCTCATTTATTGTCGATGTTTCTTTAGAATTCAGGACTTCTCCAACTTCATATTCGTTGTGCATTTGGACTTGCTAGACCTCTGTGGCTTATATTTAACAGATCGTTGTCGGAAGGATTTTTCCCGAGTACCTGGAAAACCGCATTTATAAAGCCGATATTCAAGACCGGTGTCAGATCCGAAATTCTTAATTATCGCCCAATATCGCTTCTGAGTATTTTCTCTAAAGTATTTGAATCCTTAATACTTGCTCAGCTTCGTCCTTCTTTAAGTTAACTGATCGACGGCAGACAGCATGGTTTCATGAGTAACTGATCCACCACTACCAACTTAATGCTCTACCAAGACTTCATCTCTCAATCGATGGAGGCTGGGTTGGAAGTCGACAGTATATACACCGATTTCGATAGAGTTGACCATGGTATATTATTGAAGAAACTTAGAAGTTTTGGGTTCGGCGGCAGTTTACTCCATTGGTTCGAATCGTATTTAGCTAGTCGTACCCAGCGTGTAAAAATCAGCAGCTTTGTTACTTCCGGTGTGCCACAAGGGTCACACCTCGGGCCCCTTCTGTTTAATTTGTTTGTAAATGACTTAGGTAAATGTTTTGTTAACTCTATGTTTTTAATGTACGCAGACGATCTTAAAATCTATAAATCTATCAAGGACATCAATGATCACAACCTGCTTCAAATTGACCTAAATCGACTCTCTACGTGGTGTGCTGATAATGGTCTTCTTTAAACCTTAACAAGTGCTTCTTCATTACTTTTACGCGTTGCAATCGTGCTCCACGGACATATACTCTACACAATCGGGAGTTAAGTAAGAAGACAACTGTGAAAGACTTAGGAATAGTTTTTAATACAAGATTAGATTGGACTGATCATGTCAACGAAGTTGTCTTGCGCGCATAGAGACAGCTTGGTTTCATCACGCGAAATACGCGCGACTTCCAGAACATCAGGTCAATCAATATCCTTTACTGTTCGTTAGTACAGTCCATACTTGAGTACTGTTCAGTGGTGTGGTCACCTTCACAAGCAATGTTATACGACACTCTAGAGAAAGTTCAGAGAAGATACTTTCGATACATTGGATTTCGATTAGGAATTCCAGCGGATCATGTGAACTTCACAGAGATGCAAAACCTACTCTCGTTACCAAGCCTGTCTGTGCGACGAGAGACACTTGAATGATCATTCTTATTTAAAATCGTCCTCAATGAAATTGATTGCTGTGATCTGCTTGCATTGATAGGATTTACGGTGCCTCCGAGAACCCTGAGAAATGCCAACACATTCTACGTAGAGCGCTGTAGAACTAATCAGAGGATGTCTGCCCCATTAGTACGCGTCTGCTACACTGCTAACTCTAAGGGGATATTTTTATTTAAAGAAGCTGACCTGGCTGCACTTATGAGAAGACTTAATTTAAATCTGTTCTTTTTCTTTTTTAAATACTTTTATTGTATGTATGTATTGCATGCTTATCTTAATGCTGATTCAATGTAGCAATGAACCCAGTGCTCGTATATGAATATATATATATATATATATATATATATATATATATATATATATATATTGTAATAAAATCTTTGGGTTTTAAACACGTGTAATAAATATTAAAAATTTTTAATATTTATTACACGTGTTTAAACCCCCAAAGATTTTTATTACAAACATGTTTACACGTGAAAGAATAAAGCATTATATATATATATATATATATATATTAGCAACTTTGCCGACAGGTATGTAAAGTAGTTACATAGTCGATTCTTCAATAATTATAGCCAACATAACAGTCGGCAAGTATAATAAATTTCGAATCGCCTGCAGTAAAATACGCAAGAGGTTGTACAATAGCAAACAAACACTGAGAATCACCCGACAGCTGTTTCTGTCCTTTGGGACTCATCGGGAGTGAGAGAACTCGAGTGTAAGTTCACTATTGTACAAACGCGCGCTGTCGACTATATGCCCTACTGGAGGGATCACAATATTTAAATGATAAGTTTTTCGACATCTAGTGTCGACTCGTGAAAGCATTCAAGTGGGTACACCACCATCGGTGGAACCATTTTTCCCACTGCCGAAAAGGTAAACATGACAGTCCGAGTTGATTTGGCAAGACCTTGTTCAATTTCGTAGACATTCTTGGTGCTACGCGGGGCTAACACTTCCTTGTTTTTGAGACATAGATTAAAGTTTGTTTCGTCACCATTATACACTCTTTCTGGATTAAGTAGGATATTACACACGTTCTTAACATTTAAGGTAGCATTCGATTTGAAAAAACCACTTTTTTATGTTGTCCTCGGAAACATTTGCAGTAGCTGCAGTGACACCTTCTGCCGTTCTGTGCGTTAATTCAGAATTTTTTCTTAAAAACGAATGGTACCATCCGTCTTGAGGCATGTTATCTGTAAAAGGATTTGGTCGCGGCTCTTTGTCTAAAAACTCTTTTACTGATTCCTGAAGGTCGTCTTTTCGTCTTGGAAATCCCTTTTGTTACACTCCTTCACCCAGTCTACCAAAGCACGTTCCTCATCGTGAGTTAAAATTGGTGGAGGTCTATGGGAAACTTTCTTAAATTTTTCGCTCATTCGAAATTGAAGAGTTGATCGAGGTACGTTGAATACTTGAGACGCTTTCTTCTTAGACATCCCGTTTTTAATGCTCTCAAGCGCTTTTTGAATAATATCTTCTTCATAATGTTTTGCATATTTCTTAGGCATTGTTACCTATATCTCCTCCTGCAAAAACTCTCTCATTTAGCAAATATTTGCAACAAATCAACCAATTTAGTAACTCAAGGTAAAAATAGTAATATGTCTATTAAATTTGTTAAACATCACAATTTATTGGTGCTTGATTACTAATTTTTCAGCAAAAGACCCTTTAACAGTATTTGGGTCTTGGAAAAAGGTTTTTGATAAATTGTTTCATTTTCTAATCATTTGTAAGCACAATTTGATTTTGTTGAATAGAAATTCCAATAACTGCTTTCTAAATATTTCTGGCAATATAGTTATTGGCACGCAATGCCAATAACTGTTTTGGATGTACAGTTATTATATGAAAAATATGACAAAAAGCATAATTTTAAACCAAATTTTGTATAGAAATGAAAGAACAATCTCTATTGTTAACGTAAAACTTACCTTGTACACTGTAGATGCAAAAAACAAGAAATAGTGCATTTATTTTGAGGTCACTCGTTACAGAAAAACAATAACTTTTTGGAAGTTCTTGACACAGGAACGATTAGTAACGCTTCACACATCAGACTGACTTGTTTGAACATGGATATTTGGTCTCGTGACACAAGAATGTGTTATATTAATCGTCACAAAAACATTTTTACCACTATACTAACCAAACTCTTAAAAAAACGAATTTCTCTCTCAAGTGCCAATTACTGTATAGGTGCCAACAACTGTCTGGTTTACCCTACAGACACTTTGTTTGGGGAGTCGTGTATATATTTCGATAGGAAGCCGTTTGGAATCGGCGTTATGTAGGTCCCATGTATATGTGTTTACTGTCACGCACAACACATATACATGCGAGGGGTGCGCAACGTCCGGTAACGGATATGCGACTTCAAGAAGAAGAAGGAAATTTAATTCTGAGCAGCTTTTGTATTGCACATTTTTTTAGGAAAAGCCCCCTTAAGAAGTTATTATGAATGTATTTTTTGTTTTAAAATAAATTGTAATAACTGTAACCTACCAACCAACACCGTTCACCTCTGATCACATGAATTTTTTAAAGAAAGAAATTGTAATAACTGTAACATACCAACCTACAACAATGTTTATTGTTTCCTTAAAAAAAATCAAATAAAAAAAAACGCCAAATATATATATATGTACGACTCCCCAAAACAAATGTCTTCCTAAAACCAATTTGAGCCTAATATTTTTCCATTTGTAAAGTTGGTGAATTACAGTCTTTGTTTGCAATATTTGAACTTACATCTGGCAACAGACGCAATCACAGCGCACCCACAACTAAATTGATGTATTTGAAACATTTTATCTTACTTTGATGAAAAACGTGTGAAAATACGTAGTGTAGATGCTATGTGGTGCAGTGAAAAAGTGGGAAAGCTATAGGGAGCCACCAGAAGCGTGTTATGGAACCAAAAGTACACAGGAGGTCAATGTGAGCTTCTGTAAGAATTTGCTGAGCATTGAGATTCCCACAGGTATTTATCCTTTACTTATTTTTTATAATTAAGAAGCGATTCGATTCTACCTACATGATATGCTAGTATATTTTCTTGAATCTAAGTTATTATTCTCCCCCATACTTTTGGGTAATCTTTCCCTGTTCATTCTTTTTCTCTCTCACTTTTACAACGCCCAATAACTTCGTTCCTTTTTTTACATCCGCCATGTTTATTCGCATTCTACATTTTCTCTTCTTATCCCCATCGATCTTTTTTTAAGTATGTCTTATTTTGGTATACCTTCTATATTTCTCCACATCTATATCTCACTAACTTCTTCCTTCTACGCCATCTAAAATTCTTTTCCCCTGCTGCACATTTTCCTTCTGAACTTGAGCTTTACCTCTCTAAACTTTCACTTATCCATATTTTTTGTTCTCCAATGCATAAATTTTGTTTCCATCACACTGTTCCGTAAGAACTGAAGCTTCCATGGCCGGAGTCATGATTGAAACAAAAACGTCTTCCGGGATTGAACCGTGTGTCGAAATGGTAATCGTAGTTTCTAGACTAAACTTCTTTTAGCCTAGTTGACAAGTTAATAACTTGAACTCTCGTTTCCTTGTCTCAAGTTTTAAGTAATATTAAGAAACAGAACACTTTGGAAAATGGCTCAAAATATCCGCTACAGAATGAAAAAAAAATTTTGAAACCAGGCCATATCATATAAAGCAATATTTTTGAACATTGCTTAGTAAATGCTACATTTTTTTTGTGGGATTTTTGTCCAAAATGTTAAATTAAGTAAGATTTCGGAAAATAGTTCAGGATGTCCGTTGCAAAATGAAAAAAAAATTAGTTTATTTTTAAACCATGCTATAACATATGAACCAATATTTTGAATAGTATTGCTTAGAAGATACCTACATTTTTATGGAAATTTTAACAAAATGTTGTATCAAGTAGCACAACATTTTGGAAAATGACTTCCGTTGCAAAATTAAAAAAAAAATTTGGGAACTTTTAAACCATGCTACATCATATAAATCAATATTTTTGAATATTGGTTATGAAATGCCTTGTTTTGTGGGAATATTTTCAAAATATTGTATTAAGTAACACAACATTTTGGAAAATAGCTCAGGATGTCTATTACATCATATAAACCAATATTTTTGAATATTTCTTAGGAAATGCTAGTTTGTTGTCGGGATTTTTTTAAAATGTTATATTAAATAACGCAACATTATGGAAACTTACCCATAAAACAATGAAGAAACTTTTTAAGCCATGCACAATGATATCCGATTAACCATGCTATATTATGTAAACCAATATTTTTGAATATTGCTTAGGAGATACCTACTATATTTTTTTGTCAGAATTTTTTCAAAATGTATAAATAAGTAAAACAACATTTTGGAAAATGGCTTAAGATGTCTGTTGCAGAATTAAAAAAATAGGTTTTAAACCATACTAAATCAGATAACTAATATTTTCGAATATTGTTTAAGAGTAAAATTTTTTTGTGCGAATGTTTTGAAAATGTTGTATTAAGTAACACAACACTTGGAAAATTGCTAAATATGTCCGTTGCAGAGTCGAAATAAATTTAAGGAACTTTTTAAACCATGTTATATCATATAAACCAATATTTATGAATATTGCTTAGTAGATACTAAATTTGTCGTTATAATTTTTTGAAAATGTTCTATTAAAAGTCACACAGCATTTTGTTAAACGGCTCAGATGTCCGTTACATAATGAACAAAATTTAAGAAACTTTTTAAACCATGCTATATCTATCACATAAACCATTATTTTTGAATATTGCTACGAGTTACTACATTGTTTATGGGAATTTTTTCAAAACGCTATATTAAAAGTAACATAACATTTTGAAAAATAGCTCTCAAGTTGTCTGTGGCAGAAAAAAATTTAGGAAACTTTTTAAACCATGCTATATCATATAAATCAATATTTTTGAATATTGCTTAAGAAATGCATTTTTTTTGTGGGAATTTTTTCAAAAGTAACACAACATTTTGGAAAATGGCTTAAGATGTCTGTTGCAGAATTGAAAAAATAGGTTTTAAACCATACTAAATCAGATAACTAATATTTTCGAATATTGTTTAAGAGTAAAATTTTTTTGTGCGAATGTTTTGAAAATGTTGTATTAAGTAACACAACACTTGGAAAATTGCTAAATATGTCCGTTGCAGAGTCGAAATAAATTTAAGGAACTTTTTAAACCATGTTATATCATATAAACCAATATTTATGAATATTGCTTAGTAGATACTAAATTTGTCGTTATAATTTTTTGAAAATGTTCTATTAAAAGTCACACAGCATTTTGTAAAACGGCTCAGATGTCCGTTACATAATGAACAAAATTTAAGAAACTTTTTAAACCATGCTATATCTACCACATAAACCATTATTTTTGAATATTGCTACGAGTTTTGTGGGAATTTTTTCAAAACGTTATATTAAAAGTAACACAACATTTTGAAAAATGGCTCAAGTTGTCTGTGGCAGAAAAAAATTAAGACACTTTTTAAACCATGCTATATCATATTTTGAATATTATTGCTTAGAAGATACATTTTGAAAAATGACTCTGGATGTCCGTTGCAAAATTTAAAAAAAATTTAGGAAACTTTTTAAACCATGCTATATCATATAAATCAATATTTTTGAATATTGCTTAGGGAAGGCATTTTTTTTGTGGGAATTTTTTCAAAATGTTGTATTAAGTAACACAACATTTTGGAAAATAGCTCATGATGTTAGTTGCAGAATGAAAAAAAATAAGAAAACTTTTATACCATGCTACATCCTATAAACCAATATTTCTTAGAAGATACTACTACATATTCCTGTGGGACTTTTTCCAAATGTTATATTAAGTAATACAACATCATGGAAAATGACCGATAAAAAAATGAATAAACCATTTTTTAAATATTGCTTAGGAGATACATTTTTTGTACAATTTTTTTTCAAGATGTTACATTATGTAACACAACATTCTTGAAAATAGCTCACGAATAAACTTTTTAAACCATGCTATATAATTTAGGATGTCCGTGCAGAATGATACAATAATTAAGAAGCTTTAAACCATGCTATATCATATAAACTAATATTTTCGAATAATTTTTTTGTGCGAATAATGTTTTGAAAATGTTGTATTAAGTATCACAAGACTTTGGAAAATGGCTCAAGATGTCCGTTGCAGGGTCGGAATAAATTTAAGAAACTATTTGACCATGTTATATTATATAAGCCAATATTTATGAATATTGCTTGGGAGATAATAATTTCATAGACATTTTTTCAAAATGATGTTTTAAGTAACACAGCATCTTGTAAAACGGTTTAGGATGACCCTTACAGAATTTAAGAAACTTTTCAAACCAT
The DNA here is from genome assembly GCA_030710515.1 of Abscondita cerata. Taxonomy (NCBI): domain Eukaryota; kingdom Metazoa; phylum Arthropoda; class Insecta; order Coleoptera; family Lampyridae; genus Abscondita; species Abscondita cerata. Next base: position 286,265 of record JALBCR010000523.1, on the reverse strand, counting down.
GATATATCATACAGTGACCGGCAAAGAGTTTGCAAAAAATGGGAAAAATTTTTGCAATTAAGATATCCGTAAATTTCTTTTGGCAAATGAATCCAGCATATCGAATGACAAAAAAACCACTCTGACAAATGTCATGTGACCACCGTCATGGCGGCAAATTTAAAAAAAATTCCTTAAATATGTAAAAAGTGAGGTTAGATGACAAGATATTGAAAAATACCTAAGAGAAAAGTTGTTCAGAATTAGATTATACGTCTATGTGCAAATTTTCAAAAAAAAAATAACGACTTTTCAAAAATATCAGTTACCTGCTTTTTTCCGGAAATATTGAGAAAACAAAATTTTTTGCGTTTGATTTGCATAAAACTCAATAAAACCAACAAATAAACTTCACAATCCAGTAATTTTTATTTATTAGTCTAATTAGCAAAGAGTTTGCAACAAAGTCCGTCCTAAAAAAACAATGTTTTTTGTTCTTTACCGTCCATTGATAGACTAATAAATAAAAATTACTGGTCGTGAAGTTTATTTGTTGTTTTTTTTTATTATCTTGTCATCTAACCTCACTTTTTATATATTTAAGAGATATGTTTTAAATTTGCCGTCATGGCAGTGGATATCCAATTTTTTTGAATATGCTTAGGAGATACATTTTTTTGTGCATGTTTATAAATTAGTATATTATGTAACACAACATTTTTGAAAATATCTCAGGAGGTCCGTTACAGAATGGAAAAAAAATTAAGAAACTTTTTAAACCATGCTATATAATGTAAACCAATATTTTTGAATACTGCTTAGGAGATACTACTTTTTTTTGTGGGAATTTTTCAAAATGTTGTATAAACACAACATTTTCAAAAATGGATTAGGATGTCCGTTGCAGAATGATAAAATAATTAAGAAGCTGCAAACCATGCTATATGATATAAACCAATATTTTCGAATATTGCCTAAGAGTTACACTTATTTGTGAGAATGTTTTGAAAATGTTGTATTAAGTATCACAAGACTTTGGAAAATGGCTTCAGATGTCCGTTGCAGGGTCGAAATAAATTTAAGAAACTATTTAAACCATGTTATATCATATAAACCAATATTTTTGAATATTGCTTAAGAGATACTAAATTTTTCATGGACATTTTTTCAAAATGTTGTTTTAAGTAACACATCATTTTGTAAAACGGCTCAGGATGACCCTTACAGAATTTAAGAAACTTTTTAAACCATGATATATCATACAGTGACCGGCAAAGAGTTTGCAAAAAATGGGAAAAATTTTTGCAATTAAGATATCCGTAAATTTCTTTTGGCAAATGAATCCAGCATATCGAATGACAAAAAAAAGCACTCTGACAAATGTCGTGTGACCACCGTCATGGCGGCAAATTTAAAAATATTCCTTAAATATGTAAAAAGTGAGGTTAGATGGCAAGATATTGAAAAATACCTAAGAGAAAAGTTGTTCAGAATTAGATTATACGTCTATGTGCAAATTTTCAAAAAAATAACGACTTTTCAAAAATATCAGTTACCTGCTTTTTTCCGGAAATATTGAGAAAACAAAATTTTTGTGTTTGATTTGCATAAAACTCAATAAAACCAGGAAATAAACTTCACAATCCAGTAATTTTTATTTATTAGTCTAATTAGCAAAGAGTTTGCAACAAAGTCCGTCCTAAAAAACAATGTTTTTGTTCTTTACCGTCCATTGATAGACTAATAAATAAAAATTACTGGATCGTAAAGTTTATTTGTTGGTTTTTTTATTATCTTGTCATCTAACCTCACTTTTTACATATTTAAGAGATATGTTTTAAATTTGCCGTCATGGCAGTGGATATCCAATTTTTTTGAATATGCTTAGGAGAAACATTTTTTTGTGCATGTTTATAAATTAGTATATTATGTAACACAACATTTTTGCAAATATCTCAGGAGGTCCGTTACAGAATGGAAAAATTAAGAAACTTTTAAACCATGCTATATTATGTAAACCAATATTTTGAATATTGCTTAGAGATACTACTTTTTTTTGTGGGAATTTTGAAAATGTTGTATAAACAACATTTTCAAAAATGGATTAGGATGTCTTTTGCAGAATGATAAAATAATTAAGAAGCTGCAAACCATGCTATATGATATAAACCAATATTTTCGAATATTGCTTAAGAGTTACACTTATTTGTGCGAATGTTTTGAAAATGTTGTATTAAGTATCACAAGACTTTGGAAAATGGCTCAAGATGTCCGTTGCAGGGTCGAAATAAATCTAAGAAACTATTTAAACCATGTTATATCATATAAAACAATATTTTTGAATATTGCTTAGGAGATAATAAATTTTTCATGGACATTTTTTCAAAATGTTGTTTTAAAACGACTCAGGATGACCCTTACAGAATTTAAGAAACTTTTTAAACCATGATATATCATATACCAATATTTTTGAATATTGCTTAGGAGATACTATATTTTTGTGGGAATTTTTCAAAATATTGTATTAACTAACACAACATTATAGGATGTGCGTAGCAGAATAAAAAAAATTAATAAACCCTTTAAACCATAACCTACATCATATAAACCAATATTTTGAATATTGCTTAGAGATAATAAATTTTTCATGGATATTTTTCAAAATGTTGTTTTAAAACGACTCAGGATGACCCTTACAGAATTTAAGAAACTTTTTAAACCATGATATATCATATACCAATAGTTTTGAATATTGCTTAGGAGATACTACATTTTTGTGAAAATTTTTTCAAAATGTTTTATTAAATAACACAACAATATAGGATGTGCGTAGTAGAATAAAAAAAATTAAGAAACCCTTTAAACCATGACCTATATCATATAAACCAATATTTTTGAATATTGCTTAGGAGATAATAAATTTTTCATGGACATTTTTTCAAAATGTTGTTTTAAAACGACTCAGGATGACCCTTACAGAATTTAAGAAACTTTTAAAGCATGATATATCATATACCAATATTTTTGAATATTGCTTAGAGATACTACATTTTTGTGGGAATTTTTTCAAAATGTTGTATTAAGTAACACAACAAAAAAATAAGAAACCCTTTAAACCATGACCTATATCATATAAACCAATATTTTTTAATATTGCTTGAATTTTTTTGAAGGATGGTCGTTGCAGAATGAAAAAAAATTTAAGAAACTTTTTAAACCACGCTATATCATATAAAACAATATTTTTGATTATTGCTTACGAGATACTTTAAAAATAAGGAATTTAGGAAACGTTATTCTAGTCACTTACCATAGAATCTGGTATCGTTTAGATGTTGATTGCCTCGGTTTGCGAGTTTAATCACTGAATGCAATAAAACTAAAAATTCACTTGTAATATGTTTACTTTCAATACATAGTAAAATCTGTAACACAATGTCGATTAAGATGTTAGTTAAAAAATAATAGAACATTGTGCAATATCCATTTTGAGATCACAATACAAAATTATCATTATATATAATATGTATATAAAAAACATTGTTCTTAGAAAAACCACACACAAAAAAATTTTTTCGGTAAAAATAAATGCCGATAAAATATCACAACGTTATATTTTTTATTTCAATTTTAGTCATTAATTAAAAAATTAACCGGAATAATAATAATCCTCGTTAAACACATTTTTTTTCTTCAAGCCGTTTTTACAAACGTCCCCCTCGCAATGTATAATAATGAAAACAGTTTTCGTATAAAATGCGACAATGTTTTGAACTTTTCGATGTATATATGACGGGCACTAAACTAATTTTAAGCAGCTATGACATAGTACTATCGACACACCGTCTTTTTTAAATTTAATTTATTGATTTCAACAAAAAAAATGTGCACTTTTAGGCCACATACTGTGCATTCCTACTTTTTTCAAATTGGCACAAGTAATCACTGCAACTACAAATAAAATACGTTGTTGTTGTAAAATTAAATGTTCTTGCAAATCGGGGTAGAAATGCACAATATATCCACTTAAATAAAACTAATAAATAAATTAAAATTGGAAGTCCCTTAAAATTATTCGGAATTATTTACATTTTATTATGTTCGTGAAGATGTGTAGCGATTCGGCCGTTTTTCTTTGTTTAATCTAAGGAATGTGAACGGCCAGAATTTTCGGATCGAATCTTCGCGCTCAAGTAGGAATCACCAGTTAATTTTATTTTTTTCTTCTTTTGTAAATAAATACTACACTGTGCCTCTATATTAATAACATCTATAGCACTATAGAAAGCTGTTCTGCATCGGTTTTATTTTTTTGTTTACTTTGCGCAGAATAATTATAATAATCAAGACTAGAAGCGATCCGTCCGTTAACAAATTTTCAACCGTAAATAAATTTAAAAACGAATACAGGGCGAATGTCGCACTGTACATCGCTCGCTTATATACAGAACAGCCGATAGGAAACATTAAAATCTTTACAAATAACGCGTGTTACATTAAATAATACAATCGTCCTCATGTTAAAGTACAAAAAGTTTTATCGCTTACATAGTAAATTACCTCCGATTTAGTTCGGATTTAATTGCTGCAAGCAGAAAAAAAATGAGTTCAGAAAAGTATGAGTTATTGTTACTCACCGTCTATTATGTCCTGTTTCATTTTGGCCATTTCTTTTTTAACTTCTTTGACTATTTCGTTTTTTAACGAATCCAATTCGGTCGGTCCGAGCGTCATGCTGTCCGAAAGACCGTTCACTTTTAATATCGTCTCTTCCGAGGCCGATCCGAAACGTTTTCGTATGCTCTTCGGCGATTCCACATACTTGGACGAGTTGTTCGGAAGCGTGTTCGTTTTTTCCCACGTTGCCTTTTTTTCGTCCTCTTCTATGTCGGCCGTTTTTTTTTCGACCTGAAAATACGTACAAAATTTATGTAAATCGAAGCGGTCTGAACGCGCGCGACGTTGCTTAACTTCCGTGATCGGACGAGAACCGATGCTTTCAACGTGCTATGGCCTTGTCGTATAATTACGTGAAAAATGAACATTTGAAATGAACAGTTGGGGTATAATAAAAATTTGAAGATTTTAGTTCGGAATTATGTGTGAAGCCTTTTTCTCATAATGAGCTTACACCCTTGTGAATACGTATCTACGGAGATGATTAGTGGTAGCAGTTTATTTATTTTTAGACTAGGAAGAAAATCTTACTGTAAGCTGCTGGTTAAACAATAACTGTAAATATTGAATATTTCGATAAAAGCCGATAATCAACATATAAACAATGCCGGATTCTATTATCATGAAAAAACAAGCGCTCGATTCAATCTGATCGATATCAAATTTCGTGAAATCACGGTGACAGTCCTAGCAATCATAGTAATTGTCAAATTTCGTTAACAGCCAGCCACCTACGATAATCAACATTTAAGGAATGGCAGTTTCTTTTATGGTAAAAATAGTATATTATGCTACTAGGAGTAGAACGCATTCTTTTTGTGTTGAGCGAAACACAAAAAGACGTTCGACTCCGTGTAGCATATACTATTTTTCTTCAAGCGTAAAAACCAAATTCTTGAAGTAATTGAGGTGGTTTTAGAATGAATAGGCAACAGCGTTAACTCAACTTTACAACTGTCAAACATGACTGTCAAACAACATTATCTTTGTTGTGTGTATTAACACGGTTTGTAAAAGGAAAATTTTTGTATTAATTTGTAGAGTAAGAAAGAAAGCTATAATTATTTAACAATACAACAATAATAATAATTAACTCTTATTTCAGATGAAAACTTAAAACAAACATTCTTTTGTAGTAACTATATAGTGGAAAAAATACCTATTTCTTATTTATAGTAATATTAAAGGTACAATTTTGTAATGTCGAGTTAATAATATTTAATCCACTACTTGCTGTTTTAGAACTGACATTGACGTCATTATAGTCGTGATGGATTTCATATTCACTTGACTGGGATATGCTCGATGTTGCGGTGGAAGTACTAGGCCTGTTAAGATCACCTGATGTTACGGTAGATGTGTTACCTTCATCGCACCCTAATATTCTATTGGCAATTTCACGTTTGTTTGAAAGGGAGTATTCGATGTATCCCTCAGCTACATTGTTAGATTTCCATCCACCGTGTCTTTTAGAGTGGTAATGTCTCCACCATTGTCAACTAACAATGTAGCTGAGGTTCGTCGCAGTGTATGACCAGTGTATTCCTCTGGATTAGGTAGTTTTAAAATAGTTGCCACTTGTTTTGGTATACCTGAAATTTTATGTATCCCCATAACGACACGGTGGCATCTACCATTTTGGTATTTTAAAAAGAATCTTGTTATGTTGATGTCATTAGGTCGAAGTGTCATATATTGTCTACATAAATTTAAATAAAATCTCCAACTTTGGTAAATGTCCGTGACTTATTCGTTTTAGTATTAGGAATTTTTACTAGTATTATATGTTCCAGGTCTTCGATATCCTGTATTCTTAAATTGACTAGTTCGTCGCAACGACATGCCCCACTAACTCCGAATATTAATACGATCTAAGAAAATAGTATCTACTTTAGCGATTGAAAAAGTTATATTTGAAATTACCTTCATGGCCAAATATTCATTGTTTGGCGCATTTTGTAAAAAGTTATTAAAATGTTCTTTTGAGAAAACTTTTGCTTTTTTGGTTGATACCCATCAGCTTGGCGCTTCAAGAAGGAAATTAATTTTGCGTAATTTTTAAGTTTATGTCATGTTTAATAATTAATTGGCACTTTAGCATGGAATATTGTACCCATAATGACGAACTTTTCATAGTTTCCGCCAAATGGGAAAAATACGCTAACATAACATTTTCTGTGTAATTGATTATATTATTTTCTTGCGCCCATTTCAAAAATTTATTGTAAGCAAAATCATATAATTTGCGCGATTTGTTGGGGATCAAATTTTCAACTAAGGCATCGGCGATTTGTTTTATTTTAGGTGGAGTTCCTTCAATTTGCGACATTTTTAAAAGTTTAAGTTACTAATTGAGCGTAAAATAATAATATTATTGTACGCCGTAAAATAATGTAGTCGTTCTATATATTCAATGCGGTATAGTAAAATTCATATTTTAGCACGCTTGAAGAAAAAAATCCTTATTTTGTTCAACCTGATCGATTCTTGATTTTGTGGCAAAGTCGCAATTTTGTTTTGGCAATGGTAGTAATTTTCAAATTTCTTTAACAGCCACTCAACATCTAAACAACGCCAGATTAAATTATAATGAAAAAAACAAGCGTTCAGTTCAATCTGATCATACCAAATTTCGTGGCAAGTTCACAGTGGTCAGACAACTGTAGTTACATTAGCAATGCTGATAAGTGACAAGTTTCGTTAAAGGTCACATACGATAATCAACATCTAAACAATGCCAGATTATATTATAATGAAAAAAACAAGCGTACGATTCAATCTGATCGAAATCGTAGCTAGGTCAGTTATTTTCGGAATGATGGTAATTTCGTTAACAGCCAGTAACCTACGATAATCAACATCTAAACAATGCCAGTTTCTATTATGATGAAAAAATAAGCGTTCGATTCTATCCGATCGATACATGATTCCGTGGAGAGATCACAATTGTTTTGGCAATGGTGGTAATTGTCAAATTTCGTTAAGAACCACCTATGATAACCAACATCTAAACAATATCAGATTCTATTATGATGAAAAAATAAACGTTCCATTCAGTCTGACCAGATTCTATGGCAAGGTCACAGCGACACAATCGTTTTGACTACATTGATGATTTACAAATTATGTTGAAAGCCACATACGATAATCAACATCTAAACAACGCCAGATTCTGTTACGATGAAAATAAAACAAAATCGAAAAGATATTACGCGAAGACTCCGCCGCTGTCTAATTTTTTATTATTTATTATGTTTGCTTGGAATTGTTTATTCTACATATTGGTGAAATTTCATTAACTTGTCAAATCTTTGTCAAAATCGAAATTGAAAACAACGGTTGATTCAATACGATACTGACGAACAGCTGCATTAATAAATTAATAACTTGTTTATAAACAGAATTGAATATTTTTATTACGGCTTATGTTGCTAGGAATTGTTTATTCTACATATTGATATTGATTAAAATTAATTAAATTTATTTACGCAAACTTTGTCAAATCGAGATTGAAAATAACAGTGGTTTCAATGGGATGGTGACGCAAAGTTGCTAACTTGTTTATAAACATAGTCTAATTTTTTTAATTATTTATTATGCTGCTTGGAATTGTTTCTTCTATAAGTTGATGAAATTTCATTAAATTTTATTTATGCGAACTATGTCAAAATCTAGATTGAAAACAACACTTTGATTCAATACGATGCTGACGAAGAGCTGCATTAATAAGTTAATAACTTGTTTATAAACAAAGTCTAATTTTTTTATTATTTATTACGTAGCTTAAAGTTGTTAAATATTGGTGACATTTTGTTACATATTGATGAAATTTCGTTAAGTTTTATTACGTGAAATTTTCCAAAATCTAGAATGAAAATAACAGTTGATTCAAAGCTATGGTGAAGCAGACTTGCATTAATAAATAAATACCTTGTTTATAAACACAGTCAAATTTGTTTATTACGTGTTATGTTACTTGGATTTATTTATTCTACATATTGACATTGATCAAAATTCATTAAATTTATTTACGTGAACTTTGTCAAAATCGAGATTCGAGTTGATTCATTCTTTCTTCTATAAATTGGTGAAATTTCATTAAATTTTGTTTACGCGAACTTTGTCAAAATCTAGATTGAAAACAACACTTGATTAATTACGATGCTGACGAAGGGCTACACTAATTAAATAAAAAAAATTTATAAGCAAAACCTAAATTTTTATTATTTATTAGGTTGCTTGGAGTTGTATTTTCCACATATTGGTGAAATTTGTTAAAAATCGAGATTGAAACTAACCGTTGGTTGATTCAATGCAATGGTGTCGCAGAGTTGCATAAATTTAAACTTTTTTATAAACAAAATCTAAGTTTTATTATTTATTATGTTGCTTGAAATTGTGTCTTCTACACATAGGTGAAATTTCATTAAATTTTATTTACGCGAACTTTGTAAAAGTCTAGATTGAAAACAACGGTTGATTCAATGGGATGCTGATGAAGAGTTGCATTAATAAATTAACAACTTGTTTATTAACAAAATCTAACTTTTTATTGTTTATTATGTTGCTTAGAATTGTTTATTCTATATTTTTTTCAAATTTATCAAATGGGAATAACGTTTGATTCTATGAAATGATAACATAGAACTGTGTTATCAAATTAAAAACTTTTTATAAACAAAATATATTGTTTATTGGTAAAATTTCATTAAAATTTATTTATGCGAACTTTGTCAAAATCTACATTGTAAACAACACTTGATACTGAATCTGACGATGAGCTGCATTAATAAATTAAAAACTTGTTTAATTTTTTAATATATATGTTTATTCTACATATTGGTCAAAATTCATTAAATTTATTTACGTGAACTTTGTCAAAATCGAGATTTAAAATAACGATTGACTCAATGCGATGGTGACGCAGAGTTGCATTAATATATTAATAACTTGTTTATAAACAAAGTCTAATTATTTATTATGTTTGCTTGGAGTTTTGATTTTAAATTGTTTATTTAATTTATTTACGCGAACTTTGTCAAAATCGAGATTTAAAATAACGGTTGATTCAATGCGATGGTGACTCAGAGTTGCATTAATAGATTAATAATTTGTTTATAAACAAAATCTAAGTTTTTATTATTTATTATGTTGCTTGGAATTGTTTCTTCTACATATTGATGAAATTTCATTAAATTTATTTACGGCAACTTTGTCAAATCTATATTGAGAATAACGGTTGATTCAATGCGATGGTGATGCAGAGTTTCATTAATAAATTAATAATTTGTTTATAAACAAAGTCTGATTCTTTATTATGTTTGCTTGGAGTTTTGATTTTAAATTGTTTATTTAATTTATTTACGCGAACTTTGTCAAAATCGAGATTTAAAATAATAGTTGATTCAATGCGATGGTGACGCAGAGCTGCATTAATAGATTAATAATTTGTTTATAAACAAAATCTAAGTTTTTATTATTTATTATGTTGCTTGGAATTGTTTATCTACATATTGGTTAAAATTCATTTAATTTATTTACGCGAACTTTGTCAAAATCGAGATTTAAAATAACGGTTGATTCAATGCAATGGTGACACAGAGTTTCATTAATAAATTAATAATTTGTTTCTAAACAAAGTCTAATTCTTTATTATGTTTGCTTGGAATTGTTTATTCTTAAATTGTTTATTTAATTTATTTACGCGAACTTTGTCAAAATCGAGATTTAAAATAATGGTTGATTCAATGCGATGGTGACTCACGAGTTGCATTAATAAATTAATAATTTGTTTATAAACAAAATCTAAGTTTTTATTATTTATTATGTTGTTTGGAATTGTTTATTCTACATATTGCTTAAAATTCATAAAATTTATTTATGCGAACTTTGTCAAAATCGAAATTAAAGAGAACGGGTGATTGAATGCGATGGTAACGTAGAGCTACCTTAATAAATTAATAAATTGTTTATAAACAAAGTCTAATTCTTTATTCTGTATGGTTGGGGTTTTGATTTAAAATTGTTTATTCTGTATATTGTCAAAAATCCATAAAAATTTATTCGCACGAACTTTGTCAAAATCGAAATTAAAAAGAGCGCGTGATTGAATGCGATGGTAACGTAGAGCTACCTTAATAAATTAATAAATTTTTTACAAACAAAATGCAAGTTTTTATTCTTTATGTTGTTTAAAATTGTTTATTCTGTATATTGTCAAAAATCCATAAAAAGTTATTCGCGCGAACCTTGTCAAAATAGAGATTAAAGAGAGCGCCTGATTGAATACGATGGTAACGTAGATCTACCTTAATAAATTAATAAATTTTTTACAAAAAAAGTGCAAGTTTTTATTCTGTATGTTGTTTAAAATTGTTTATTCTGTATATTGTCAAAAATCCATAAAAAATTTATTCGCGCGAACTTTGTCAAAATCGAAATTAAAGAGAGCGCGTGATTGAATGCGATGGTAACGTAGATCTACCTTAATAAATTAATAACTTGTTTACAAAAAAGTGCAAGTTTTTATTCTGTATGCTTGTTTAATTAATTGTTTATTCTGTATATTGTCAAAAATCCATAAAAAATAGGAAATTTGTAATAATAAAAAGTGAAAATAAAAGAGTTGTTTTTTTATTTTTGTATTAAATTTTTTTTTTTTTAAAAAAATAAAAAAATTTAAAAAAAATAAAATTTTTTTTTTTTTATTTTGTTAAAAATTGTTTATTTATATTAAAAAATTTAAAATTTTTAAAAAAAATTTTTTTTTGAGTAAAATTGTTTATTTAATTTATTCGCACGAACTTTGTCAAAATCGAAATTAAAGAGAGCGCGTGATTGAATGCGGTGGTAACGTAGATCTACCTTAATAAATTAATAAAATTTTTACAAAAAGTGCAAGTTTTTATTCTGTATGTTGTTTAAAATTGTTTATTCTGTATATTGTCAAAAATCCATAAAAATTTATTCGCGCGAACTTTGTCAAAATCGAAATTAAAGAGAGCGCGTGATTGAATGCGGTGGTAACGTAGATCTACCTTAATAAATTAATAACTTGTTTACAAACAAAATGTAAGTTTTTATTCTGTATGGTTGGGTTTTATATTTAATTGTTTATTTTGTATATTGTTCATTATTTTTTAAATATAAAAAATTTATTTCGCCGCAAAACTTTGTCAAAATCGAGATTTAAAAAAAGGGTTTGTTATAAATGATGGTGAAAAAATAGGGGGGAGGGGGGGGGAGGGAAAGCGGTGCAAAAACGGGATGCATAAAATAATAAATTAATAAAACAAAACTCTTTATACAACAATAATTTAATTTTTTTTTTTTATTGTTGTTTAAAATTGTTTATTCTGTATATTGTCAAAATTCATAAAAATTTATTCCCACGAACTTTGTCAAAATCGAAATTAAAGAGAGCGCGTGATTGAATGCGGTGGTAACGTAGATCTACCTTAATAAATTAATAAAATTTTTACAAAAAGTGCAAGTTTTTATTCTGTATGTTGTTTAAAATTGTTTATTCTGTATATTGTCAAAAATCCATAAAAATTTATTCGCACGAACTTTGTCAAAATCGAAATTAAAGAGAGCGCGTGATTGAATGCGGTGGTAACGTAAGTCTACCTTAATAAATTAATAAATTTTTACAAACAAAATGGTGTAACCGTTTATTCTTTATGTTGTTTAAAATTGTTTATTTTCTATATTGTCAAAAATCCATAAAAATTTATTCGCACGAACTTTGTCAAAATCGAAATTAAAGAGAGCGCGTGATTGAATGCGGTGGTAACGTAGATCTACCTTAATAAATTAATAAATTTTTTACAAAAAGTGCAAGTTTTTATTCTGTATGTTGTTTAAAATTGTTTATTCTGTATATTGTCAAAAATCCATAAAAATTTATTCGCACGAACTTTGTCAAAATCGAAATTAAAGAGAGCGCGTGATTGAATGCGGTGGTAACGTAGATCTACCTTAATAAATTAATAAAATTTTATACAAAAAGTGCAAGTTTTTATTCTGTATGTTGTTTAAAATTGTTTATTCTGTATATTGTCAAAATCCATAAAAAATTATTCGCAACGAACTTTGTCAAAATCGAAATTAAAGAGAGCGCGTGATTAAGAAAAGCGGTGGTAACGTAGATCATTTTTTAATAGTCTACGTAATAAATAATAAATTAATAAAATTTTATTTTGAAATTTTACTTTTTACAAATAAAGGTGTAACGTTTTTATTCTTTATTTGTTGGTTTAATTAATTGTTTATTTGTATATTGTCATAAAATCCATAAAAATTTATTCGCACGAACTTTGTCAAAATCGAAATTAAAAAGAGAGCGCGTGATTGAATGCGGTGGTAACGTAGATCTACCTTAATAAATTAATAAAATTTTTACAAAAAGTGCAAGTTTTTATTCTGTATGTTGTTTAAAATTGTTTATTCTGTATATTGTCAAAAATCCATAAAAAGTTATTCGCGCAAACCTTGTCAAAATAGAGATTAAAAAGAGCGCCTGATTGAATACGATGGTAACGCAAGTCTACCGTAATAAATTAATAACTTTTTATACAAAAAAATGTAAGTTTTTATTCTTTATGTTGTTTAAAATTGTTTATTCTGTATATTGGTCAAAAATCCATAAAAATTTATTCGCACGAACTTTGTCAAAATCGAAATTAAAGAGAGCGCGTGATTGAATGCGGTGGTAACGTAGATCTACCTTAATAAATTAATAAAATTTTTACAAAAAGTGCAAGTTTTTATTCTGTATGTTGTTTAAAATTGTTTATTCTGTATATTGTCAAAAATCCATAAAAATTTATTCGCACGAACTTTGTCAAAATCGAAATTAAAGAGAGCGCGTGATTGAATGCGGTGGTAACGTAGATCTACCTTAATAAATTAATAAATTTTTTACAAAAAGTGCAAGTTTTTATTCTGTATGTTGTTTAAAATTGTTTATTCTGTATATTGTCAAAAATCCATAAAAAATATTCGCACGAACTTTGTCAAAATCGAAATTAAAGAGAGCGCGTGATTGAATGCGGTGGTAACGTAGATCTACCTTAATAAATTAATAAAATGTTTACAAAAAGTGCAAGTTTTTATTCTGTATGTTGTTTAAAATTGTTTATTCTGTATATTGTCAAAAATCCATAAAAATTTATTCGCACGAACTTTGTCAAAATCGAAATTAAAGAGAGCGCGTGATTGAATGCGGTGGTAACGTAGATCTACCTTAATAAATTAATAAAATTTTTACAAAAAGTGCAAGTTTTTATTCTGTATGTTGTTTAAAATTGTTTATTCTGTATATTGTCAAAAATCCATAAAAATTTATTCGCACGAACTTTGTCAAAATCGAAATTAAAGAGAGCGCGTGATTGAATGCGGTGGTAACGTAAGTCTACCGTAATAAATTAATAAATTGTTTATAAAAAAATGCAAGTTTTTATTCTTTATGTTGTTTAAAATTGTTTATTCTGTATATTGTCAAAATCCATAAAAATTTATTCGCACGAACTTTGTCAAAATCGAAATTAAAGAGAGCGCGTGATTGAATGCGGTGGTAACGTAGATCTACCTTAATAAATTAATAAATTGTTTACAAACAAAGTGCAAGTTTTTTATTCTGTATGCTTGGGTTTTGTTTAAAATTGTTTATTCTGTATATTGTCAAAAATCCATAAAAATTTATTCGCACGAACTTTGTCAAAATCGAAATTAAAGAGAGCGCGTGATTGAATGCGGTGGTAACGTAGATCTACCTTAATAAATTAATAAAATTTTTACAAAAAGTGCAAGTTTTTATTCTGTATGTTGTTTAAAATTGTTTATTCTGTATATTGTCAAAAATCCATAAAAAGTTATTCGCGCAAACCTTGTCAAAATAGAGATTAAAGAGAGCGCCTGATTGAATACGATGGTAACGCAAGTCTACCTTAATAAATTAATAAATTGTTTATACAAAAAGTGCAACCGTTTATTCTTTATGTTGTTTAAAATTGTTTATTTTCTATATTGTCAAAAATCCATAAAAAAATATTCGCACGAACTTTGTCAAAATCGAAATTAAAAAGAGCGCGTGATTGAATGCGGTGGTAACGTAGATTTACCTTAATAAATTAATAAATTTTTTACAAACAAAGTGCAAGTTTTTATTCTGTATGTTGTTTGAAATTGTTTATTCTGTATATTGTCAAAAATCCATAAAAATTTATTTACGCGAACTTTGTCAAAATCGAGATTAAAAATAACGGTTGATTGAATGCGATGGTGACGCAGAGTCTACCTTAATAAATTAATAACTTGTTTATAAACAAAGTCTAATTCTTTATTATGTTTGCTTGGATTTTTAAAATTGTTTATTTAATTTATTTACGCGAACTTTGTCAAAATCGAGAAAATTTTATTATCGCACGAACTTTGTCAAAATCGAAATTTAAAATAACGGTTGATTCAATGCGATGGTGACGCAGAGTTTCTTAATAAATTAATAACTTGTTTATAAACAAAAGTCTAATTCTTTATTATGTTTTGCTTAAAATTGTTTATTTTAATAATTGTCAAATCCTAAAATAAGTTTTTTTAATTGCGTTGGTGACAGAGTTTTTTTATTAAATTATTATTTTTTTTATAAAAAAATTTATTTCTTTATTTGTTTTTTGAAGTTTGATTTTAAATTGTTTATTAATTTATTTACGCAAACTTTGTCAAAATCGAGATTTAAAATAACGGTTGATTAACTGCGATGGCGACGCAGAGTTTCATTAATAAATTAATAACTTGTTTATAAACAAAGTCTAATTCTTTATTATGTTTGCTTGGAGTTTTGATTTTAAATTGTTTATTTAATTTATTTACGCAAACTTTGTCAAAATCGAGATTTAAAATAACGGTTGATTAACTGCGATGGCGACGCAGAGTTTCATTAATAAATTAATAACTTGTTTATAAACAAAGTCTAATTCTTTATTATGTTTGCTTGGAATTTTGATTTTAAATTGTTTATTTAATTTATTTACGCGAACTTTGTCAAAATCGAGATTTAAAATAATGGTTGATGCAATGCGATGGTGACTCACGAGTTTCATTAATACATTATAAATTTGTTTATACACGAAATCTTAGTTTTTATTATTTATTATGTTGCTTGGAATTGTTTCTTCTACATATTGATGAAATTTCATTAAATTTATTTACGCGAACTTTGTCAAAATCGAGATACAAAATAATGTCCGATTCAATGCAAATGACATCCAGAGCTGTATTAATAAATTATTAACTTTTTTTTTTTATAAACAAAGTTATGATGGCGAAATTTCATATAAAGTTATTGGCGGAAATTTTGTCATAATCGCGATTCAATGAGAGGTAACATAGAGGTGCGTTACAAAGTTAATAACTTTTTATAAATAAAATTTAACTGTTTTATGCTGAGAATGTATTATTCTATATAATAGTTGAATCTCGTATTAATTTATTAACGAGAACTTTGTCAAAATCACGATTGAAAACAATGCTTGATTCAAGGCGATTATAAACAAAATCTAAGGTTTTATTGTTGTTATATTTCTTCTAAATATTCGTGAAATTTCTAAAAATCGAGATTGACCATGACGCTTGAATTAAAATTAATAACTTGTTATAGATAAACAAAATTTTTTCTATTATTTATTATGTTGCTTGAACTTTACGGAAACTTGTCAAAATCTAGATTGAACTTAATATTGTTAATTAAATACTGGCCACATGTCAGATTTTTGAAAAAATTCGAGTAGAGAGATAAAACGTAATTTGTTCCTTTTTTAAATAATATGTACTGTTCAAATTACAGCTTCCGAAATGAAATTACATAAGTTACTTTAGTAATTATGCATACTGATTTTAATGAGAATAATTGATTCTTATTATTACACCCACTAGACTCTTATTATTTTGTTATTTTAAACAACAATCATGACTTAAGTAAATCGCAATATTTTTCAAAAATGTGTGTGTTTTAAGGTTAACTAATTGACAGTAACATTAATGAAAACAACAAAATCGAGATGGGCGTTGACATATTCAAAGAGTTTTTTTAAATTAAAGTAGACGAAAATTTAAAAATTCCACCGTGGACGGAGATAAGCATTATTAATCTGGGATTTTTGAGATTGCGGGATTTTTCGTGTACGCAGATTAAATACATTTTTATGGCAATTTCCGCTTTGTGATGCGCGATAACGTTACTTAAAATTTTATAATACGCCAATCAAATTTTGGAAAAAAATAGAGAGATGGCGCGCGCGTGGCTATAAACAGGTACGCTATCTACAATGATCCCGCTGTACTTCCACCCTAATTATTTGAAGAATTAAAAAAAAGTCCCAACGTATATTTAATCTTTCTCACGTAGTTTCGCAAACAATTATGCTCGTGTTATGAGGACGGAAACACGCAAATTACTCGTTTGAGTTAATCAAGGCCGCGTTAATTTGCGTCCGTACGTGATTTATGTAATCGTTCCTACCACCGCCGCTCTTCTCCTGGCCAAAGTTTTCGCCATCTCGTCCATCATCGAGGCCATGCTACCGCCGGCTCCTCTTCCAAGCGTGCCGTAATTACTACTGCCGCCGCTACTCGTCGACGACCCACTGTTTTCGGTGGGCGGAGGTGTGTTCTAAACATTTCCGTTGCGTAAACGGTTTTTTTTTTGGAATTATTAGGATTTACCTTATTATTCCGTTTTAATCGTGCATTTTGTAATTGAGCGGCTAGAGAATTAACTTCGCCACCGTCGCTGCTTTGCGAACGGGACATGTTGTTGGGCAGCGGAGGTGGTGGAGGAGGCGCGACCCCGACAGGGCCCGTGATAGGCGGTGGCGCTGCGGGTACGGCGCCCATAGGTGGTGGTGGTGGCGCTGGTGGGGCGCTCGCTGTGCGTTGATGTCCACTAGCGCCCGACGGCGGCGAAACTGGACTAGGAGCGATGGCAGTGGTTTGGGGCATAACGGGCGCGATAGGCACATTATTTTGAGGTATCATCGGAGATGTTTGTTGTTGAGGCGACATCATCGACGTTGATATTCTTCTTTCTTGTATGTTTGCGACGTCTTCGCGAGTCATGGTGCGATAGCCCATATCCTCGTCGAACTGTTGTTGCTGTTGCTGTTGCGTAATTGGAGGCGCGTATTGTGTAGTCGCTTGTGGTTGACGAACTATATTACTAAGTACCTGCAAAGATAACATCTTTAATAACACAACAAGTAATAGTTAACACTTCATACTTCTAACGAATGAAACATGGCGCGAGCAAATTGATCTGCATCTTCTTTTGAACTAAAATTCAGTCCGTAAACGTGTTTATTGTCTCTCCACTGATGGAACGTGGGGGTCGCTTGGTTATACTTCAGTCCTTTCAGAATGGCACAATTTATAACAACCTGCAAAGTTAATTATCGGTTAGACCACTCCCTCTTGGTACAAAGTTTCAAGTTCCTCTCATGATGATGATAATAACAATAATTGTTTGTTTTTTGATTACCTCGTGATCGTGTAATTTTCGCCCAACGACTCGGAACGTTTGTTGTACAGTGTGTTGATAAATGTGTACCTTAGACAGTCCCGACGACGAACCCGACGGTACCCACTTTTTGTTGACGTCGTCGTAGACCATCACACTAGCTCTGGCGCTCGCAATCGATTGCTCACTGCGAAAGAAAACCGAAAGTTAAAAAAACGGCACCACGTGGTTTTTGAAAGCAAATAACTTCGTTTGCATGCTACCGACCATGCCCAGTAATCTTCCCAACTTTTTCTCATCGACTTCTCCATCATCTCCATGTTATAATGATCCTCTAACTCTTTATAAATCTCTTCGAAGTCGGCCTCCATCCTTTCAGAACTCAACACGCACACTAACATACACACCATACACCAGATGACTAACTAAAAATTACACTGACACGACGAATTGTTATATTAAACCAGGAAGTGGGGTAGCAAAGTTCAATATTAATACGAAGCTGTCTAAGGTTTCTTTACGGCCATCAGGTATTTACCCCCCACCACTAATCATCATACTTTTTCTTTTAAGCGACAACTCGTTAATTACTAATTAGCGAACGCTTTCGAGTTAGTAAAAGGTGAAACACGTTTGCGATTAGATAAGATTGCATTAACATGATTCACACTTTTCTCTGAAGTCATCGTGATCTCAGTAGGCTCCGAAACCAAAAAAAAAGCCGCTAGTAACGATCCTGGTCCTAACTTCCGGAATTGATAAGAAGAACCCCGCTTCCTGTACGATACCGTATCAAAAACCAACGTGCACATGCAAAAAAAACAGATATTACGAGTAGTACCTTCTGCGACTTTCCTGGCTGGAATTCATTTCGGCGAAACTGCAAGCAATCGACAGAATAATATTAATAAGGCGGAAGTCACGACCGCGATAATAACAACAACAAACTTAAACCATAATATAATTGATGAAAAAAGCCACGTCAGGCGCGGCGCATTAAAAAAATTAACGCAAACACAGGAAGAATTATAGTTTTAATTGTCATCGAAGTAGGCGTGGGAATAATAACTCCGCGAAGATGCAAATTACATTTTGACCTACTTTGTATATACATTTTGTCAACACACCGTACCAATAGTAGAAAATATTCTTCTCAATCAATTAACCGCCCACTCAAGGAGCAACCAAAAAATAATCCAAAAACAATCGACCCCATATGTCCGTCACCTGAGATTTTTCTTAAAATACAGTATAAACACAAAAACAAAGTCGGCCGCGAGAAAATAAGCCGCACGACTTTTACCCTTAACCGAAAACGTCGTAGGGGTGAAAATAAATTCGCCCAGCGCGATGAGTTCAACACACCCATCATCATAGTTTCACCGAAATCGATAAAAACCCCGAAAAACGAATTTTTTCTCGAAACGGCGACGGGCCAACGTAAAGATAAAGAAAAACGTATTATCAACGGTAATTACAGCTTATCTCAAGAAAATTCGACAAAAAAAAATTCCACGAAAACGACGGTGCGACGACAAAATCGCAGGCGGCTTTGGAAACAAAATTTTGATAAACAAACGAATAAACATACCTCATCGTACGTCTTCTTTTCGTGTGTATCTCGTATAGCTTTTGTTTTGGGATCGGTTTTTTATCACTTTCGTATATTAAACATGTTGTCGCCGGTTTTGCACATTGATTAGCTGCCCGCGTGGGTTGTCTTACGGTGATGATTTATTTAAATTATTACTAAATTGCGCTAAATGTCACTTCACTTTTATCTAACACCTACAACATTGCGTTCGCCATGTTTACTAGTCTGACCAGCCCGTTGTTCCACCAATGACAGGTGCGGATTGGTGCGCACGCGCGAAATTTAAATCAAAACTTTTTTTTAATCGAATAAATAGCAAATTTTTCGACATCGTGTTACTTCCTATTCCTATAATTTTGATGACTTAATGTGTAATATAAGAGAAAGAAAGTAGTTTTCTTCAATTTATGCCTTTCTTTTGATATTATTTTATATTCTTCAATGCTTTCTTTTTGACAATGCTGATGATATCATTTTTTGACATTACGGATGATTGTCAAACTTCAAAGACCATTGTTTTAATCATTTTCTTTTGGCAAATACTAAGAACCGATAGTGAGGTTATTTTTTGACAATACAGAGATGGTGATAAAATTTTGGTAAACTCAATTTTGAAGCATTAGTGGTTAGGATGTTTTTTTTTGACAAAGCTAATAATTTCAAAACATAGATTGTTTAGTTAGTTTTTTGTCTCATACACCAGAGAACCGATGATAAATCTACTTAATTTTTTGACAATGCGGATGATTGTCAAATTTCAATAACTCGACTGAACATTTGGATTTGGATGTTTGATAATAATATTTTTGAGAAACCTAAGGACGATAGTGACGTTATTTTTAACAATACGGATGATTGGCAAATTTTAAAGAATTGATAACTAGAATAGATTTTTTGCAATGCGGAATATTGTCAAATTTCGAAGGATTAACGGCTCAGATAATTTTGACAATGTAATATTTGTGAAACTTCTAATTACCCATTGTTTTAATAATAATTTTCTTTGACAAATAAGTTATTTTTGAAAATACAAATGCGATGGTAATTTTTTTGGCAATTTTGTTAGTAGTCAAATGATTGTCGAATTTTAAAAGAGCGCCACTTGCATATTTTGTGGCAATCCTGATGATACTCAAATTTGAGCGACTGGTGGTTTGGATTTTTTTTTTTGACAAAACCAATAATTTTGAACTACCGATTTTTTTTTTCTCAAACACCGATAGCATATTTTTTTGACAGTGCTGACGATTGTCAAATTTCAATAACCGGGCACTAAACAGGTCTTTTTGGAAATCCGGACGATTGTCAATTTCGAAGGACCAACTATTTAATAATTTTCTAAAAATCTTTTATTATTTTTTGCAGTTTTTAGATGTTTTTGGTAATGATAATAATATATATGAAAACTGATTGGTGAGATTGAAAAGTCAAGACTTCAACATTTTTTTAGCAATATGAATGATTTCCAAATTTCAAAGGAGCAATATAATAATGATTGCCAAATTTCGAAAGCCGAATTGTTTAAATAATTTTAAAACATCGAAATACTGAGATTATTTTTGACAATGCAATGATTGACAAATTTCAAAGGATCAAAAAATTTTTTTGGAAACTGTCAAACTTCAAAAGACTGACAACTTGGTCATCCTTTTTTGAGCAATGCTGATTATTACCATATTTTGAATTTAGGTGTTTGATTTGCAGTGCATTCAACCAAATTGACAAGTGTGCTTGCGGAGAATTGTCAAAATGACTTGGATTTATTTTGTTCGTAATGTTTATTTGACAATGCTGATGATTACCAAATTTTGAATGATTATGACCGGATATGAATAGTTTTTCTTAATAATACTGGTAATCTCAATTTTAGAAAACCGACGAATTTTCTGGATGATTGAAAAAAAGCACTCACGGCTTGAATTAGGTTTTTTGGCAATGCTGTCGATGACTAAAGCCAATTGATTGGATCTATTGAAAAATACTGATCATCATTTTTTGACAATATGTATCATTGTCAAATTTTAAAGAATTGGAACGAGCTGATGATTGCCAAATTTTAAAGGATCAACAGCTCAGATAGTTTTGACAACATCTAATAATTTGTCAAACTTCTAAGACCCATTGTTTTAATTTTTTTTTTGACAATCCATATAATGATCAAATTTTGAGATTTGAGAGTAATGTTGATGGTAGTCAAATGTCAATTCCGATGATACTCAATTTTAAGGACTTGTGGTTTAGATGTTTTTGACAAAGCTAATAATATTGTTTAGATAACTTCTTTTATCAAACACCGAAGAACCGATGGTGATCTACCAAATTTTTTGACAATGCGGATGATTGTCAAATTTCAATAACTCGACTGAACATTTGGATTTAGATGTTTGATAATAATATTTTTTTGAGAAACCTAAGGACGATAGTGACGTTATTTTTTAACAATACGGATGATTGGCAAATTTTAAAGAATTGATGACTAGAATAGATTTTTTTGCAATGCGGAATATTGTCAAATTTCGAAGGATTAACGGCTCAGATAATTTTTGACAATGTAATAATTGTGAAACTTCTAATTACCCATTGTTTTAATAATAATTTTCTTTGACAAATAAGTTATTTTTTGAAAATACAAATGCGATGGTAATTTTTTTGGCAATTTTGTTAGTAGTCAAATGATTGTCGAATTTTAAAAGAGCGCCACTTGGATATTTTGTGGCAATCCTGATGATACTCAATTTTGAGCGACTGGTGGTTTGGATTTTTTTTTGACAAAGCCAATAATTTTGAACTACCGATTGTTTAAATAATTTTTTTCTCAAACACCGATAGCATATTTTTTTGACAGTGCTGACGATTGTCAAATTTCAATAACCGGGCACTAAACAGGTCTTTTTGGAAATCCGGACGATTGTCAATTTACGAAGGACCAACTATTTAATAATTTTCTAAAAATCTTTTATTATTTTTTGCAGTTTTTAGATGTTTTTTTGGTAACGATAATAATATATATGAAAACTGATTGGTGAGATTGAAAAGTCAAGACTTCAACATTTTTTTTAGCAATATGAATGATTTCCAAATTTCAAAGGAGCAATATAATAATGATTGCCAAATTTCGAAAGCGGGATTGTTTAAATAATTTTAAAACATCGAAATACTGAGATTATTTTTTGACAATGCAATGATTGACAAATTTCAAAGGATCAAAGAAAAACATTTTTTTTTGGAAACTGTCAAACTTCAAAAGACTGACAACTTGGTCATCCTTTTTTGGGCAATGCTGATTATTACCATATTTTAAATTTAGGTGTTTGATTTGCAGTGCATTTAACCGAATTGACAAGTGTGCTTGCGGAGAATTGTCAAAATGACTTGGATTTATTTTGTTCGTAATGTTTATTTGACAATGCTGATGATTACCAAGTTTTGAATGATTATGACCGGGTATGAATAGTTTTTCTTAGTAATACTGGTAATCTCAATTTAGAAAACCGACGAATTTTCTGGATGATTGAAAAAAAGCACTCACGGCTTGAATTAGGTTTTTTAGCAATGCTGTCGATGACTAAAGCCAATTGATTGGATCTATTGAAAAATACTGATCATCATTTTTTGACAATATGTATCATTGTCAAATTTTAAAGAATTGGAACGAGCTGATGATTGCCAAATTTTAAAGGATCAACAGCTCAGATAGGTTTTGACAACATCTAATAATTTGTCAAACTTCTAAGACCCATTGTTTTAATTTTTTTTTGACAATCCATATAATGATCAAATTTTGAGATTTGAGAGTAATGTTGATGGTAGTCAAATGTCAATTCCGATGATACTCAATTTTAAGGACTTGTGGTTTAGATGTTTTTTTTTGACAAAGCTAATAATATTGTTTAGATAACTTCTTTTATCAGACACCCAAGAACCGATGGTGATCTACCAAATTTTTTGACAACGCGGATGATTGTCAAATTTCAATAACTCGACTGGAGATTTGGATTTGGATGTTTGATAATATTCTTTTGACAAACGCCGAGGTCCGATAATAATGTTATTTCTTGACAATACTTACGAATGGTTACCAAAATGTTGAAGAATCACAACTTTAATTTTTTTGACAATGCTTCCGTATTTCGAAGAATTCATAACTTTTGGAATCTTCTAATAATTCTCAAACTTCAAAAGGTTGGGACGAATTTCAAAAGGCCGACATTTTGGCAATGTTGATTTTGAAGAACCAAAAGAGTCAGAAAACTTATGACAGCGCTGAAGATTATCGGACTTCCTTTGGCAAACTCTAATTTCAAAAAATTGACAATTTTTTTTTGGAAATAACTTTTTTGGAAATGTTTCTAGATACTCAAATTTTAACGGAACTTTTTTGACAATGTTGATAATGACCGCAAAATTGCCAAAGTCCGATTGCTCAGTAATATTATTCTGCTAAAGAACAATATTATTAATGACAATGATACCCATAGTCAAACTTGAAGAAGGAGGTTTTTGTCAGCAATGCTAATAATTATTGGCAAATTTTTTTAGACAAACACCAAACATCGATAATGATGAAGTTTTTTGACATTCTGGGTGATTTCCAAATCCTGAAATATCGACGACGGATGATTATCCAATTTCAAGAGTGGACCAAACTTTGAAAGATCAATTTTATGTTTCCTTTTGCCAATAAAGTTTTTTTTTTGCTGGGGATGATGAAATTTTTAAAGTGATAGTTTGAATATTTTTTGGTGGTGGATATGATATTGTTATATTTCGAAGAACCCAGAACTCGGATGTAACTCGTTTGGTAGTGCAAAATTTAAGAACCTACAACTTCTTGCATGATTTCTTTTGCTACCGTAAATGCCAAAATACTAGTGACATTGGTAGATTTATTGGTAGTGATGATATGATAGTCATATTTTGAAGTACTAGCGAATCATTGTCTAATCCTCTTTTGGTAATGTGTAAAACTGCAAACTTTTGAAAGGATAATTTTTTTGGCAATGTTGATGAGTGCCAAATTTTGAAAGTAATTGTTGATGATAGTCATAAAAAGCTTGATGCATTTCAAATTTGAAACTTGCACCTTGGGTATACTTTAAAATTTTGGTTATGCTGATGATTGCTAACTCTTCGATGACTGATGGCTTTCTTATGGATGGCTCGATAATCTGAAAGTTTTTCTTAGCAATATGTATATGTTTTTGAGAATGGTATGACATTGTCAATTTTCAATGGAGAATCGACGGTTTTAATGTTTTTGTTGGCAATACTGAGATTATCAAATTTCGAATGAGCGATATTTTAGATAGTTTTGTTGGCAATGATGATTATCAAATTTTTTATGACTGACGGCTTTCTTATGGATGGACTGATGATCTGGAGGTTTTGTTTGGCAATGCTGATATAAGGTCAAATTTTGAAGCACTTCTCTACTGCTTGGTTGTATGTTTTTGGCAATGATGATCATCGTCAATTTTCAATAAAGAATCGACGATAGTTTTCGTTGACAATACTGATAATTATTAGATTCAGAATAACCGATACTTCAGATAGTTTTGTTGGCAATGATGACTGTCAATAAATTTCGAACTTGGACCTCGGATACTTTAATTTTAATCTTCTATGACTGACGTGTTTCTTATGGATGGAGTGATAATCTAGAGATTTTTCTGGGCAATGTTGATATATAAAGGAGTTGTACCGATTGGTTGTATATGTTTTTCACAATGATGACCATTGTCAATTTTCAATACTAGATCGACGATTTTGGATGTTTTTTGTAAATACTAATGATTATTAATGATGTTTTGGTTTTGCATACTGCTGAAATTGAGGGAAAACTAGAATAGGATAGAATTAAGGCCTTATTTTAGTCTTGGATTGAAGAATATAGTGTGTGGATAGTCTATGATTAAAAGATTATTAATCAGAGCAAAATGTGTAGAGAAATGTAAAGTTGAAAAATTGTTGGTATTACTTAATTAAATGTCTGTAAGGAGACCAATGCAGCAATCTTTGAGTGTGATATTTGTAAATCTGGTAGCTGTAAACAAAGTGGCCAGTTAACATCATCAGAAGTGAGAGTATTGGAGTTGGGTTCCCGTGTTTTGAAGTAGGAATTACTGTGCAAGGTGCAGAGAGCATGAACCGGCATCGATGTTTCGGGTTTTGATGCAGTGTAAGGATGAACTGATAGGAAGAGGTAATTTCTACAAAAGATAAGTTGAAAAAGAGTTTGAAACAGCAGATAATACAGTTGGAAAGAGAGCGGAGAGAAATTGATGGAGTCAGTCGAGTGGTTGAACAAGGTCAATATTAAAGTATAGTGATGTAGCGAGGGTCGAGAGTAACGAAGTTCTAATAGTGAAACAACAAAAAGTTCAAGAAAGTGTATTGACAAGAACACAGATTGAAGAAGGGATTGATCCGGGAAAAATCAAGGCTGCGATATTCAAAATGAGGTTCCTTAAAGATGGGGCAGTTGCAATAAGCTGTGATAAAAGGAAGGATTTAGTGAATATGTCTGATAGTATTCGGGAGAAATTGGGTGGAAATTATGAGGTGAAAATTCCAGAAAGAAAGGCTTCAAAGATAAAGATTGTAATAAATGTAGAGAAGAAATTGTTTGAAGATAAAAATGATTTCATAGAAAAGATTATACTGCAGAACGCGATTACAACTACTGAGGAGGAAAGAAGTTATCGGTAATAACACACTTTAAGGGTAGAAGTGGTAAGGAAAGTGTAGTATTGGAAGTGGACCTTGTTACGTATAGTTTGATACGAAGGAAGAGCAGACTGTCTATTGGGTGGAGATCATACGCATATTTTGACCATATAAATATAATACAGTGCTTCAAATGTTATAAATTTGGAATGGCTAGGGACTATAAATCTGAAAATACTGTCTGCCCAAAGTGTGCAGAAGATCATAAGGATGACGTGTGTCAGTCTCAACAAACTGTAAAAATACAACAGATGTATTAAAGGTGGCAAATATAGATAGTGGTCATTTCGCTTATGATAGAAATTGTGAAACATACAAGAGAATATACAGGGAGTAAGATAATGTATCTGAATATACAGAGTTTATTGGCACATAAGACTGAACTGGATTTAATAGTGAATAGATGGAAACCTTTGGTAGTTTGTTTGTCAGAGACACATGTGACAGATCAAATATTTGATCATGAAATTCAGATCGAAGGATATTACCATGTAAATACAGTTTCAAACAGCAGACACACAGGGGGGTCAATTATCTATATAATGGAACCATCAATAAATGGACAAAAATTGTGTGTTTAGTGTGTATCATTCACCGGCGAGCAGTGATATGCTGAATTTTTGTCATAAATGGAGTGCATTTTCGAGGAGTATGCATCGAAAGAGGGAACACTCATATGGGTTGGTGACTTCAATGTTGGTATGTCAAAAAAACACTTTTTATTCGGAAAAGTTAAGGAAGTTGTGTGGATTATACCAGAATGTGAATGACTTTACAAGAGCAGGTCAGACGTCAACAATGATTGATCTGTTAATTACAAATAAAAAAGATTTGAAACCACAGGTATATAGTACAGTAGAACACAGCATATTAACTGTAGATATGATAAGAAATGGCACAGATCAAGGGAAAATTGCTAGAACTTATAGAGATTACAAAAATTTTGATGAGTTAATGTTTTAAATGAATCTAATGGACACAGAATGGAATACAAATTGTACAGACATAGACGCAATGGCAGACAAATTGGTGGAATCGATCTCCACAATGTTAGATAGATACGCTCCCGTAAAAGTAAAACTTGTCAAAAGCAATGGGCTGATAAAAGATGGTAGATGGTGAACACCCAAAATCGGCTTAAATATGCAAAAGCTATAATAACGAAGAACACTGATGATTTTGACGAATATAAGAACCTCCGAAATAGAGTGATAAATAAGATTAGACAACAAAAAGTATTTATTATAATTCAAAATTGATATGAATAAAGATGATTCTACAGAGATGTGGAAGACTATTAAATTACTAGTGGGAGGGAAGAAGAAAACCAAAATAATGGGAATATATTTTGAGGCAAAATTGAGATAGAGGAAAGTATGATCTTCATAGAGAGTATAAAATCTAGCGATGAAAGTAAATGAACGTGACATTATGGAGACAGTGGAAAGGATGAAAAATGTGACACAAACTTGGAGAAATTTAAAGTTATCTCATTGGAAGAATTGAAAAATGTAGTTAAAAATTTTTGTTAAACATGACGGAGAAAAGTATACTTCAGAAGAAACAAAATCAAGCTATGCGTTGTATTATAGGATTAGTCACTATACAAGTATAAAGACCATGTTAGAGGCAACAGAGTTACTGTCTGTAAGACAGATATTGTTTCTGAATATATATACAGAGTGTCCGGAACTTATGAGCAAAAACTTGAGGAACCTACTTAAAATTAATGCCACAAGTTCCTATAAGATTTTTCTGAAAATCTAAAATAACGGAGCTTTGAGGCCGTGTAACTCCGTTATTTTGGATTTTTCAAATAAATGTTATAGGAACTTGTGGCATTAATTTTTCAAGTAGAATCACCCCTCAAGTTTTTTGCTCATATTTTCCGGACACTCTGTATAAGATGAGACACAATTTGCTACCTAAACATTAAATATATAACGGAAGTGCATGGTTATTCAACCAGGTCTAGAAATGACTTTTATGTCTCGATGGTTACCACAAACTATGGTCAGAATTATTTTTTTCAAAATGGACTTATACGATTCAATAAGTTGCCCCATGATGTGAAGAAATTGAATACAGTCCAGATTTTTAAGAACAGATGTATTTTATACTGTAGGAATAATGTTGAATTTGTTGTCGTTTGTAAAAAATTGTAGTAAAAAATGGGTAAAATGTAAGTTATTAGCTGTAGGTATGCTATTGAATAAATATTAACATCATTATAAAACTTAATGTTAGTGGTTTGTTTTCGATTTAACTGTGAGATATTTTGCACCAACGTATCTAACGATAATTTGACCGAATTTATCGCATCGATATATCTTTCCGTGTGTTAAGTTTGAAACACTGACATCAGTTTTTTGGCAATACTGATGTCAATTTATAAGGTTTTGTGTGTCGAGATAGAATCAGTACACCCTTACAAAATCCAAACAAAAATACTATGACTAGAACAATTATTGTTAAAAAAAATATACATATATTAACACAAACAATGCAACAAAATTAGATGCTTCCTCTATTCTTCTTAAAATTAACACAATCGTCAATGAAGTCATAGAAAGAATCATCGGCACCGTACTCATTTTTCAGCTCCCACCACGTTTCACGAAGGAAAACCACTCCTTGCGTGGCAGCATCCCTGTTACTAGCAATCACCCCCACCTAAAATTCAAATCAAACAAATCATCTACAACAAAAATTAAAACTAAATACCTCCTGAGCAAGAGGAAACCGATATGGTTCTTTTACAACCATAATCGGAGCATCAACTTTCATGATATATTTGCTTATATCAAAAGCTAAATCGTTTTGTTGTAACGGTTCTGTTATCATGTTTTCATACCAAGGCATCCACGCCATAATCTACCAAAAAGAAAACAGTTAAAAACTGACTAAACACATCCACAGACAACACCTTTCCTAACGGCCAAAACCATTCTTTAATGTAATCAGACAAAGATGTAAACGGATTCATTAAAATAACTCCTGTAGGAACAATATTCTCGTCCCTCAATTTTGACAGCATGTGAGTCGCTATAGATGCGCCTAGTTTATCGCCTAATACAAATATATCTGCGTGAGTGTTTTTCACCAACCACTTGTAGAGTGATACCGAATCGTCGACTAGACCTCTCTCGTTCAAATCGGCAATGGAAGAGTCTCCATAACCTATGAACATCTATGCATAAGCAAGCAAATAAAATTTGATACTTAAGTACTTCTGTAGTCAAAATGCAATAACGTTAAAGTATTTGCGCAGACCTCGATAACCTGCAACATACGTATTTCGGTCCCCTTTTTCTTCATGAAAAATAATAAGACTAGGTTTTGTAATATTGTTGTTTCTTTGCCTGTATACATCGTGGCATGTTAAATTCCATACTCCTAAAGTGATGTGATTCTTTCTATTAACGTTGACTTGTGTATTTGAATATTCCTCCCTGCAGTTATAATGGTAACTCCGATCTTGAGATTTCGAATCGAGTTGTATACAAATGATGGTTGTGTAACTGTTAAAAAGAAAATCTTACACAGCAGTAATTCAAACTAAACTAACACTTACTAGGATGGAAAATTAAACTTCTTTGTAAGCCAATTGAGTTTTTAAACACTAAAGGTAGTGCTACGAAGAACATCAATGCAGTCAAGAATATAATAGTGAAACTACGAAATAGACATGTAAGGAACAATTGAGGTGATTTATTTCATTACTTACAGTGACACACAACTGCAGCACATGCATTTGCGACATGTTTTGCTCGTACACGCATTACAAGTCGATCGTTTCAATTTACCCAGGCTTCTACGAATACGAGACCAAGAAATTATGCAACGATAGATGCGATAGCCTTCATCTTCTTCAAGATCGGTGAGTTTTTGTTCGTCACTAATGAGACATTCTTCATCTGAATTGTCTTTGACGAGATATTTCCGTTCTAAAAAATGTATGTCCTGCAATGATATGCATGGAAATATTCTCCTTTTTTACCTGGGAACACTAAACTGCATTGGATGAAACAATTCGTCATTTTTTTAAATTTCACAATAATTTCACTTGTTGTGAAATGACTTGGTTCCTTTGTTTACTCAGTAGTGCCATCATTGGTTTATTTTTGATATCTATGCTCATATATTTCAAGGACTCTCAATTGAGTCCAAATTTTAACATCATAAATGTTTATATTTCATCATCAATAATTACAACTTCTATCATAAAACTAATCTACTATACTATTTCATTCAATAATCGATTGTTAACGGCAGCTCTTAATAATAAAAAAGTGACAGTGATAGATGCTTCCATCTTCCTCCTCCTGCTTGAAATCAACGCTTATTGTTTCTAACTTGGTTTATGAAAAATGGCCATATTATGTAGTTTGATGAAGCGATAAAACTTTTGTTCTAAAATTTCAGAAACCAATTGTTTCTAAGGTAAGATTTC
The DNA here is from genome assembly GCA_030710515.1 of Abscondita cerata. Classification (NCBI taxonomy): domain Eukaryota; kingdom Metazoa; phylum Arthropoda; class Insecta; order Coleoptera; family Lampyridae; genus Abscondita; species Abscondita cerata. The sequence goes on along the minus strand of JALBCR010000523.1, from coordinate 255,323 downwards.
TAATATTTGTTTATTTAAAAAAGATTAATAAAAGTTGTGGAAAATGTAAGTTGGAACTTAAATACTAAATTATTTAAGATAATTTCAGAAATCAATTGTTTTTGAGGTAGCAAGAATTTTTATTTATCAAAAATTTTAAGTAAAAGTTTTAGAAAAAGTAATTTACGAAAATATTAGTCGTCAATTTTTTTTAAATTAAATTATTTAACATAATTTTAGAAATTAATTGTTTTTGAGGTGAGAAGATTATTTGTTAATTAAAAAAATTAAAGTAAAAGTTATAGAAAATTTTAATTATCAATTTTTTTTATAATAAATTTGTTTAAGATAATTTTAGAAATCAATTTTTTTAGATGGCAAGAATATTTGTATATCAAAGAAACATTAAATGGAAGTTATAGAAAATGTAATTTACAAAACTTTTTAGTTGTGATTTTTTTATATTAAATATTTTAAGATAATTTCAGAAATCAATTGTGTTTGAGGTGGCAAGAATATTTGTTTATTAAAAAAATTAAGTAAAAGTTATAGAAAATGAAATTTACAAAAATTTTGGTTGTCAAATTTTTGATACTAAATTATTTAAGATAACTTCAGAAATCAATTGTTTTGAGGTAGCAAGAATGTTTATTTATCAAAAAATTTTAAGTAAAAGTTTTAGAAAAAGTAATTTACGAAAATTTTAGTCGTCAATTTTTTTTTAAATTAAATTATTTAACATAATTTTAGAAATTAATTGTTTTTGAGGATAGAAGATTATTTGTTAATTAAAAAAATTAAAGTAAAAGTTATAGAAAATTTTAATTATCAATTTTTTTTTATAATAAATTTGTTTAAGATAATTTTAGAAATCAATTTTTTTAGATGGCAAGAATATTTGTATATCAAAGAAACATTATGGAAGTTATAGAAAATGTAATTTACAAAACTTTTTAGTTGTGATTTTTATATTAAATATTTTAAGATATTTTAAGAAATCAATTGTTGTTGAGGTAGCAAGAATGTTTATTTATCAAAAATTTAAGTAAAAGTTTTAGAAAAAGTAATTTACGAAAATTTTAGTCGTCAATTTATTTTAAATTAAATTATTTAACATAATTTTAGAAATCAATTGATTTTGAGGTAGCAAGAATGTTTATTTATCAAAAATTTAAGTAAAAGTTTTAGAAAAAGTAATTTACGAAAATTTTAGTCGTCAATTTTTTTTAAATTAAATTATTTAACATAATTTTAGAAATTAATTGTTTTGAGGATAGAAGATTATTTGTTAATTAAAAAATTAAAGTAAAAGTTATAGAAAATTTTAATTATCAATTTTTTTTATAATAAATTTGTTTAAGATAATTTTAGAAATCAATTTTTTAGATGGCAAGAATATTTGTATATCAAAGAAACATTAAGTGGAAGTTATAGAAAATGTAATTTACAAAACTTTTTAGTTGTGATTTTTTATATTAAATATTTTAAGATATTTTAAGAAATCAATTGTTGTTGAGGTAGCAAGAATGTTTATTTATCAAAAATTTAAGTAAAAGTTTTAGAAAAAGTAATTTACGAAAATTTTAGTCGTCAATTTATTTTAAATTAAATTATTTAACATAATTTTAGAAATCAATTGATTTTGAGGTAGCAAGAATGTTTATTTATCAAAAAATTTAAGTAAAAGTTTTAGAAAAAGTAATTTACGAAAATTTTAGTCGTCAATTTTTTTTAAATTAAATTATTTAACATAATTTTAGAAATTCATTGTTTTTGAGGTGAGAAGATTATTTGTTAATTAAAAAAATTAAAGTAAAAGTTATAGAAAATTTTAATTATCAATTTTTTTTTATAATAAATTTGTTTAAGATAATTTTAGAAATCAATTTTTTTAGATGACAAGAATATTTGTATATCAAAGAAACATTAAGTGGAAGTTATAGAAAATGTAATTTACAAAACTTTTTAGTTGTGATTTTTTATATTAAATATTTTAAGATAATTTCAGAAATCAATTGTGTTTGAGGTGGCAAGAATATTTGTTTATTTAAAAATTAAGTAAAAGTTATAGAAAATGAAATTTACAAAAATTTTGGTTGTCAAATTTTTTGATACTAAATTATTTAAGATAACTTCAGAAATCAATTGTTTTTGAGGTAGCAAGAATGTTTATTTATCAAAAATTTTAAGTAAAAGTTTTAGAAAAAGTAATTTACGAAAATTTTAGTCGTCAATTTTTTTAAATTAAATTATTTAACATAATTTTAGAAATTAATTGTTTTTGAGGATAGAAGATTATTTGTTAATTAAAAAATTAAAGTAAAAGTTATAGAAAATTTTAATTATCAATTTTTTTTATAATAAATTTGTTTAAGATAATTTTAGAAATCAATTTTTTTAGATGGCAAGAATATTTGTATATCAAAGAAACATTAAGTGGAAGTTATAGAAAATGTAATTTACAAAACTTTTAGTTGTGATTTTTTATATTAAATATTTTAAGATATTTTAAGAAATCAATTGTTGTTGAGGTAGCAAGAATGTTTATTTATCAAAAATTTAAGTAAAAGTTTTAGAAAAAGTAATTTACGAAAATTTTAGTCGTCAATTTATTTTAAATTAAATTATTTAACATAATTTTAGAAATCAATTGATTTTGAGGTAGCAAGAATGTTTATTTATCAAAAATTTAAGTAAAAGTTTTAGAAAAAGTAATTTACGAAAATTTTAGTCGTCAATTTTTTTAAATTAAATTATTTAACATAATTTTAGAAATTCATTGTTTTTGAGGTGAGAAGATTATTTGTTAATTAAAAAATTAAAGTAAAAGTTATAGAAAATTTTAATTATCAATTTTTTTTATAATAAATTTGTTTAAGATAATTTTAGAAATCAATTTTTAGATGACAAGAATATTTGTATATCAAAGAAACATTAAGTGGAAGTTATAGAAAATGTAATTTACAAAACTTTTTAGTTGTGATTTTTTTATATTAAATATTTTAAGATAATTTCAGAAATCAATTGTGTTTGAGGTGGCAAGAATATTTGTTTATTAAAAAATTAAGTAAAAGTTATATAAATGATTTTTACAAAAATTTTAGTTGCATTTTTTTGATACCAAATTATTTAAGATAATTTCAGAAATCAATTGTTTCTGAAATTATTTAAGATAATTTCAGAAATCAATTGTTTCTGAGGTAGCAAAAAATATCAAAAAAATTTAATATAAGTTTTAGAAAAAGTAATTTACGAAAATTTAAGTAAATTAGTTAACAGTTCAATTGCTTTAGGTGCCAAGAATATTTGTTTATCAAGTTTCACTTACATTGACAAGCAAGTGCGTCACAGGCACTTGCCGGTACACACATTACAAGTCCGACCTTTCAATTATAGTCTATTCCAAGCTATTTGTCCGGTAAAGGATTAACCCCTCTTTACTTTTGGGCGCACACCGCGGTTGAAACTATTGTGAAATGTACAGCCTTCAATTCATTAGCTTTACGGGAGACAAGATTCGTTATATTGTAGTATTAGATGGATTAAGAAAGGATGGAAACATTTAGAGGGGTTAATCCTTTACCGGACAAATAGCTTGGAATAGACTATATCTATGAAAACGAGGCCAAGAAATTTTGCAGCAATAGATGTGGTAATCCTCATCTTCTTCGAGATGGTTGAATTTAAGAACGCGTTCCTCATCTGAATGTTGCCAATCTAGTAAATGAATGCGCATAATAATTGGATCGAAGTATTTGCATGTTTTACCAGGAAACATCAAACTACATTGAATGAAAGAATTGGTCATTTTATTTTAGGAATTTCACTTTGTTTACTCAATATTACCAACATTGGTTTATTGTTTTTAATAGATAGATTTCAAAGAGAATTTGTTGTGTCTCGGTATCTTGTATTTACCTCTGATGGTTTGTTGTTGCTATTTACTTTCCTTTTCTGCATGGGGTTAAGCTGTGCACGTTGATGGACTTTTTCGTCTCGTTTACTCATAGGAACACAATAAGACACAGAGAATGAAAGTGAAAATATAAACTGGTAAAATGTTGATATGTTGGGTATAATTAAAATGCAGAGAACTAACTACACGTCCGTTCAAGTACACAATTTATTGTTGAATACCCCTTGTAAGATTTTGGAAGTACTACATTTTTATGTAATCTATTTATAGAATAAAAGGATGCCTTAGAATATAAAACGAAGAAATACATAAGTCTGAATCTAGGAATTATCAATTGAAGGCCTAACAAATTAGGAAATATCAAGTACTTATAACATTTGTAAATCTACATTAACGATTTCTGTTCTTAATAAAACACAGTGGAATAATAATCAATACATGGAGAATATGCGAGGATAAAGTGTGACTAATCGACAACGGACAACTGGTGGTAACTCATCTCTGAAGTATCTTCAGGTAGATCAGGATGGACACTGATGGAAGAAAGAATAGGAAACCCGAGCAATACTAGTTCAAAACTCCTAATTTGATGCGCATTTTTAAAAACGTTTTTTTTTGTGGTTTTTGATCAAACGTATCCATCTAAACAAAATTCTAGAGAAAATGCAATACTCCAAATAAAAATAAATAAATTGTTGCCAAAATTTTAACTACAGCAACACAGAATGTGAAAGTGACAATACAAAAGTTACAAGTATATAAAACAAACAGCATTAGATGTTTCCTTTGTTCTTCTTATAATTCATGCAATCGTCAATAAAAAGTATTGAAATCGAGATTATAAATGTAATCATCTCTCAGAGACCACCACGCTTTCATAAAGAAATACCGTTACCTCGGAGGTGGTATCTCGACTGCTAGCAGCCAAAGCAACCTAAAATTCAACAAACATTAAATGTCGATAACAAAAATAAAAACCAAATTACATCTTCAGCAAGAGAATTATAATACGATTTGGTGATCATGATCGGACCATCGACTTGCATAATATATTTCTTCGTGTCAAATGCTAAATCATTTTCTTGTAACGGTTCTGTTATCATCATTTTATACCAAGGCATCCACCACATAATCTACCAAAAAAAAATTAATACATTCTTAAGTACATGCCAAGGCAATACCTTTCCTAACGGCCAAAACCATTCTTGAATTTGATGAGATAAAGATGTAAACGGATTGACTAAAATAACTCCCATCGGAATTATGTTTTCATCCCTTAACTTTGATACGACATGAGTGGCTATAGATGCACCTAGTTTTTCACCCATTACAAATATACTTGCGTTACTATTACTCAGTAACCACTTGTATAATGATATCGAGTCTTCGACTATACCTTTCTCATTCAATTCGGAAACCGAAGAGTCTCCGTAACCTACGCACATATCTGTATCATGGTAAACCGAATAAAATTTGCTACTTACTTCGATAATCGAATGTAATAACATTAAAATAAGTACGAAGAGCTCGATAACCATTAACATATGTACGTCTATCTCCATCTTCATTATGAAAAATTAACAGACTAGGTTTTGAAACGTTGGTTTGCCCATACCGTTTTTTTTGCCCATACCGTTTTTTACTGGAACACGTTAAATTCCAAAGACCCAAAGTGATGTGATCTTTTTTATTAACATTGACGTGTGTATTAGAGTAATCCTCGTTGCAGTAGCCCCCATCGTGAGATTTTGGAATTGTATTGTATACAAATGAAGGTTGTGTAACTGTTAAAAAAAAATCATATACGTAACAGTAATTAACTCTAAACTATCACTTACTAGGGTGGAAAATTAAACTCCTTTGTAACCCAATTGAGCTTTTAAACACTAAAGGTAATGCTACGAAGAGTGTCAACGCAATCAGAGATATAACGGTGAAACTATAAAATATGCAAGTAATTGAGAGTGACTAAGTTCGGGTTTCACTTACATTGACAGGCAAGTGCAGCAGAGGCACTTGCGACATGCCTTACTTGTGCACACATTACCAGTCCGACGTTTCAATCGACTCAAGCCTCTGCGTAAGCGAGGCCAAGAAATTATGCAGCGGTAGATGCGGTAATCCTCATCGTCTTCTAGATTGTTAAGTTTTTGTTCGTCACTAATAAGACATTCCTCATCCGAATGATCTTTGACGAGATGAATCCGTTCTAAAAAATTAACGCGGCCTGATAATAAACGGATGGAAATATTTGCACATTTTACCTGGAAATACCAAACTGCATTGTATAAAACAGTTGGTCATTATCTTTTTGGAAATTTTGCAATAATTTGAGATGTTATGAAATAATTTTTGTTTACTAGTATAAAAGTATTGCCAACATAATTGATCGACTATACCAGCTCATAGATTTTAGGGATCCTCCACTGAGTATCGGGTACCTAAGTTTAGGGCTTGTACCTATCTCTTGTTAGTTGCCGCTCATTTACTCCAGAGGGTACAGTGCGACTTTAGCATGCAATCAATGTCTTCAGCTTGACGAAAAGCAAAAGCAAGTAGTATCGGTGATGAAAGTTTAACTCCACGAGGACAGTATCTGACAAGGTATGGAACCAGTGGTGGTAAGCCGCAAGAAGTGCCATAGTCTGAGGGAGTTTGAATAAAAGTAAAGTGGCTAGTAACGCTTAGCATTGCCCTTTATGTCTCCCCCTAGATAGTAAGAATGATTTTAATAAAGTTAAAGTAAGAGCATGAGACTTTAAATCTCAAAAGCATGTTATCTAGGTATCAATCCGTTGCTCGTTTATGTATAGAATAAACAATTAAGATAAGTTGTATTCTAACACAATACAAAGAAAAACGTTTCATTTCTTTTTATGTTCACAACAAACAATATGAAATTGAGGGGAGTACAATCCTTTTAATAACTATATGAAACACAATCGAATTGCTCTCCATTTTGCATCAAAGAATTAACGAAAAAAACAGTCAGGTATAAAACGACAAAAATTTTATGTCTCCAAATACAGAAAAAAAGAACAATATAAACTATCAAATATATAAAACAAACAATATTAGATGTTTCCTTTGTTCTTCCTATAGTTAATGCAATCGTCAATGAATTCAACGAAATTAATATCATCAGTGTAGCCGCCATTTCCCAACGACCACCATCTTTCATAAAAGTATACCATTTCTCCAGCAGTGGTGTTTCTGTTACTAGCAGCCCAAGCAACCTAAAATTCATTGTACATTAAACTTCAATATCAAAAATTAAACCAAATTACATCTTGAGCGAGAGTAGACCAATATGATTTTTATAATCATAATTGGACCATCAACTTGTAAAATGTATTTGTTTGTGTTAAATTCTAAATCATTTTGTTGTAAAGGTTCCGTTATCATTGCTTTATATCAAGGCATCCACCACATAATCTACCAAAAAACAATGCATTAAATCGTTTTGCATATGTGAAGGCAAAACCTTTCCTAATGGCCAAAACCATTCACGAATTTGATCTGACAATGATGTAAATGGATGGATTAAAATAACATCAGTTGGAAGTATGTTTTCAACCCTCAACTTTGATATCACATGAGTAGCTATAGAAGCTCCTAGTTTTTCACCCATTACAAAGATATCGGCGTGATTATTCTTCAGCAACCACTTATACAGTGATATCGAATCCTCGACTAAACCTGTCTCATTCAAGTCGGCAACCGAAGAGTCTCCATAGCCTACACACTTCTGTATCATAGCAAACCATATAAAATTTGCTACTTACTGCGATAGTCAAATGTAATAATATTAAAAGCACGACGAAGAGTTTTGTAACCTTCTTCATATGTACGTCTATCTCCATATTCGTCATGAAAAATTATTAGACTAGGTTTGGAAGCGTTATTAGCTCTTTGTTGTGTACCTATATCTTTACATGTTAAATTCCAAACGCCCAAAGTGATATGATCCACTTTATTAACTTCAACATGTTTATTTGAATAAAACTCTTTGCAATCATAATAATTATCTCCGGATTTAGGGATTACGTTGTATTCAAACGAAGGTTGAGTAACTAAAACAAAAAAATATCATAGGCAGAAGTAGAGAAAACCATTGCTTACTAGGATGAAAAATTAAACTCCTTTGTAGCCTGACAGAGCATTTAAACGCCAGAGGTAGTGCTACGAAAACTGTCAACGCAATCAGAGATATGATGGCAAAACTAATATATAGTATAAGTAGTACAATCGAGGTTACCGACTTCTTAACTTACATCAATATGCTAGTGCAGCACAAGCATTTGCGACATGTCTTGCTAGTACACGCATTACAAGTCCAACGTTTTAATTGACCTAAGCCTTTACAAAAATTAGACCAAGAAACTATGCATCTATAGGTGCGGTATCTCTCATCTTTTTCGAGATTGATTAGTTTTTGTTCGTCATCCATAAGACTTTCCTCATCGGAATGATCTTTGATGACGTGATTCCGTTCTAAAAAATCAATGGTCGATGAACAATAGCCATTGAAATGTTTGTAAGTTTTACCTGGAAGTACTAGGCTGCATTGTAAGAAACAACAAGCCATTTTATTTTTGGAATTTCGCAATAATTATGTTAATTAACTAACTTGTTTATTTAGAATTGCCAACACTGGTTTTTACCATAGACATAATTATAATCAACGATTTAACTCTCAAGTGTCAAGGACACTTCATTGGTTGGTTACATAATGTTTACGATTCCAAACTCTGGCTTTGAATTTTTTATTCCTACAATTTACGACTATTAAACCTTTGCCACTTTTTTCTGTTCTCTTTATTCTAGTTTCTTGAAAACCACTTTTCCTCACTCACCCATTTTCTTTCGTTTTCCCTGCCACAAACGATGTTTTGTTTTAGTTCATATCTTATTATTTATTCATTTCATGCCATTATCATCCTTGTAGTTGTTAGCATTGCGACGCAATAAATTTTAAAATCTTCCCAATAGGAAAAACTTAAATAATAACTCAAACTTCCAAGTCTGGTATAAAACCAGCAAAAACTTTTATGTGTCCCAATAACTACAGCAAACAGCAAATGTGAGAACAAAAATACAAAATTGCAAATATATAAAATAAACAATATTAGATGTTTTCTTTGTTCTTCTTATAATTAATGCAATCGTTGATGAAATCAGCGAAGTTAACATCATAGTCATCTCTCAACGACCACCACGTTTCATGAACATAAACCATTCCATCAGCATCACTGATGTTTCTGTTACTAGCAGCCAAAGCGACCTAAAATTTATTGTACATTAAACGTCAATATTATAAATTAAACCAAATTACATCTTGAGCCAGAGTATTCCTATATGATTTTACAATCATAATTGGACCATCAACTTGCATTACATATTTGTTAGTGTGAAATGCTAAATCATTTTGTTGTAATGGTTCCGTTATCATAGCTTTATACCAAGGCATCCACCACATAATCTACCAAAAAAAAAACATTAATTCATTGTAAGTGCATGCCAAGGCAATACCTTTCCTAGCGGCCAAAACCATTCTTGAATTTGATCTGATAAAGACGTAAATGGATTGATTAAAAGAACCCCTGTTGGAAATATGTCTTTATCTCTTAACTTTGATACCACATGAGTAGCTATAGACGCTCCTAGTTTTTCACCCATTACAAAGATGTCAGCATGATTATTCTTCAGTAACCACTTATACAGTGATATCGAATCCTTAACTAACCCTGTCTCATTCAATTCAGCAACTGAAGAGTCTCCATAGCCTACGCACACTTCTGTATAACAAACCGAGTAAAATTTGCTACTTACTTCGATAGTCAAACGTAATAATATTAAAATAAGTACGAAGAGATTTGTAACCTTCCTCATATGTACGTCTATCACCTTTTTCACCATGAAAAATTATTAGACTAGGTTTTGAAGCGTTGTTAGCTCTTCGTTGTCCATGTTTATCATTACATGTTAAATTCCAAACGCCCAAAGTTATATGATCCAATTTATTAACTTCAACATGTTTGTTTGAATAAAACTCTTTACAATCATAATAACTATCATCAGATTTCGGGATTAAGTTGTATACAAATGAAGGTTGACGAACTAAAACACAAAAAATATTGTAGGTAGTAGTAATTAATAAAAACTATTGGGCTTACTAGGGTGAAAAATTAAACTCCTTTGTAACCCCACGGAGCTTTTAAACACCAGAGGTAGTGCTACGAAAAGTGTCAACGCAATCAGAAACATGACGGCAAAACTGAAATTTATAAGCAATGTATTATAATCTAGGTAATCAACTTCTTAACCTACATCGATACGCAAGTGCAGCACAAGCACTTGCGACATGTCTTGCTTGTGCACACATTACAGGTCCAGTGTTTCAATTGACCCAAGCCTTTACAGAAGTTGGTCCAGGAAATTATGCATCGATAGCTGCGGTATCTCTTGTCTTTTTCGACATTGATCAGGTTTTGTTCGTCGTCGATAAGACATTCCTCATCCGAATGATCTTTGACGACATGATTCTGTTCTAGAAAATTAAATGGTCGATGAACAATAGAATTGAAATATTCAAGAGTTTTACCTGGAAGTATTAGGCTACATTGTACGAAACAACAAGCCATTTTATTTTTGGAATTTCGTAATATTATGAAATACTTGTGTATTGTTACCACAGAATAGTAAACTTAATTTTATTTTCAAGGACACTTCACTAGTTGATTTATCATTCTGTGGTTCCATCCCACGATTCTAAACTCTGTAATTGAATTTTTTATTTCTGCAGTTTACAACCTTTCTATTCCATATGTGATTATAACCATCTTAAGGGGTTTAACGGACTAACACATCTTACTTTAAGGAAACAAAAATTTTGAAGTACATTGTATAAATTAAAAATTGAAAGAAAACCCGCGAAATTTAAATCAATGCTGGTCGTGCCTAGGTTACCTACGTAACAGGATCGATACACTGTTTTACTCTCGATATGGACGGGGATCAGCCGTAAGGATAAATATAAAACACACAATGATCGTAAAAATCAAAAATAAATCCAATTTATTATTCACTACCATAAAAAAAAACATGTTCAGTGCATTCAGAGGAAAGTACATGTTAGAAACCCTTCGAGACAATTTAGATTTTATGTTGTAAATTGTGGTTGATATAACTTGTTTCGTAATAATGTATAATATTTAGTTGATAATTTATAATACTTTTACTGCTCTTTTGTTCATAGAAAACAGTTTTCAGATAAAAAGACATAAATACGGAAATACACAGATATCACATAAAAATATAACAATTGCCAAGATGGTGAATATCTTTCAAAGACGGAATATCTCACTTGTACCCTTCAACACCACCAAGCGGAGAATGTAGATAGTAAAGTATATCAGTGGCGGCTCGTGGTCAATCATACTGGGAGGTCAAAAATTAATTTAAAAAATAGACATACTTAAAAAAATATAAATAACTCAAATGCACCTCAAAATTTTATACAATCTACAATTTTGTTCAAAATATAGCAATTTTTCGAAACATTCTCATTAAAATCTCTAAGGGATTTTCTGTAAGCATTGTCTAGCTGTGTACGAATATCAACAATCGAGCGTAGTTGTACACCCTATACGAAGTCAACGTAAACTGCGGGATCCGGCTCATGACCCAAAGTTGATTATTGTTTCGGACGTTCGTGTTTATTCGGGCGCTGCACGTTTTTCGAGTTTTTCCGGGTAGATCTAATTCAATGAGGACAATTCGCACCGCCAGCCCAAAGTTGAAGAGGATGAATTACGAACGACGGCCGATAAATTTTAAGTTATTGTACTTGCGACTTAATTACCTATTTTAATAAAACACGTAATAATGAATATTTTTATATATATTGTCAAAATTTTTGGGAGGTCATTGACTAAATGACCATATGGACAAGTCGCCACTGAAGTATATAGTGTTTTAAAATAACAATAAAAGTATTCGACCGCTTGAAACGCAATCTTGAATCAAAATACTAATGTTGATGTTATCCAACAACAATTAACACACATAAAATGACACAGAAAATATATATAAGAGTTACATAAACACAATATAAACCTTTTCACGGTTTAATTTAGTAGTTTATATAAAACATCACACCGTTCCTTGTTGAACAATTCAATTTATTGAGATATTTGAAAATACAATATTGCTTCAAACATTATAAAATATTGAACAACTCACTGACAGTGATTCACATCTTCATCTATTATTGGTCTTACTACATAGAATTATTTATTGCCTAAATCCAAGATGCCATGCAAACTTCTACTGGTTAATGTCAAAACAATCTCATAAAACCCAATATTTTTTTTTTCAAATTTGTATTTCCCTTTGGTTCACCCTTAAAGCCGCTTTACACGGTGAAAGTCAGTGCAACTTTTTCGTGCAATAGACCCGATTAGTGTGACGTCACGTACAAACCGCTAAATTCAAAATTCGGTACTTTGCAAAATTGTGGACGAAAAGTGAACCTTAAGTACAAGGACTTAAGGGTTATATTCAAATAGATGAATAGAAGTTGGTTGGTTTTCCAATATATACGCATAAATAAGAGAAATCGTTGTCATATTCACTAATTCTGAACCTTTATCTTTCATCTAGTATCAATATTACATTTTCAAATAGCATATTTTATTATAAATTAAAATTAATTTTTATACTACAAATACATGCGCAGAAATCAGCTGGCGGGAACAGTAATTTTAGAAATACGCACCGGGTTAACCATAACCTAATTACTATGAAGTACTATTAAATTAAACTATAAATTACGTATTATAAAGATCAAACTAATGAAGTAAACGAGTCAATAAGCTAATAAAGAAACAAGAGTAACGCCAGGAACAACAAAGGAAAACAGCAATTACAAAGTATAAGGTTAACCCGGTGCGTATTTCTAACATTACTGTTCCTGCCAGCTGGTTTTTTGCGCATGTATTTGTAGTATATAAGTTAATTTTAATTTATAATAAAAATATGCTATTTGAAAATGTAATATTGATACTAGATGAAAGATAAAGGTTCAGAATTAGTGAATATGAAAACGATTTCCTTATTTATGTGTGTATATTGGAAAACCAACCACTTTTTATTGACCTATTTTATTATCACCCTTAAGACCATGTACTTAAGGTTCACTTTTTCGACCACAATTTTGCCAAGTACCGAATTTTGATTTTAGCGGTTTAATTTGACGTCACCACTGATCGGGTCTATTTTTGTTATGCGCATGCTCGCGTGCAAGTTTTTGTATTGCACTTGCAAGTTTTCTTGCATCAAATGAATTAGAACGCGATGTAATTTTTCTTGCATTGCACTTGCAACTTTAGTAACTTTTAGTTATATTTGATGTTGCCAACTTTTAAAAATTCTTGAAAATGAACTATGCAAAAAGCAGCAATAGCTAGCTTTAATTCTTGTAAGAGCAAAAATAATAGTAGATTTGAATAGAAAAGAAAAAAACGCTGGTGGGTAAAGCGTTGATTGCAACAAAATGCTGGTAATATAGGAAACTTAAATTAAACGAACTAATTAAGTATATGCGTTGATTGGTGTTTTTAAACCAATTGAAGAAAGTAGAGTTTAAATTTAAAAAAAAATACTCATGCGATGCTCTATTCTGCCTAAGCATAAGTTAATAACTACTTTAAAATTTGCCAAATACCACTTTACAAAACTAATAGACCCGATTAGTGTGACGTCACGTACAAACCGCTAAATTCAAAATTCGGTACTTTGCAAAATTGTGGACGAAAAAGTGAACCTTAAGTACAAGGACTTAAGGGTTATATTCAAATAGATCAATAGAAGTTGGTTGGTTTTCCAATATATACGCATAAATAAGAGAAATCGTTGTCATATTCACTAATTCTGAACCTTTATCTTTCATCTAGTATCAATATTACATTTTCAAATAGCATATTTTTATTATAAATTAAAATTAATTTTTATACTACAAATACATGCGCAGAAATCAGCTGGCGGGAACAGTAATTTTAGAAATACGCACCGGGTTAACCATAACCTAATTACTATGAAGTACTATTAAATTAAACTATAAATTACGTATTATAAAGATCAAACTAATGAAGTAAACGAGTCAATAAGCTAATAAAGAAACAAGAGTAACGCCAGGAACAACAAAGGAAAACAGCAATTACAAAGTATAAGGTTAACCCGGTGCGTATTTCTAACATTACTGTTCCCGCCAGCTGGTTTTTTGCGCATGTATTTGTAGTATATAAGTTAATTTTAATTTATAATAAAAATATGCTATTTGAAAATGTAATATTGATACTAGATGAAAGATAAAGGTTCAGAATTAGTGAATATGAAAACGATTTCCCTTATTTATGTGTGTATATTGGAAAACCAACCACTTTTTATTGACCTATTTTATTATCACCCTTAAGTCCATGTACTTAAGGTTCACTTTTTCGACCACAATTTTGCCAAGTACCGAATTTTGATTTTAGCGGTTTAATTTGACGTCACCACTGATCGGGTCTATTCAGCTGATGTGATAAATGTATTATTTATGTGGTTGGCGACACTGTCTAGCGAAAAGTTTCCTTTGAAATCTTTCATCGTGTAAAACAGCGTGAAATTTTTCTTGCACCTGCAAGATTTCTTGCATTGCAACCACTACATTTCATCGTGTAAAGTCCCTTTTAGACATCGAACACACACAATCTTAAGCTTGTATTACATTATACTTTTTTCGTCTAGAAAACTTTGACAAGTTTGTAAACTAGACGGGATACTAAACTAGAAATCCCTTCCAACTTTGTTCGTGCGTGATTTTATAATTTTATTGCGCAAACTCTATAGAAGTGTTAACAAGTAATTACATTTAAGAAAATAAACAATATTTTGACTGTAATTGTAACGTGCGTTGTAAGACCTCCTAAATAAAATTAAAAAAACTCCGTGTTTTAACGCTATAACCGTAGAAGCACATAGTAGAAATAAACAAACATCAAAAACACATAAGTAACTAGTTTATGAGTAAGTGTTGGTAGCTCTTAAATTCGATCCAGCGCGCAAGTCTAGTAAGTAAACTTTGATGAAACTTGGTCCGCTTCTAGTTTCAAAACTTGGACGGAGTTTCCGTATTACATTATCAAAGTTTTGTCAAGTTCATCAAGTTTACAAACTTGTCAAAGTTTCTAGACGAAAAAAGTATAATGTAATACAAGCTTTACAGACGTGAAAAACCATAGAACTAATAATTGTCGTCTTTTTACACTACAACACGTCTGCAAATATAGTTGCTTAAGCTTGTATTACATTATACTTATTTTTTCGTCTAGAAACTTTGACAAGTTTGTAAACTTGATGAACTTGACAAAACTTTGATAATGTAGTACGGAAACTCCGTTCAAGTTTTGAAACTAGAAGCAGACCAAGTTTTCATCAAAGTTTACTTACTAGACTTGCGCACTGGATAGAATTTAAGAGCTACCAACACCTACTCATAAATTAGTTACTTATGTGTTTTTGATGTTTGTGTATTTCTACTACGTGCTTCTACGGTTATAGCGTTAAAACACGGAATTTTTTTTAATTTTATTTAGGATGTCTTACAACGCACGTTACAATTACAGTCAAAATATTGTTTATTTTTCTTAAATTGGTAATTACTCGTTAACACTTTGCGCAATAAAATTATAAAATCGCACAAAAAAAGTTGGAAAGGATTTCTAGTTTAGTATCCCGTCTAGTTTACAAACTTGTCAAAGTTTTCTAGACGAAAAATAGTATATTAAAGAACTAGTTTCAGAAGACGCATTTTATAAGACGAGTACTTGTCGCTTAAATGCCTTTTGAAACAAATTCTTTATACTATTTTTTTCTATTTTCGGCTTTTCAGATTGATTTTAAAATAAAATTTCGCGAGTTTTTAAATTTAGGGAATTTTGAAGTGTAATTGCTAAGGTGGCAATATTTTCATTAAACTTTGGTTTAAATGCTAGTTTAAGTTTAATTAGTACATTTATCATATTTCATTAAAAAGAAAAGAGTGGAAATAAAAATAAGTAGATAAATAAATCTACTCAACATTAATTACGATTTAAATTAATGCACACCGAACGTAATGACAGCTTGGACGTTATCAGTGTTACCACCGTTCGGAATAAAATTGTTCTATTTCTATAAAAGTACTCATTTGGGTGCTTTTATAGCTCTGTAAGCGACCCAAAATAGAAAAAACTATAATGTAATACAAGCTTTATTCGTCAAGGTAAAATAATGTGTATCCTCAGATTCTTTTCAGGCGCCCCTCTAAAATAAAAGAAAACAAAACACGCGACAGAGCATTTTTTTCTTTTCTTTTCACAACACCTAATACCTCAATATATTTTAAAACAAAATAAACGAAACATAAACTAAGTATATAGATATATTTTTTTTATATGCATTCCCACAACAATAGGATCACTACTCAAGGTCCATTTCTGTGATATAACTTCAAACGTGCAATATTATAGTTACCTTTTACGCACTCCGGTCTCACAATCATGTAAAGTAAAGTTCTTGCCAGAAAAGAAGATCCCTGCGTCATAAATATGTCCATAAGAATGACAGCGTCCGACATTTGACAGAACGTCAACTTAAATGAAATGGAAGTAATTGAGTAAGCTTATTCACAACGCATATAGTACATATTTCCTCTTTATTTTACACAAATCTATGTCTCATTCATACAATGATCGGTAGGTTATTTCGTACATCAGAAAATAATGACGTCAGTATCTTCTTTGGTGACACCATATGTTAATACACGTTGGGATATAGGTGAATATAAAAAACAAAATTTTGCAAAATTTTCTTTGCTAGCTTAGACTGAGGAGGCTCTCGCCTTTACTGGCCCTTTATCCTGCCGCTGCAGCGCATCTCAAATTCTCACGAACTCTTTCTCGGATTTTTTTGACGTCCATGTGTTCGACTGGGGGCAAACCTTCTCTAGACTTTTACTGAGTGGATCCGAATTATTTCTCTCATTCGTAACCTCACACGGAGAAATTCCGGTGCTCAGATGTCGGGTGTTATTAAACAGTCTTTCGATTCTTGATAAATATCTAATCCAACTAGTATGAGCCTCTGGACAGCAAGTCCTGAATAATCGGCCGAACTCTTTCATGTTGGATTCGATTCGGGATGTCGAATAGAAAAAACGTCGGCGTAATTTAATGTTGCGACAAAATCTTCCTCCATACTTTTAAAACAAACTGGGTGTTATGGTCAGATGGCACGGTTCTTATTGGAATAATCGCAGAAACTCGAGCCTGGTGCTCGACTAAGTCGATACAATCGGACATATTTGGAAAAATTATCAATTATAACAAATATGTACGAAACCCGTCTGCGCCCCTCAGTCCGTAATAGTCCACGGTAACCAGATCGCCTGGGGTTTTGACAAAAATAAAATTCGTTTGTCGTAACAATTTCTTATTTGAAACTTTCACATTCTGACAGACGTCACAGGCTCTCACAAACTTGCGCCTTATTTTCGTGAAATATAACATTTATTCATTAATTTATACAACTTAGCAGTGCTGTAATGACCATATTATTCATGATAAGCACCAGTTATTACGCGATAAACAGTTTCAGGAATGACGACACGGCATTGTCTATCTGTAGGGTTGACATACAATAATACATCATTATGCAATTGTGCATAAGAAAGCTGCGATCTATTCAACCTTTTAGATAACTAACAACACTACCAAAAAAGTTGTCGTTAGCCTGTGATTTCTCAAGATTCCTAACTGAATCGTATACTTCTCCGAATGAATTTAATTCAAATAGCCCACACAAAACTTTTTGCATACTTGTCGGTATTACAACAGACTTTCCCTTCTCTACAGACCAATCTTCCGACCCGGGTGGGTATCTATACAAAACATCGGCTACAACGGTTTCTTTACCTCTAACGTGTTTAATGTCGTACTCATACTCATTTAAGTACATGACCCATTGTTTCAAAAATTTCTGAGCATAATGGTCAGTTCTAATTCTCAGTCACTGTATAAAATAATTCGGGTCTTCTTAACACAAAGCTAACAATCATGTGCTTTCCTTGAATGTCCAATTGATACAGTTTCGCTCCCAAAGCGATGCCAGAGCTATCGATCTGTTACATAAAATGTTTTTGTAAAATCTGGAAATCTTAGAAAGACTAATTGAATAAATAAATCTCTGATTCTTGAAAAGGCAGTTTTTTGATCTGGACCCCATGTCTAAGGAATTTTTTTTATTTAACAATCCTAACAAAGGTAATGTGGCCACACTGTGTTTGCAATTAAAGCGCCTATAATAATTACATAGGGTAACGGGTACAGTTATTGGCCAGGTACTAGTTGTTGGCTAATTTGAATTTAATTTCAAATAATAAGATTCCTGTCGGTAAAACAGAAGTATGCAATTTACAGTAAAATCTGGCAACCTTGCTTTATGTTCTTACCGATTATGACACTTCTAGTTAGCGTCACAGAAATTTTATAGCAGGTGTAATTTTGTTCGTCCGAAGTTGCATCGGTTTATCCAGATACACTAAGAATTCTTTAAGAAACAGTGTTATTATGGTAAGTGGCTATGCTTTACTTTCCTAATGTATCATTTCAAACCTATGTTTTAAGGCATCTTATTGTATAATTTCACATTATTTTAAGTGTTTTTAATGCTAGTTTAGAATTTTTCGCGCCAATTTTGTGGTGGCCAGTATCTGGTACAATAATTTGCCCACTATATATTTATTGGCCGCTGTGGCCAACTACTAGTGTTAAGTGTAGAATAATATTTTTAGGACATTTTATGTTTTTAGCATTTTTGAGCACAAATTAAACATTTTATAGCGTTTTTAGGTATTCTTAAATGTTTAACCAGTAGTTGGCCGGTGGCCAGTAACTAGTTTTTAGGGTGGCCAACTACTATACCTTTATGCTTTTTAAAGCTCTTTGCCTTTTTCTTTAATTCACAAGTTCATGAGTATTTTTTTAGATTCATAATGTCTAATTCTAGTAAAACTAAAACACATAGTCAAAAATACACGGAAGCTGATGTACAGAAAGCCCTTACAGCAATTAAAAATGGAACGAGCCAGAGAAAAGCAGCCCAACAGTTTAATGTTCCGAAAGCTACTCTACAGTTTAGGACAAGTGAAAATTTTCACGATAAAACCACTCGTGGTCCAACTCCTATTCTTTCGTTGGACGAGGAAACTCGACTTAAAGACTGGATTTGTGCATGTCAGAAAAAGGTTTTCCTGTGAGGATAGAAGATGTACAGCATTCAGTCAAAGGATTTTTGGATGCTAATCCCGCAAGAATCCATTCATAGACAATATGCCTGGAAGAGGGTGGTACAGGAGCTTTTTAAAGAGAAACCCAGAAATAACCCTAAGGACTCCAGAAGCGATTACTGCGGCAAGTTCTAATATTTCCGAAAATGATATTCGGAAATGGTTTAGTGGAGTGGAACAATACTTAGATAAAAAGGTTATAGTGACATTCTTAAAGATCCATCACGTATTTTTAATGGCGATGAAACGTGTTTTTATCTATGCCCGAAAAATAAAAGAGTGTTAGCTGTAAGGGGAAGCAAAAATGTTTACGAAATTGTAATTTCACTCGAAAGTTAATTTAACAGTTATGTTTACGTTTGCAGCCTCTGGCGATCTTACACCGCCCATGGTAATTTATCCTTATAAGAGATTGCCATCAGACATTGTAAAGTCGGTACCTGCTGGATGGGGAATAGGTTGTAGCGACTCAGGGTGGATGAAAACGAAAATTTTTTGAATATATAGGAAACGTATTTTATAAACATTTAGTTGCCAGAAAAATCAAATTTCCAATAATATTGTTTGTTGATGGGCATAAAACTCATATGACCCTTCAAACTAGCGAATTATGTTCAAAGTTGCAAATAATATTAGTGGCTCTCTATCCAAACGCAACAAGGATAATGCAGCCCGCGGACGTTGCGGCGTTCAAACCCTTAAAAATTGGTTGGAACAAAGCAGTTTTGAACTTCAGAAGGGAAAATCCAAATTCTGTGGTAACCAAGGAAAACTTTGCCTTAGTATTGAACAGTGCCATAAGTTCGTTAACGTCAGTTTCTATAATCAATGGTTTTAAAGCAACTGGGTTATATCCTTGGAACCCGTCAGCAATTGATTATTCCAAATGTTTGGGAAAGAACACCAGCAAAATCAAAGAAACTGTTTCTGAAGAAGACTCCATAATCTATGCCGAGTTTAAGAAAGTAGTTGGGACTGAAAAGATAAATATGTTCCAAAATAATGGATGTGAAGATCTGAATGAAGATGCACAAATTTTATATAATATACTCCAGTTATTCAAAAATAAGTCAGATGATGCAAGATCTAATTTAATTAATACTAACTCAGATGATCTAACGCGTGATGAATATATTCCGTTTGCCGACAGGAGAATAATGATCGTGCTGATATTATTGCTTCTTCATCTGATATCCCAGATACTCTAGAACAGTTAACCACAATCGAAATAGAAAATCTCGTAACGGACAGTAATAATATATCATCAACTAGGCTTTCTTCATGCAACCGTTCAACTTCAAATTTTAAGTTAACCACATATAACATAGACAACATTCCTATTATAAATATTAGTTCACCTAATCTTCCCTCCACTTCCTATAATTATTCGTCTCCGACGCAAGTAGAATCACCTTATCGGTCAAATTCTGGACAAAAGGAATTCATAAATGGGCACACCGAGGAGAAATCATCTATTGACAAATTCTTCTTTTGGCCGAAGACTTAAGAACGTAAAGTAAAAAAAACGGAAAGACTTCCGTTTGTGCTTACATCCTCAGATCGGCAAAACATAGAAAAACGTAAAATACAAGAAAAATTAGAGAAAGAATTATTGAAAGAAGAAAGGAAACAGAAAAAATAGAAACAAACAATAATAAAATAATTGCACAGAAAAATAAGAAAACAAAAATGTATATACCTAAAGCTAAACAAATAAAATATAATAGCAAAGTCGGAGAAAGAAAAACAATAGTAAAAGTTGATGAAATAAATTGCACAATTTTGAAAAGAGGACTTAAAGTTCATCTGCCGGAGAAAAAGTGCATTCAAGAAATCGATGAGCCTAACACGGAATCCACTAATTGTCAGTTTAGTGCGGACATTTTTTGTAGCACCAAACGTATTTCTAATAGTCGCCCATGTGATGGTGGAACAAACGTTGAAGATACTGAAAGACCCAATTCAACCCATAAATCTATACAAATACTTCTACAAGTGTTATCAATTCACCTGATACTAGATCTACCTTGAAAAATGAAAAGTTTTCAGAGTCAAAAACCTTTTTTTAAAATAGTTTTCAACTGCAATCGTCAAGCCATTCATCATTGACTAGAAATTTACCAAATTCAACTTAACGAAAACTATTTTCAGAAAAAGAAAATGAGACCCTAAATCCAAGGTGTTTATTATTTCTGATGTCACTACAAAGCCAAATAGCAAGCATGCAAATAATGTTTCCACTGGGATATGTTATGCATGTACTATGAATATCACGGGTCTAAAATCAGGGAAAAATGCCACTTTTGTACAAGAACCTATCATCTTGCTTGTGTTAAAAAACCTCAACAATCAGAAAATGATGATAAGTTTGTGTGCAATAGCTGTAAAGTTAAAATAGTTTTTCCTAACAAGTGTGCAAAGTGATACTTTCCCATATCTACCAAAAGCAGTAGTAAGCTTTGAGTGTAGGAAAAACATTTTGTGCAAGTGTTAGGAACAATATTTTTTCTAAAAGTGGATGTTAAGTAGGTAGGTACTAGGTATATTAATTTTTCATTTTCAAAAACGTTTCTGTTTGATTTTGTTAAAATAATATTTTGCTAATAAATTATTTAGGATTTTCTACAATAATGTACAAAAGCGTGCGCAAAGTAACTTTGTGTATGCAAATAAATGTGCAAAGTACTTTATGCTCGCTTGTAGAAAAATATCTTATTTTGTCGGGCTAAGCTCTATATTTTTCAGATGGCCAATTACTGGTATATAAGTAGGCCAACGACTGTGACTTTGTGGCCAATAACTGAATTTTTTGTATGGTTTCAAAAATTTGTATTTTGATATTATTTAGAGGAATTAAGTTACAAAATAAAATTTTGTTCCTAATATTTGAATATGTAATTATTTGAGAAAAAAATACTGCATTATTCGTGGTGTAGTAATTTTAGAATAAACTGAAAAATACGTGGCCAATACTGTACCCGTTACCCTAGTCCCAAAAATACACGTAATTGTTTCATAGTTTTCGGTTGTGGAAAGCAATGTATCGGTTGTTTCTTCTCTTGGTCCGTTCTCAAACCATCTCTACTCAAAATGTGCCCTAAAAACTTGATCTCAGTCGGGACAAATTTAGTCTTATCTAAGTTAATAGTAATCTTTGCTTTGCTTAAAACTTCAAATAAACTTTTCAAATGTGCTAAATGAGTTTCAAGATCGGGCGAAACGACTAGCAAATTATCTACATACTTAAGAACGTACGAACATCCTCGCATCCAAACAAACGCGTACGCCTCCATCTTTTTTCCTCACAACCGCCATGGATAATCCTGTCGGATTACATTTTCTAACTCAGCTTCTGCAGCAGATCTCGGGCGAAAAGGAACTGGATAAGATCTCCGAACAAAGGGCGTGGCATCTTTCATTTGTATACGGTGTACATATTTATCAGTACGACCAGGAAGTTCACTAAACAGATGTCGAAACCGACAAAGAAGATTTATTAGAATCGTTTTGTTACTGTTCTCTAACTGTAAATTATCGACTTTTTCTGTAAATTGATTCACGCTTGCCAAATATTTATCTGGGTGAGAATAATTAATCTTGGAGGTAACTACGAGTAGACAAACTATTGATTTGTTCCGAACCACAAAATGTTACATCCACATTTAATAAACTACTCATCATTTTATTAAAGGACACACAAAACGGTTTTCCATCACAAAATCCTTGTAAACGGGACTTGCCAAAATCTAACATCGAATTAGTATGTGCCAACTAATCTGCGCCAAGTATCACAGGTCGTATTAATCCCTTCACAAGAAGAAATGCGAACAAAAAAGTATAATTACATTGTCCTATGCTAAGCCCTAACCAAGTCTGTAGTCTAACTTTTGTACACATCCTCCCGGTAGCACTTTGCAATATTTGTACTGACGGTACAGGCAAACTTGGACGAGCATGTGAGGCAGACAACATTTTAAAGCACTCTTCTCTGTAAGTTATTCATGGCATTTTATATAAATATGAGGTAAAAAACTAACCTTTTTTCCCCTACAGAATTAGTTAAACCCGTGTTGCAGTTTATGTAGTTAATGGCATTCTCAGAATTAATTAAACTATTAATGCTAGTTAATGGTTCTTTAATGGCATCGGTTCGTTTCCCCAAACATTTTCCATAATTCCAACCCATACTCTTAATTAAAGTTACCCCTGCGGGGTACAAATAGTTAAAATCACTGAAAGTTAACGGAGCACATAATCTCCAATAAGTGGTAAAACTAGTACTTGCGTTTAAAACATTACCGGAACACTGATATCCCTCCGGAACAAATTGTATAAAAAGAAACTTGGAGGACCAGTCACTTGAAAGATAACCCCTCCTTATTGCCTTTACGATACGTTTCCCGAGGTTCCTTCTAACGCACGTATACCTGATGGAGGTACAGGAAAATTTTTGGGGATGGTAACAACTTTAGCTTGCGTTCGTGATAGTCTACCTATTACACCCGCATCAACAGCTGCCCGCTTGTCATTATACCTCGGCTAAGCTTCACTTTTTTTGGAGATAAAGTGACTTGTTTTCCAAAAATTCAATGGTAATACTCAACGGGCAATCAGAAACAACACTTCAGAGTCTCTGAATATCTATAGGAAAATGCCTCATAACTTCTCCTATCATAATGCGTCCGGGACGGACTGAGAAAACAGTCTATAATTTACCGCGCATGCTACGATTTTTCTCATTGGTAGATCGATTTATTAGAAATATTAATTGAAACGACGGGCGGACATCTTGTGACTTTCTCTTCCTTATTTGGCGGTCGTCGGTGCTTCACGAAGCTAAAAATTATAAGTAAAATATCAATGTGGCTTCAGTAATTGCAAGTTAATTTAGTGTGGAAATATAAATCCGACCGATTTTTGCCGTAAGTGTTTGCTTTTGCAATTTTTTTGGTTCGTTTAGGGGTTGTGTTAATTTCTAATTACAACGTATGCTTTAGCACGTGTCTTGACCTCATACTCTACTCATATCTCACTGTCTGGATAATTCCTGGGGGCACTGGAACGAGCATTTGGGAATCCTTTGATATACAAACCACGCTGACGTGTATCTCAGAGCTGCACGGCCGATTATACTCCAGCGGTTGTCGGTCGCGCACGCTGCTGATTTACTCCCAGAGCTTTGTCGTCTCATCCTCCCCAGAGAAATCCTACCGATCTGCTAGTAGCTCTCAACTGGCTGTCGTTAGCAAGAACCTTCCTTATCAGAACTACATTGCATCAGTACACAGATAAGTTTATTTGTTTAAGGAACCTATTCACTTTGCATGCGTTCGGAACTCAAGTTGTTGAATCCCTAGTGTATAAGTCAATTGTTATTTAGGGTAGTCTCCATCCACCGACGTTCGGTTTTGTTTGCACTACCTCTCTCAGGTAGCTGTCATTAAAGTGGGTGAAGCTAAAACAAAAGGCCTTTTGGGTTCGCAGGAGTTACGTACCGTATTAAACCGAGTGTAATCCTAGTTTTTAAGTCACCGTGTGTAAGTGACGTGTGTACGTCGAGTTTCCTTATTCACCAATCATCATCTTAACTTGGTACGCTAACTCTAATTTGGGGTGTATCAAACAAAAACTTACCTGAATTGACACATACTTGTTCGCGAACTAATTATTTGGTGGTTGCTAATGCACGCAAGTTTCATGCGACAGAATCTCTCACTTCTCCCAGATTCTTCTAATATTTTAAATTGTAATTGTTATATTGATATGTCTTTTATCTCTCTAATTTGTGTTCGTTGTGCGTAGTAGACCTTAAGTAAAACCTATTGAATTTCTGTTGGTCGGTTTTATTTCTCCCTGTTACCCAGCAGGTGGCACCTCGTTACGCAGCAGTTTATTCTTTCAGTTCCCTCAAGAACCTCCCCAACTCACCGACTAAGCCGGACACTGCTGTGCTAACACTTACAAATACGGGATCTTAGTGCGCTATTTCGAGCCAAATATTATTATTCTTTTTCTAGGTTGTATAGCTAGAGCCGTCACTCTCTTAGTTTTATTATTTGTGAACTGCAACTATGTTACACCCTGCTTCATTAACGTTTACTTCTTCGATCCGTGGATTAAATGTTGAATTGGTTGTAGGTTCAACAACTTCGGGTATACAAACTGAAACGCCTGAGTTTCCGTTCTGCACACCGATTTGCGAAAATACACCCAACAACTGTCGGTTAATTCCCTTTTGTTCTTCCATGAACTTCAACATTATATGCAGTTGTTGTAGCAACAATTATGGAGAACCGGCGACTCTAGACTAGTCAAAAGCGGTTCCGACAATCCTACAACCTTTGGGGTCGACGAGTTCTCTGCTATGACCTCTATGTGCTCAACGGCTTTCTCGTATTAATTTCACAGTTCAAGGTTTAATTTTAAAGATTATTCAATTTAAAAAAATCATAACTGATAGGACCTAAATATACATCACACCATATTTAGAAAATAATAACACTATTCTGGACTTCCATTGTCTATATTTTATTTTAATAGAATAAACACAACGTTTCAATTGCTATTGAATCTGCAATCGTCTTCAGGTGAATACTAACAAACTTAAAGACTACTGTAACTTATATACTAATTCAAAGTTAGTGAAGCGATCAAGTGTACAAAGTTAATGAAGGGGGACGTTACCGTAAACTAAGGTTAGTCAGGCCTCTAATTAAGGGTTTCCACACATTGTTAATCTCTATGCTGGGTTGACTAAAGACATTCTTGTTGTTTTCGATAAACGCTGCTTCTTTAAATTTTCTCTTGTAGCAGTGCTCTTCTCGGTGTATAATTCTTGCCTCCGAGCATTTCATTTTGTGATGTTTTTCCCAGGAGTGTTGGGCAATGCCACCTGAAGACGATTACAGATTCAATAGCAATTGAAACGTTGTGTTTATTCTATTAAAATAAAATATAGACAATGGAAGTCTAGAATAGTGTTATTATTTCAAACATAACATTGTCTAAACCATTCAAACGTATATTTAGAAAATATCGTAAAAATTCTCTTAATAACTAATTCTTCTCTACAAAACTTTAAATAATATTGCCGCAGATATGGAGTAATTTAAAAAAAATCATCTCATAAGACCTAATACATCACATCTCTCAGAAAATTTTATAAATCCTTCTTTTAATAACAAGAAAAAATTTAATTAATATTGCAGTCGATCAAGTGTAATTTAAAATTTGAATTTTAAAAATCTTAACTGACAATATACATCACATCATTTGGAAAATTGTTAAAATTGTTAAAATTCATCCCAACAACAATTTTAAATAAAATTACAGCTTGTAAGACCAAATACATAATATCATCAAATCGTAAAAATTCTCTTAACAACAAACTGATTCCAACAAAAAATTTAAATAATTTTGGTATTTAAGGATAGAATTAAAAAAAATCATCTGATAAGACCTAATACATCACATCTTTTAGAAAATCGTAAAAGTTCTCCTAATAACAAATTGATCCCAACAAAAGTTTTTATAATTTTGCCATCAGTAGGATTCAACTTAAAGATTGAATTAAAAAAAATACAGAGTGTCCCACCGGGAACGCCATCGATAGATTATAGAAAAACTATACATGGGAAAAATTAGAAAATTTGGTAGTATACTAACATCGACGGGGCAGTTCCGCTAAAATATTTTCAAGATGGTGACACTTTCGGTTATACCGGAAGTATGTGTCAACTTGCTTATTTTAAATAGAACACCCTATATTTATTCTATTTTTGAATTTTGCCCAAAATTCTAACTGTTTTAGACTTATTTTAAATTTTATGACAAAAATGACGTTTTCAGGCCTAAACAAAATTATAAAATTTTCCTATACTAATGCTTTTATTATTTAATTGAAATAGGTTTCCTTGTAGCAGGGGACTTATTCTAGTGGGCAGTGGGCTATGTCGATATTTTGATAATAAATTAATACAGGGCGATCAAAAAAAGGATTAAAATTAAATTCAAAAACACGTCAAAAGTCATTTTTTTAAATGCAAGCACCATGTTTTTATAGCTTTATTTTATTTAGCATCAAAAATAAGGTTGACTTTGTACAAGGTTGTCTATTAAAAAATTCATGGTTTTCGAAATATTGGCAATTTAACTTTTTTTGTTGTACAAGTGCTATTGTATTTCTTTTTAATATGAATGGTTATTTCTAGTTGGCCATGATGGCGTTAGAAAACAATCATCTGTCAAGGATATGTCAAACTGTTAAAAATTTTCAATAATCATGCCGGGACGCTTAAATTATTCAAACGAAGATTACTTAAATTTATTTATTATTTATGGACAATGTGATAAAGTTATATTAAGAACATGTGTTACAGTTAACTGTACCGACTGTGAGTGTTAAAGTGCATATCGTTACCAAAGCGATAACTTTAAATGCTTGAAACACACGTGTGTCGATAAATCCAGGTGTTTCAAGCATAATAAGTTATCGCTTTGATAATGATATGCACTTTAACACTCACAGTCGGTACAGTTAACTGTTGGCATTTCTTAGTTTGATACACACAGTTTGACATATTCTTGACAGATAATTGTTTTCTAACGCCATCATGGCCAACTAGGAATAACCATTCATATTAAAAGAAATCCTTGTACAAAGTCAACCTTATTTTTGATGCTAAATAAGATAAAATTATAAAAACATGGTGCTTGCATTTAAAAAAATGACTTTTGACGTGTTTTTGAGTCTAATTTTAATCCTTTTTTTTGATCGCCCTGTATTAATTTATGATCAAAATATCGACATAGCCCACTAAAATAGGTCGCCTGCTACAAGAAAACCTATTCCAATTAAATAATAAAGGCATTACTATAGGAAAATTTTATAATTTTGTTTAGGCCTGAAAACGTCATTTTTGACATAAAATTTAAAATACGTCCAAAACAGTTAGACTTAGGTATAGGACATTATACACAAAATGTGTCTACAATTTTGTGCAAAATCCAAAAATAGAATAATATACAATATGTCCCCCTAAGTTGGAATCATATGAGAAACTTTTTTATTATTAATTTTAGGAAAAAAAGTTATTCTTCATAAAAAGTTTTGCATGTTCTGAAATTTAAAATACAGTCATCAAATATCAAATTTTTTTCAGTCGTATACGAGGTTTGTCAAAAAATATTTTATTATTGAACATTTTTGAAAAATAAAAGTTCAACACCCTGTAGAAATAAAATGACTCACAGCATCGTAAAATTATATTATAATATTTTAGTCAAATTATCAAGTTGCACAACATACCAAAAATGGTTATCATGTGTTTCGTAATCACTAGAGATAAATGTTCATTCAAAATGGAAATATTATTAAAAAATAAAATAACCTTAATTTTTAACGTAAATGGATGGAATTTCATATTTGAACGTAGTTTTTATTTCTGAACAACTTTTTTTAATAACATTTTCGGATATTGTTAAATTTAAAGGTACTTTTTTCTTGAGTAAAATTCATATTTTTTGACAAACCTCGTATACGACTGAAAAAAATTGACATTTGATGACTGTATTTTAGATTTTAGAACATGCAAAACTTTTTATAAAAAATAACTTTTTTTCCTAAAATTAACAATAAAAAAGTTTTTCATATGATTCCAACTTAGGGGGACATATTGTATAGGATGTTCTATTTAAAATAAGCAACTTGACACCCACTTCCGGTATAACCGGAAGTGTCACCATCTTGAAAATATTTTAACGGAACTGCCCCCGTCGATGTTAGTATACTACCAAATTTTCAAATTTTTCGCATGTACAGTTTTTCTATAATCTATCGACGGCGTTCCCGGTGGGACACCCTGTATATGTTTAATCAAAATATACAGGGTGTTTCATTAATCAATACAGAAAATGAAACTGGAGATTCCTTGCAAAATTTAAAGGGGGTTTAACATAAAAAAAATTTCCTTAAAGCCTCCCCTGAAGAGTTAGACAATCTTTAGCAATGCTAGGTAGCGTTAACGGAAATTTGTTCAAAAGAATAAGAGCCTGTATTCAAGAAAATGGTGCCCATTTTGAACACTCTCTGAAATAATATTGTTAATTTAAATAAAAATGATAGTTAATAATAATATTGTTATTTATGTCAAACTTGCATACGCAACTTATTAATTAAAAATTCTGCAAGTTCGCTTAATTTATTTTTTTGGTGAAAAAGTATTGAGTTTACGTGAAATTTTTAAGAGACAAAAAAGTTTTTAATTGAATTGGCCCTCCAAAATCTAAATTTTAAAATTGAAAAAAAATTAGTTACAAAGTTCTGGTAAAAAAACTCTAAGAGGTAGTAAGACTCACCCCCTTGCAGAGAACAAGGGTGAATAAAATTATGAAATTATGGAGGCTTCTTGGTAGTAGTATTTGAATGTTTAGATTTCTTTTTTTTATTTCAAGTCATTTCAGAAAAAAATCGATTAATGTGAATTTTTTACACATCTTTAAGGGGCTGTAACTTTTCAGGGAAGGCTTTAAGGAAATTTTTTTTTATGTTAAACCCCCCTTTAAATTTTGCAAGGAATCTCCAGTTTCATTTTCTGTACTGATTAATAAAACACCCTGTATATGGTCAAGTGCCTTTATATGTTAACCTAAAAAGTAAATTCAAGGTTAAAGTGTGACAAGTGACAACGCTAACCAACTAATCAGTTTTGCCAACCCATTGCGGTATTACTGTTAAAAGTACAACCATGTAAATGCGTTGTAACATCTGAAAACGATAATTTCTAGCTAGTTTATTGTCGAAACTAATAATGAATAAAATCATATCAAGTGTATGTATTAAAAATTAATTTATTTATTAAAATGTTAATCCAAAAATATATTCTTCTCAACTATGAATAAAATTAATCTTCGAAAATTATGTTTTAAAAATATAGAATCACAGAAAAAAAATTGAGCACCCCTAAAACTACGTATTATCACCAGTCTCAAACACTTTCGAACATTCTCATTTTGTACTCTTGTGCATCCTCCATGTGTTCGCTAAAACATCGTCAAACGTACGGTACAGTCAATAAAAACAAAAGATCGGGAGACTTACTCGAGATACCCCGGTATCAACGGCGATTGGTATATACCCCAATGTCGATATTTTAAATCCGATGAGAACAGATGCAGCCGCACACGTCCTTGATACGTGATGTTGCGGTTCATTTGTACCGTGTCGTACAGCTACAAATCGAAAGTTAATTGTCGCGAAATCACGCATCTACCTTGTTACCTTCACAGCTAAGCTGTACGGAATGATGTCGTCGTCTTTCGAATGCAAAATCATGATGGGACAATCCACGTTTAAAATGTGCCTTTCCGTTTCGAAACGAAAACCATTTTTCCACAAAGGATCCAGCATGGTTCGGTTGAACCAAGGCAACCAACTCAGAAAGTTTGTCATAGGATAGTTGACAGCCTCTTCGCGCAAAGTTGTGTAAGGCGATTCTAAAACTAAACCGGACGGAACTATGTTAACCTGTTTCAGTCGTGCGACTGTATGGGTTGCTATGGCCGTTCCCATAGAATGTCCCCAAACGTATATATCGGCTTTGGTGTTATTGCGCAACCATTTGTACAAAGTTACGGTATCTTCCACCAATCCTTCTTCAGTCAACTCGGCCTGGGTCGAATCTCCGTAGCTTCTGTAATCAAATGCGATTACGTGAAAGTAGCGCGTTAATTTCGCGTATATTTCGAAGTGATATATGCGATTGCCGCTGTTTCCGTGACAGTGAAACAATACCGGATGGTCGCCTCTGGCCAAAAGCTCTCTGTAGTCGTAGTTGAAGTTTTTGGTTGAATCGTTGTAAAGGGCTCGAGGCAAGAAGTGCCATACTCCTAAGGTAATGTTTTCGGTAGCGTTAACGGTGACATACATGTTTGTAGCACCGACGACGATGCCATCGATGTTGAACCTTTCCGCAGGTTCGGCCACTACAAAATTATTATAGAGCGACACAAAATTTGATCGACGCACTTACGTGGTTCGAAAAGGAAGAAGCGTTGCACGTCTATCGAAAGCATGAAGAATAAAGGAAACCCAACAAATATAGACACTAATACTAATATTATTAGTACAATTCTGAAAGGAATAACAAAATACATGAATTCAGTGACAAAATTTAAATAAATACTCACATGATAATCGTACAAATCAACCACCACTTTCTCGCCATTGCGACGGACGCGTCGAAATTGACGGTTTTACAACGACGTTTGGTTAGAAAGTGATCATTTCGATGTACAAATAACTGCGGCGAAATTCAATTAGTAAACGTTCATTACGAATAACTTTCTATATACAACAGATATTGTCGTTGCTCAGTGCGGCGTCCCCGCCACCAGGCATTTGCGCTTTACGTAAGCGATACGGAAATGTTTGTTTTTGCTTTACGCAAATTGTTGCGTAACTTGCAATAATGTAATAGGAAGCACTCACTTGCGAGCGATTTATTTATTTAATTGTCCTTCGGTCGCACAACTAGTTCTAGTTTTCGATTCAACAACGAATCCTTTCTCAAAAGTCATCGCGTAATTACGTTTTTGACTTTCGTTTGAGTACTGTGCCCAAAATTAGGTACACGTCTGTTGTGGAATGTGTGAAGTCACACTTTTACTTCATTTTAATTAGTTATTGTAGTTATCGCGATTAAAAAGTATGTCGTTTTTCTAATATGTCATTGAATATAATTGTTTCAGTGACATTACTATAGATTAGGCAAAGGTTATCACTAAAGTACCTATGTTAATAAAGTAAATTTTAATTCTCGAAACACCGGTGCCAAAATTTATGGGATGCTGAGTTGCGCGGGCGAAATGTTTTTGACAATTCGCAAGAGTTCTGAAGACATATTTCTAAGAAATCTAAAAGAAAAATTCTAATAGTGATCCGACTCTCTCAACCCCGATTGGTATGAAACTTTTTTTGTGTCGAATGATGTTATTTTTTGAGCGCGTACTGGCCGATAAATGACCCTAATGGGTCGTCAAAGTTAGTACAATTTTTTTCTTTACAAAAAATGACATGTTCTTATGTGATCGGGGGTAAACGGTGTTTGGTAGGTTACAGTTATTACATATACAATACCAACTATGACGACTCATTTTAGGGTCACCGTGCGCGCTTCAAAAATATCACCATTAGACTCAGCACAGTTTAATTAGTTTTAAAAAGTTTCAAACCAATCGGGGTTGGGGCTGGTTACTTCCCATATGATTTATTTAAACTTTGAGCTCAATCAACAGTATTGTGGAGCATTCTAAAAGTTTTATAAGAAATGGTCATGAATGAAAGCAATTGGACAATCCGTTTAAATTTTACCCGACGTTGAAGTTTCGGGGAGCAAAATTTATTTAAATTTTAAGCTAAATTTTTTTAATTTTAGGAATTTAGAGGAGAGTATTGTGTAGTATTCTAAGAGTTCTAAAAAGAAACTGTCATTGTTGAAAGTTATTCAACAATCGGCGAGCGAAATAATTTTTAAATAAATGGATGTGTCACTGTCAAAGTCTGAAAGTCACCGTGTAACAATAACGGAGAAGGAAGCTCCGGACGGTGAGACAACGTTACCTACCCCCACTCCCACCACAACTACGGACAACTCCAGTGAACCGCCAATAACATCTGAAGCAGTAACTGATGCAAACACCACCGCTCCCACCATCACATCCGGTATTGCCCTCGCCTCCGCCCTGGCAGTGGACTTTGGAAATCAATCAGACACTACCACTGGAGGATCGACCATCGGACCAACAAGAGATCATCAAGAATTTTGTATTTGCAACAATAAAAACGACAAAAATGCCTCCAAATCCCCTGGAAGGAATTCCGAATTCTAAGGCAGAATGATGAATTGCCCTGGTTTTGCCCACAATGCACAAGGAACTGCCCTACACGCGCAAAACCAATAGAAAACTTAATTTCTCAACTAGTCACATTTCCATCATACCTCGCATTCCAAAGGGAGCACGATATTCGGCCGCAGATGCATTCACTTCAATAGTGAAGGATTGTATTAAATCAAACTCTATCAATTCTTGGTCAGCACTTCTCCTTTTTTCTTATCAGACATTCAACGTGGATCTAAAATCGAAGAAAAAATCGCTCACCTTAAAAATAAAAGACAATATCACAAATGGACCATACGCCTCTTCTAAAACATAGAATAAGCTAAATCTTCTTTGGAGGACATAGTGAAAGCTAAAATAAGAGACAACGACACAAGGAGCTGTTAGAATACTAAGCTCGGACGATTCTTTAGTACCTTTCACCCAAGAAACCTACAACGTTCTACTTATAAAACATCCAACAGCCACACGGACTCTTTCTTTCCTCAATGAACCAAACTGCGATCCACCACTTGTAAACTATAAACTCGTTCAACTACGGATCAGCAACAGGATTGGACGGTTTCAGGCGACAATATATGAAAGATCTAATCACATTCAGAGGCAAGGCAGGAAAAAGAGCTCTCGGAAAAAGTCAATCCGGATATTCTTCACATTCTCTACGGAGCATCTCTATGCGCATTGAGAAAGAAGGACGGAGGCATAAGACCCATCGCTATGGGGAGTTACTTTCGTCGACTTACTGCCAAAATCTCATGCGCACAGACCCAACAAACGCTTCAAATCTATTTCACACCCCAGCAATTAGGAGTCGCCACAAAATTGAGACGTGAAGCATGTATTCACGTGACCCGCACCTACCTTTAACCCGAAGATAACAAAAATAAGATTGACTTTAAAAACGCGTTCAACTCTGTGGATTGTGATAAGATGCTAACAGAAATTAAATCAGTCGTACCATCACTTTTTCCTTTTCTCAATCCATGTTATCATCAACCGTCCAGCCTCTTTTTTGGCTGTCAGTAGTAGGATGTCATCAAGGCGACCCCTGTGGTCCAATAGCCTTCTGCCTAGCTGTACATCCAATAGTCCAAGCTTTAGAAACAGAGTTGAAGCTTTGGTATATGGATGACGCACACCGGATTTTACAAACCTCATCCAAAAAGCTAGTGGGTTTAACAGTCAATCCTACAAAATGAGAATATTTTTTCCCATCCGGAAAACCAGACGAGGAGGTTGTAAAAAAATTCAATGCTATATCACGGGAATCCGCATCACAACCAAAGAAAAATTAGAATTATTAGGAGCCCCCATTTATGAAAACAACCTCGAATTAAAACAAAAAAGAACCTGGACAAACTAAAGTTGATAGTCACGTGGCATACTTTTTCATAAAGAATTGTTTCTATATCCCAAAATTCGCTTTCCTAGTCAGAACAAGCCCTTTTTGGAAATTCACCGACCTGATGGAAGATTTAGACAATCATTTAAAAACAACACTGGAATCCGTTATGAACTTAAAGTTAGATCCGCCACACAGGAATTTTGCTACCCACCTAATAAAATATGGTGGACTAGGAATACGACAAATTAGTGACATTGCTCTCCAAGGCTTTTCTCATGGCTATCAAAATCTGAGTTTTACATTTTATGGACATATATGATTCCTGACAACCTTAAAGAAGATGCCTTGATTGCTTGGAACAATAGCATTCCTCCTATATCACACTCGCAAAAAAATTGGGATATTATTAACATTGAGAGAATTATGGGGTCGCTCTCTTTGTCAAATGAAGTAGATGCCGCAAAACAATTAGCCATCAAAGAACCTGAATCAGGCGCTTGGCTCCACGCTAGTCCATCAGCAAATGTTGGCACATTAATGGACAACCTCACCTTCCGAACTTGCGTAGCCCTTCGACTTGGCTGCAAATTGTTTAAGCAGCACATATGCCAATGCAACAAAACTGTCAACGAATTTGGCCATCACGGACTATCATGTCCAATAAGCAAAGCGCGCTTTCCAAGACATAGCGAAATGAACTCATAATTGTTCATCGTTCATTAGCAGCTTTAAAAATTCCCTCAGCCTTGGAACCTGTAAGACTAGCACGAGATGATGGAAAGAGACCTGATGGAGCAACATTAATGCCATGGTCCAAAACTTGTTTGGGACTGCACTTGTGTTGACACTTTAGCTGACTCATACATATCAAAAACCTTAGAAAAGGCAGGAGCAGCAGCAGAGATAGCGTGCAAACGGAAACATGACAAATACATACAAATTGAATCCTCACATTTCATCTTCAAAGCACTAGCTTTTGAAACTTTAGGACCCTGGGCAGATGAGACAAAATCCTTTATGGAAGAAATCGGTACACTTTTTGATCAAAGAAACAGGAGATACAAAGCTAAATTCTACTTCTACCAACGTTTATCCATCGCAATTCAACGTGGAAACGCTGCCAGTATTATTGGAACTCTACCTCAATCAATCCCCTTGAATGAAATTTTTATTATCTAATAATTTTTATTTTATTACGTGTTACAAAAATTATAAAATCATGTTCCTTGAATAAAGTGTATAATATACTATTTATTTAAACGTTGAGCCCAATTTTTTTTTAATTCATAGGTGTTAAAAGAACAGTATTGTGTAGCATTCTAAGAGTTCTAAAACAAATTCTCATTGTTGAAAGCGGTTTGACAATTCGTTTAAATCTTATCCGACGTTAAAGTTTATTTAAATTTTGAACTGAATTTTTTTTAATTCCCAGGAGTTTAGAGGATAGTATTGTGTAGTATTCTAAGAGTTCTAAAAGAAATTTTCATTGTTGAAAGCTATTCAACAATCCATTTTTAAATCGTATATCCGAATAAGTTCAAGTCTCGGCGAGCAAAATAATTTATTTTTTTTTTTAACCTTTAGGAGATTAGAGAAGAATATTGTGTAGTGTTCTAAGAGTTCTAAAAGAAATTGTCATTGTTGAAAGCTATTCAACAATCCATTTTTAAATTTTATATCCGAATAAGTTCAAGTCTCGGCGAGCGAAACAATTTATTTAAATTTTGAGCCCAATTTTTTTTTTAATGTTTAGGAGATTAGAGGAGAGTATTGTGTAGTATTCTAAGAGTTTTAAAAGAAATTGTCATTGTTGAAAGCTATTCAACAATCCCTTTTAAATCTCATATAACGAAATAATTTATTTAAACTTCGAGTCTAATTTTTTTTTTAATTCTAAGGAGTTAAAATAACAGTATTGTGTAGCGTTCTAAGAGTTCTAAAACAAATTCTCATTGTTGAAAGCGATCTGACAATCCGTTTAAATCTGATCCGACGTTAAAGTTTCGGCGAGCAAAATTTATTTAAATTTTGAACTCAACTTTTTAATTTTCAGAAGTTTAGAGAAGAATGTTGTGTAGTATTTTAAGAATTCTAAAAGAAATTGTTATTGTTGAAAGCTATTCAACAATCCATTTTTAAATCGTATATCCGAATAAGTTCAAGTCTCGGCGAGCAATATAATTTATTTAAATTTTGAGCCCAATTTTTTTAATTCCCAGGAGTTTAGAGGATAGTATTGTGTAGTATTCTAAGAGTTCTAAAAATTGTCATTGTTGAAAGCTATTCAACAATCCATTTTTAAATTTTATATCCGAATAAGTTCAAGTCTCGGCGAGCGAAACAATTTATTTAAATTTTGAGCCCAATTTTTTTTTTAACTTTTAGGAGATTAGAGAAGAATATTGTGTAGTATTCTAAGGGTTCTAAAAAATTGTCATTGTTGAAAGCTATTCAACAATCCATTTTTAAATTTTATATCCGAATAAGTTCAAGTCTCGGCGAGCGAAACAATTTATT
This sequence comes from Abscondita cerata, assembly GCA_030710515.1. Classification (NCBI taxonomy): domain Eukaryota; kingdom Metazoa; phylum Arthropoda; class Insecta; order Coleoptera; family Lampyridae; genus Abscondita; species Abscondita cerata. Next base: position 218,300 of record JALBCR010000523.1, on the reverse strand, counting down.
TAAATTTTGAGCCCAATTTTTTTTTTAATCTTTAGGAGATTAGAGGAGAGTATTGTGTAGTATTCTAAGAGTTTTAAAAGAAATTGTCATTGTTGAAAGCTATTCAACAATCCCTTTTAAATCTCATATAACGAAATAATTTATTTAAACTTCGAGTCTAATTTTTTTTTAATTCTAAGGAGTTAAAATAACAGTATTGTGTAGCGTTCTAAGAGTTCTAAAACAAATTCTCATTGTTGAAAGCGATCTGACAATCCGTTTAAATCTGATCCGACGTTAAAGTTTCGGCGAGCAAAATTTATTTAAATTTTGAACTCAACTTTTTTAATTTTCAGAAGTTTAGAGAAGAATGTTGTGTAGTATTTTAAGAATTCTAAAAGAAATTGTTATTGTTGAAAGCTATTCAACAATCCATTTTAAATCGTATATCCGAATAAGTTCAAGTCTCGGCGAGCAATATAATTTATTTAAATTTTGAGCCCAATTTTTTTTTAATTCCCAGGAGTTTAGAGGATAGTATTGTGTAGTATTCTAAGAGTTCTAAAAAATTGTCATTGTTGAAAGCTATTCAACAATCCATTTTAAATTTTATATCCGAATAAGTTCAAGTCTCGGCGAGCGAAACAATTTATTTAAATTTTGAGCCCAATTTTTTTTAACTTTTAGGAGATTAGAGAAGAATATTGTGTAGTATTCTAAGGGTTCTAAAAAATTGTCATTGTTGAAAGCTATTCAACAATCCATTTTTAAATTTTATATCCGAATAAGTTCAAGTCTCGGCGAGCGAAACAATTTATTTAAATTTTGAGCCCAATTTTTTTTAATCTTTAGGAGATTAGAGGAGAGTATTGTGTAGTATTCTAAGAGTTTTAAAAGAAATTGTCATTGTTGAAAGCTATTCAACAATCCCTTTTTAAATCTCATATAACGAAATAATTTATTTAAACTTCGAGTCTAATTTTTTTTAATTCTAAGGAGTTAAAATAACAGTATTGTGTAGCGTTCTAAGAGTTCTAAAACAAATTCTCATTGTTGAAAGCGATCTGACAATCCGTTTAAATCTGATCCGACGTTAAAGTTGCGGCGAGCAAAATTTATTTAAATTTTGAACTCAACTTTTTTTAATTTTCAGAAGTTTAGAGAAGAATGTTGTGTAGTATTTTAAGAATTCTAAAAGAAATTGTTATTGTTGAAAGCTATTCAACAATCCATTTTTAAATCGTATATCCGAATAAGTTCAAGTCTCGGCGAGCAATATAATTTATTTAAATTTTGAGCCCAATTTTTTTTAATTCCCAGGAGTTTAGAGGATAGTATTGTGTAGTATTCTAAGAGTTCTAAAAAAAATTGTCATTGTTGAAAGCTATTCAACAATCCATTTTTTAAATTTTATATCCGAATAAGTTCAAGTCTCGTCGAGCGAAACAATTTATTTAAATTTTGAGCCCAATTTTTTTAACTTTTAGGAGATTAGAGAAGAATATTGTGTAGTATTCTAAGGGTTCTAAAAAATTGTCATTGTTGAAAGCTATTCAACAATCCATTTTTAAATTTTATATCCGAATAAGTTCAAGTCTCGGCGAGCGAAACAATTTATTTAAATTTTGAGCCCAATTTTTTTTTAATCTTTAGGAGATTAGAGGAGAGTATTGTGTAGTATTCTAAGAGTTTTAAAAGAAATTGTCATTGTTGAAAGCTATTCAACAATCCCTTTTTAAATCTCATATAACGAAATAATTTATTTAAACTTCGAGTCCAATTTTTTTTAATTCTAAGGAGTTAAAATAACAGTATTGTGTAGCGTTCTAAGAGTTCTAAACAAATTCTCATTGTTGAAAGCGATCTGACAATCCGTTTAAATCTTATCCGACGTTAAAGTTTCGGCGAGCAAAATTTATTTAAATTTTGAACTCAACTTTTTTTAATTTTCAGGAATTTAGAGAAGAATGTTGTGTAGTATTTTAAGAGTTCTAAAAGAAATTGTTATTGTTGAAAGCTATTCAACAATCCATTTTTAAATCGTATATCCGAATAAGTTCAAGTCTCGGCGAGCAAAATAATTTATTTAAATTTTGAGCCCAATTTTTTTTTTAACCTTTAGGAGATTAGAGGAGAGTATTGTGTAGTATTCTAAGAGTTCTAAAAGAAATTTATCATTGTTGAAAGCTATTCAACAATCCCTTTTTAAATCTCATATAACGAAATAATTTATATAAACTTGAGTCCAATTTTTTTAATTCTAAGGAGTTAAAATAACAGTATTGTGTAGCATTCTAAGAGTTCTAAAACAAATTCTCATTGTTGAAAGCGATCTGACAATCCGTTTAAATCTTATCCGACGTTAAAGTTTCGGCGAGCAAAATTTATTTAAATTTTGAACTCAACTTTTTTAATTTTCAGGAATTTAGAGAAGAATGTTGTGTAGTATTTTAAGAGTTCTAAAAGAAATTGTTATTGTTGAAAGCTATTCAACAATCCATTTTTAAATCGTATATCCGAATAAGTTCAAGTAGCGGCGAGCAAAATAATTTATTTAAATTTTGAGTCCAGTTTTTTTTAACCTTTAGGAGATTAGAGAAGAATATTGTGTAGTATTCTAAGAGTTCTAAAAGAAATTGTCATTGTTGAAAGCTATTCAACAATCTGTTTTTAAATCTTATATCCGAAGTTAAAGTTTCGGCGATCGAAATAATTTATTTAAACTTTAAGCTCAATTTTTTTTAATTTTCAAGAGTTGAGAGAACAGTATTGTGTAGCATTCTAAGAGTTCCGGAAGAAATTGTCATTGTTGAAAGGGATTCGACAATCTGTTTAAATATTATCGAAATTTATTTAAATTTTGAGCCCAATCTTAAAAGATTCCATATCAAGTCAACCAGGTGCTTTAACCAGAAGGTCTTGGATTTTGCTAATTTTTTGGTTATTTGTTATATGCATTGAATTAAAGAAAAATACAAATTTCAAATTTTTGGACTTATGGTTTTGAGTTATAAATTTCTAAATTAAAAAAAGCCGAAAATCTACGTGTTTTGGAAACGTTTTTTTTGTCATTTCTCAAAACTATTAGAGCTAGAAAGCTGAAACAAGTTTCATATTATTCAGTTGTTTTTGCTCTTTCTTTGTTTCTCCACTTTGAAATTTAGCACACCTTGAGCCAGGACATGTCAAAATAACATATATTTTTTGCAAAAAAATCAAAAGGGGTGTTTTTTCAAAATTCAAAAAATTAATTTTGGTTTAAAAAAATATATACTTTTTTATAATATGGTCGTGTTATATATCTAAAGAAAGAGCAAAAACAACTGAATAATATGAAACTTGTTTCAGCTTTCTAGCCCTAATAGTTTTTGAGAAATGGCAAAAAAACAGTTTCCAAAACACGTAGATTTTCGGCTTTTTTTATAAATTTAGAAATTTATAACTCAATAACCGTCCAAAAAATCCAAAATTTTGTACTTTTCTTAACCTTTATGCATACAACAAATAACCAAAAATTACAAAAATCCAAGACCTACAGGTTCAAAATTAATTCTGAACTGGTTGATTTGACATGGAATGACCCATATTTTTTTTAGTCGAGTATTGTGTAGTATTCCAAGAGTCCTAAAAGAAATTGTCATTGTTTAAAGCTATTCAACAATCCATTTAAATATTATCCGATGTTGAAGTTTCGCAAGCGAAGTTTATTTAAACTTTGATTCCATTTATATTTAATTCTCAGGAGTTCAGGTGATAATATTGTGTAGCATTCTAACAGTTCTACAAAAAAATAGTCATAGGTGAAAGCGATTGGGCAATCCGTTTAAATCTTACACGACGTTTAAGCTTCGGGGACTAAATTTATTTAAATTCTGCGCCTTGAGATGGTATGACTACCTAGTCAGTGAGCGAAGTCATCAGCAAACAAAACTATCAAAACTTTTTTAAAACTAATTCACTCATTAATTTGGTTTAACTTATTATTAAAATAATGCACGAGCGAGGAAACATTAGGAGTTTGAAGCACTTAGCAATCTTCAAGACCGTCTTGCCCGGTTGTTGTTGCAAGCTTGCTCATTCATATTATTATCTTTAAATTTGAGTTAAAGTGATGCCACAGATAATGCGACAATACTGAAATAGGTGGTCACTTCAAAATGTAATGAGCTTTCATTGATCAACACATGATTTTAAGGATCTAATAGTAATCTGCACTAGAATAGGTGTCGATGTTTTAAAAACACCTTAGAAATTTGTTTACTCATGTATTATAAAAAAGTAACTACATATTAAGTTCTAATCTAAAAGCCGCTCTGTCATGAACGTATTTTTATTCTTAAAATTGCTGCATTCCACAATAAAATCCCTACAAAAAAGCACTTTATTATTAACCTGAAGCATTTGAATCGGGACAGTCACCGAATAAATTGTGGTATCACATTTGAATATCTGTCTCGTTCGAAATAATATGAAGGCACCAGGTTGTACGTCACGGATCCTTGCTTCAACAAATCCCTATCGAAGGCTAAAAAACCCAACTACAAAAGATTACGTCGATCCCGTTCCTCTGCACTTACTTCCTTTCCCATCTCATAAGAAATTTCAGAATTTGGCCAGCTCAAAATCATCACCGAGCTGTTAATGCTTCTAATATATCTGCTTGTGTTAAAACTTAAGTTATTGTCTTCTAAAGTACGAGTCACAGCACGATTGTACCAAGGCATCCAAGAAAGGATCTAAAAGAAAATTATAAAACACTACTATATTCCACTACTCACCCGACCTAATGGCCAATACCAACTTTTAAACAAATCAGATATGGAGATGAATGGATTTTCTAAAATCAAACCGGTTACATTTGCATCGGGTAGAAGAGATAATGTGCGTGTAGCAATCGCTGCTCCTAAAGCATCCCCCCAAACATAAACATCAGACTTAGTTTGCCGTCGAACCCATTTATACAGATTGATAGAATCACTTACAAGTACATCCTCGTTTGGTTCCTTCCACGAAGAATCACCATAACCTGATAAGGCAACAAATTTCATTTCATTTAACTCAATGAAAGATTCTTACCTCGATAGTCGAAAGTAATTACATGAAAGAATTGTCTAAGTTCAAAGTAGGTGTCTAAGAAGTATCGTCTATCTCCGAACCCATTGTGAAAATACATGACAACAGGTTGAGTGCTTTCGTTAAACGGCAGGTAAGGGATGTCGATCGACTCGGCGCAGTCATGTCGCATGTAAGGTTGTATATGCCATACACCCAAACTGATGCGTTCACTAACATTCACAACAACGTAAAAATTCTGAGGACTTTCTGAACAGTCGGCGTTACTACGACCCAGTGGAAAACGATTTCGAAAAACAGAAGATATCGCACGATCTACACAAAACATTTGATTCATAATTAAACTTACAATTTGTAATCTTACGTACTAGGTCTAAATATTGAATTACGCAAGAGTTCTGGAAAATTCATAATAACCAATGGAAAGACAACTAAAATTGCAAACACTGTTAGAACTGCTAGGAGGAACCTGTAAATGTAATCTTCGAAATTTGATGGTTTTATTTGTAATAACAACTTACAAAATAAACGAAGTTATTTGATGACATTTCTTTGTACGTTTACTGCTGCACAAATCGTAAACGTATAAGATTAGGTTACGCAACTTCTTAAATATTATCGATGCAGAAATTGTGCATTGGTACTTTTGATCATATGAGTTCATATGTTTTATTAGAGGGTCGATATCATCTTCCTGATGGTGATCTCCTACAAAAGATCGGGTGGGATGAGGGTAATAGAATCGAGAATATTTACCTGGAAGCACTAAATTGCATTGTATAAAGCAGCAGGACATTTTTTTTCACTTCCACGTTATCTAAACGCTAATTAGCACTACGAAATTATTCTGTTTGTGTAAAAGCAGTGGTGTATCATAATCAATGCAACTGTGTTACATAACATTTTAATCACATGTTACATTGGTGATATATAACTGCAGCTTTTATTATCAATATTCACTTAATTAAGGTTTAATCCATATTTTTATTTTAATATAAAATATTTGAAGAAATGCGAACGAAAACATAATACATAAAAACAAAGAAAAATACAAAAAAAGATTGATAATTGATGAGAAACATCAACGATTCTCATACACGTGTCCCCGCCATATTGTTTTTAACCCTCTGGGAGAGGGGTAACGCTTTAAAACTACAAAAAATTAGCATAAACATGTTCCTGATGCGCACCTCCGTGACCATAATACCGCCGACAAGCAGACGTATCTCAAATTGTCTTTCTGTTAAACTCACTTTGTGGTACTAGGTGTGTACTACGTTTACTTGACAGTTCTAAGATAGCCAGTCAGGTTTATCCGTATTATGGATAAATAATACACCTGTTCCTGCGCACTCCATGTTCAAAAATATCGCCGAGAAACACCAAAATGTGTTCCTATTTCAAACATCTTGCAGAGGAGTGTGAACTAGGTTTATACTTAAAAGTGCTAAGACAACCAATCAACTTCATCCGTATTATGGGTAAATAAGCATAAACCCAGGCACTTGTAAAAGCAAGATTTGAATAGTCCGCCACTGAACCTGAAGCTAACTTGGCCGATCGAAAAGCGGGAAAAGCTAACTAAAGACATCTACGTTGAATCCAGGATAAAATCCCTAACAACCGCAAGAGTGCAGTGATAACTGTAATAATATCAGCAATGAAATAAAACACAAGCATGGTGATAACGTAAATTATATTGAACGTTAATTTATTTTAAATAAAATGATCAATTTTGAGAAAATTGTGTAAATATTTAAAACCAAAAGGTACTCCTCTGCTTAGGCTGCCTGAGGAAAGAAGGGTAAGAGAAAACCCCAGGTTCTGCCTTAACAATTAAACAAACACAACATAACCAAAGCGTATTGATATAATTAACATTCATTGTAGGGAATTATTACTATAAAGATAATTATAATACATGTATCCTGTTGGGAAACCATTTATCAGTTCATATTTAAACCCGAACAACTACCATTATGTGAATCTAGATGTAAAAATATTTCCGATTCAGAATACAGCAATTCAGCTCATTTTTACACGCATTTTCAATTAAAACTAAAGAAAATTAGTGTATAACACCTTGGGTAACAAGCGAGTTTCACCAGTCGCAAAAGCTCCTACCTGTCTATTCAGTTCACACATGCACAAAATAAACATATTAAAATAAATAGAAATAAATGTGACCATGAACCATCCCCTGACCATCGCCTCTCACGGAACAGAAAATATTAATCGTACAACAAGGTTCTTTCACACACTGGTATTGCTTCATTCTGAATCATACTTTTATAAGTAGACTGCTTTAAAATGTATCTTAAATTAAAAGATCAAAAACAAGCATCTTACATTCTCTTAATTGTATAGGGATCAAACAAAGAGAAGCGCCAACAAAATAACGATTCCGCCAATCAAAGACACGTGGTTAAATTATTTAAACGTCAAATTACATAACATAAAACAGATTGGAATACACCATAACACGAATATTATATCAATATTATATTGTACAAAAAAATGCAATCCGAATGTCAGGTCACCATCATGCTTAAAACGCGTATCTTTAAATTGTTGAAATTGCGTAATCCATAAAAGAAATGTGAATGCACAACGAAACACGAGGTTGCAATAAACCATAAGTACAAAAAAATAAACGCTAATTATTAAATTTGGTAAAAACAAAATTTATGAATATTACGCATTTAGTTGCCAAGCTTTTAAAGTAAATTATAGGTACAAATTTTATACAGACCAAAAATAATACGTAGCAAAAAGAATGTCTTGTTAACACTCTAACAGTCAGAGACCAGATGCCAAAACTTTCCTTTGCATCTCTCGACAAAAAAAATGCAGCCCCTTAACGGGACTTTGCTATCTGACCGGCGCAGATCGACATATTTTAAACCGATTTTTAAAAAATTGCGGTTAATATTCGAATTTGAATATGGATCTTTCAATCTCAAAATTATATCTGTTTGATCCATCTTGTGGAGGAAGTGTGAATTAGTTTACATGACAGTGCTAAGCCAGCCAATTAGGTTCATCCGTAAATTGTGAATAAATAAGCATAAACCCGTTCCCGTTTTCGAGCACTCTCATACCAAAAATCGCCAACAAAGTTTTTTCTTGTTTAACATCCATCTTGAAGAGCAAGGTGAACTACATTTACTTGACAGTGCTAAGATAACCAATCAGGTTTATCCGATTTATGGATAAATAAGCATAACTCGCTGGTCCCGCGCACACCATGGCCAAAAACATCGCCGACTAGCGGACGTATCTCAAATTTTCTTCACTTAGCGGAGAAAGTGTGAACTACGTTTAGTTCAGAGACAATTATAATCGTATCTCAAAATTACTTTTTGTTTAATACATCTTGCGGAGGAAGTGTGAACTGTTTCCTTAATAGTGCTAAGATAACCAATCTAATTCATTATCCGTATTATGGATAAATAAACATAAACCTATTCCTACGCAATCAAGTGACCAAACATATTACCGAGAGGGGAACGTATCTCAAAATTTTCTTCCACTTTAATCCAACTTGCGGAGGAAGTGAGATGACAACTAGGTTTACTTGACATTGCTAAGACAGTCAATAAGGTTCATCCGTATTATCGACAAATAAGCGTAAACATGTTCTCGCGCACTCGTGACCAAAAATATCACCAACAAGCGGACGTATCTCAAATTTTCTTCCTGTTTAACCCATCTTGAGGAGGAAGTGTGAACTACGTTTACTTCACCACACAATAATAATATTTCGTTGCGCAGAAGTTTCACTGGAAACGTTTGAAGTCGATGATCCTACGGAAATCGCGCGCTGCACCCACGCGCAAAAATATTATTCATGACTTGGGCGGGGCGGTTATAGAAAGCTTACTATTTCTTAGCAGTGGCATTTCGCGATATACCGCTCAATCGGAAATCGACGAATTTATTTTAGCTACACCTTGGCTACTCCTGACTGCGCGTGGGTACAGCGCAAACGCTACTTAAGACCAAAATTATCGCTCAGTCTCAGTGAAATTTCTGTATGAACGCAGTGAATATATTCTTTGACTTCACAGTGCTATGATAACCAATCATGTTCATCCGTATTATGGCGCCAATTTTGAATAGAGTCGACTGTTTCTGCGACATCAGCCGTAATCATTTTTAATTGCGAATTTTTTTTTGCTTGTCAACTTAAATTTATTAAAAAGTATTGACGACCAGTACAAACTGACTTCAAGTTTTTTATCAGTTCATAAATTATCATCAGCCAATACCAAGGATAGATCCCTATTATATTAATTTAATAAAAATAATGAATATAAGAAAAACTCTTTAAATTTAAAAATATTTTATTCACACCACAGAAAACGACACTTTAGTTCAATTTTTATTGTATCTATTATTTAACATAAGACTCCTGAAATCAAAAAAAAAGCAAAAGAAAGCAATGACACAACTGTTAGATGAACAAACCCACCTAATCCAATCATCAAAAAAGGACACATCGTAATTGTAACTAATATAGTATCCTAGGTTCGGCTTTAAACGTCTATGCTCTTGTGAAATTACATTATCAAAGCTGTACTCATTCACCTGCAAAAAATTTAATAAACTACTTCACATTAAAATTTTTTTTTTTACATATATATTGAAATCATTTCGATAATCATCGTAAACACAAAACACTATCGGACACTTGATATCCAAAATAACATCTTTAATGGAATAATATAAATCGCTTTCAATCAAAGGCTGCATAATTGTTTGTCTGTACCACAATGTGTATGACACCATCTATAAAATTATAACTTAAAGACATTTTAACCAAAACCAATTTGATACTTTAGCAATAAACCAGGTGCGTTTGAGATATTCACTCGCTGACAGAGAGGGATTTTCCAAAATTATACCATCCGATTCTATTTTCTCACTCTGCAAATGACTAACAGTAAGCGCCGCTAAAGCTGCACCCCTGCGATCACCCCACACATAAATACTCGAATTGGTATGTCGCTTTAACCATTTAAAAAGCTCCATGCTATCGCTGACCATTTCGGTTTCTGTAAGCGCACCCGGAGAAGAATCTCCAAAGCCTAATCAAATTCAAGATTATATATACGAATTCGAAATTGATTTAAATGCTAAGTACCACGATAGTCGAAAGCTATTACGTGAAAGTGTCTTAATAACACACTGTAGATTTTCGTATAAGTTCGGCGATCACCGCTAAAATCGTGAAAGTATAACAGATATGGAACTTTTTGTTTGTCAGGTACATATTTGCGCCATGAACCACGATTACTCTCATTGATGTGCGAATTTAAGCTCCATAATCCTACACTCGCGTTAAAGGTGCTCTCTACAACAACTAACATATTTTTCGGTTTTATAAACGTTTGCATCGAATAATCTTTTCTAAATTGTATTGGAGCGCTATAAGATTTGTGTGTGTTAGTAGCTAAAACAAAAGATTCTGAAACTGACGCCTTAGTTTCATTCATAAACCTTACTCGGTTGGAACATGATGTGACGTTGAAAGGCTTTAGAATATTTGAATGCGAGAGGGATCGCCACACACATAATCAGAAATAAAATCGACAATACGGAGAAACTGGAAGTAAAGTTTGAAGGTGTAGTTGAAGATCGGTGGCGTTACTTACATCGTAACGAATGTTAATTTTCTACATTTTCGTGCACGACTGTGACACCACACGAATGTGATCCAGTTGAGGAATCTTTTCAATCTCGACTTGATCGGCTGCCATTGGGGCAGTTTTATACGTAAAGTTTTTCTGTACTCGGTACTCTTGTATCGAAAATACGGTTCGACTTTGCGCGGCGCTTCGATATCATCTTTTGAATCCTTCTTGGCTAGAAATATATAATGTGTACTGGAAGTGGTGCAGACTTTGGGTTTATTTACGGATTAAAAGGGCGAGGTCCAATTCGCAACAAGACATTTTTTTGTTTCTTTATATTTTGTAGGTATTTCACAGAGATCCGGTATTTCATAAAATTTCACAATACTGCTGATACCAGTGGCGTTACTAAGGTGAGGGCGCGGAATAATAATATCTGTGAGGGCGGAACCAAATATTATGAATAATTATGCACGCCCATGCTTACATTGAATCATAGTTGTTCTAGTAATTATAAGTCTTTCATCTATGGTTGTTCTTGTGGGTACAGTACATTTTGCTCACTGGACACAACGCCCAATGGACACAACGACCAAATTTTTTGCTATAGCGCCCACTTTTTTATTTGGACACTCCGCCCAACTTGGACACATTGCCTACTTCGATAGTTGCGCGCAACGTCCAACTTGGACACATCGCCTACTTTGTTACTTGGACACAATGCCCAACTTGGACACATCGCCTACCGACGCTTAAACGCCTGATTACGGAAATACGCTGTTACAGTATCTAACGTAGGCACATCGCCCACTTCAACGTTTGGACTTAACGCCATACATGGACACATCGCCCACATTGATTATTGGACACATCGGCCAGTTTGCTTTATGGACACTACTTCCAACTTGGACACATCGCCCAATTCGCTTAATGGATACAACGCCCAACTTGGAACCCATCGCCTAATTCGCTTTATGGACACAACGCCCAACTTGGACACATTATACCTTATACCACACTCGGCGGACAATACTTATTTAAATATTGTTAACAAAGCACATAATCATAAAACGAGATTAAGTATGAAACACCGAGTACCTGCTCGGTCGGTGCTCGATCTTTTATTTTACCGTAAAAAGTGAAACATTTGCATCTTGAATCCAAGTTTCACAGTACTGCATAGACCGGTGTAGTTTTCATTTAAATATGTTTGATAGCATAGCGCATTGCAAATAGTATTTTCTTAGTGAGTTAGTGACAATCTCTTAGAAATTGTAAAATAAAAAATGAGTTCAAATTACAAACATCTGTCAGATGCAAATAAAAGGAAGAAGAAAGCGGAACTTAAGGAAAGAAACGGACGCATCTAAAAATTGACAGTTTTTACTTCACATCTTATGAAATAAAAGTTGTTTATAATTGAATTATACACTTTGGTTTAACCTATTTTTTGATCTGATCAGTGGCGGCTTGTCCATATGGTCATTTGGTCAATGACCTCCCAAAAATTTTGACTAATATATAAAAAAATATTCATTATTACGTGTTTTATTAAAATAGGTAATTAAGTCGCAAATACAATAACTTAAAATTTATCGGCCGTCGTTAGTAATTCATCCTCTTCAACCTTGGGCTGGCGGTGCGAATTGTCCTCATTGAATTAGATCTACCCGAAAAACTCGAAAACGTGCAGCGCCCGAATAAACGCGAACGTCCGTAACAATAATCAACTTTGGGTCATGAGCCGGATCCCGCAGTTTACGTTGACTTCGTATAGCGTGTACAACTACGCTCAATTTTTGATTGGATTTTCGCGTGTTTTAAATCAATTTAAGAATTTATATTGATATGTTTTACTGTTGTTGTGTTGTTTTGTAAAAATACTATTTTTGATTCGCGTGTGCATGCGCTATAATAGAAAATGTCGGTAGTGCAGAAAATTAAACAACTAAAAAGTGCTAACAAACTTAATTTTACAAAATTAGTTGAGTTCAAGGCAAATGGTCGTCCTTTGCCAGAACTAAGTTTACGACAAACTAGCAAAGACAAAAATAAAGATGTTCATCAAAACTTTCGCAAGGTAAATTACCATTTAGCTAACTGGATATGTGGTTGTAAAGTATCAAACGTATTTTACTGTTTTGTTTGTTTATTATTTTCTAAAGACTCGTCAGACTCGCTATGGTGCAAATCCGGTGTAAGCGATTTAAAGCATTTAAAAGAGAAAATAAAAAACATGCTTCGTCTGCAGAACACATGAAATGCTCGGTAAATTTTGCAACCGTAGGAAATGTTGATATTCGTACACAGCTAGATAATGATTACAGAAAATCCCTTAGAGATTTTAATGAGAATGTTTCGAAAAATCGCTATATTTTGAACAGAATTGTAGATTGTATAAAATTTTGCGGTGCATTTGAGTTATTTATATTTTTTTATGTATGTCTATTTTTTAAATTAATTTTTGACCTCCCAGTATGATTGACCACGAGCCGCCACTGGATCTGATAAGTAATTACTGCGAAATATAATAATCACGTGACAATGATTGGTTTAACAAGATCTCCACCAATATCAATTTTACAAAACAAGTTGAGAGAGAAAAGTTGTTGGAAATTCTACCTATTATCTATAGCTTTTGTTTGATGTGGAATTTTTTTTTCTTAAACGTTGATTCTTTTTCCTGCAACGAATCGGTTTTTTTTTTCACTTACTATCAAAATTATTAAGTACACAGTTGCGACGTTGTTAGATGTTTATTTTATTTCGATACTCTTTTACACGTTTGTTAGTATCAGAACGATGTGGAGGTTTGTTTACTCTACATCTTATACATAAGATGTGTGTTTTACGCTCAAAAATCCAATTTTTTCAAGAATAATTTATTGTTCGGAGGCCTGCCTTCTGTCTAGTTGTTCGTATGAAAACAAAGATATCTTAAGAACAGTCGGTCTGATTTTGGTGAAACTTGACACATAGTAGTCATTTATAAATGCAGTGATTTGATTCGTTTTTGGTCATAATTCAAAGCAAAAATGACATCTCGCAGAAAAACCTTGTCCATTTTGTTTATTGTTTTCATAGCTATTAAGACCTCTTAAAACCCGTGTTGTCTTTAAGATTTTCTGTAACAATAATGCTAGATAAAATATTTTAATAGCTCGATACTTATAAAGCACGTAGAGCTGCTTTATAAAGTATATTTTATTTAAATTATACCATAGAAACAATATCAATATTAGTGTCGGAAAAAACTATTTTTATACACATTTTTTCTTATCAAATTACATTACATTACAAATTACAATAACATTTTCTACTACTTTTATTCATACAGACCTTAATCAACTATTCAATGTTTTTACATAATTCTTTCCTTAGAGTGTAGATATTGTATGGAAATTTAGTTGTTTTATAATGTTTACTAACAAACGTTGGTTTGGCCAATTAACCCAAAATTAAAATCTTTTGAGTTTGAATTAATAATATGCAGTAGACAATTACATTAATTTACACAAAAATTATGAACCAAAAATTTTTAAAAGCATATTTTCTATAACTTTTACTCAAACTATTTGTTTCTAAAAAAAGTTCTGCGACATTGCTTTTTCTACATACATTCTAATTTTTGCAACACTAGTGCTTCTCAAAGTCTTCTTCCCCACCCCCCCTCTTATCTTTGGAGCGATTATACATAAACAAGTGAAATTTGGAAACTGAATATTAAAGGTTGTAAAATTCCCTACTAGTGATGATAGATGACGAAATCGTCAAAGATGACGTCACAAGGCCATTGTGACAAATAATTTTCAAGCCAGTTGCCAAAACTGCCATAAACACAAACAAAATTAGTATCATTGAATAGGTTTTTTCGATACCTTTTGAAAGAGGTGTCGCTTGCCATATGGTTTCATTTAAAATTGTTGGTCACAATGGCCTTGTGACGTAATCTTTGACGATTATCATCACTAGTAGGGAAGTTTACAACCTTTAATATTCAGTTTCCAAATTTTACTTGTTTATGTATAATCGCTCTAAAGATAAGAGGAGGGAGGGGACTTTTGAGAAGCACTATAATTCCACCCCCACAAGACATTTTATCAAATATGATAAGTCACTTTTGAGATATCCACTTATAATACTTTAAGGACTTATTCGGTATAAATTGAAACAATATTCATTTATTTTATTACCGAAAACCTTGCTCACTTAGTGAAACTTACTCGTGATTTGTGGTATACCATACCTTGCCGGAAAATTACGCAACATAAATTTTTTGTTTGTTAATCTATTCCATTTGTGAAGAGTCAAAACTAAAGATTTAAGAAGGCTGTTGTGGGAGAGTAAAATATTTTCTTTTTCTTATTTATATTTATTAAAGGCAAAGTCTTCAAAATAAACTTTTATTAAGAGAGCACAATTTTCTTTAATATTTTAGACTAGATTCAAAAGCTGGTCTACAGACTGGTGAACGACTTGATTGAGAAGCCATATAGCACTGTTAATAAAAATATCCTTTCATATAAATATGTATATGAAAAGTCAGAGGCGTCTGCTGGATTAACTCATATCCACCCAGTGAAAGGTTTTTTTTACTACACCTTTTCAGGTATTTTTGAAAAAAATTTTGCAAGCATATTTGAAACCGTCTTGGTCAGCCCGTCATTTTAAGGTATCACTCGATAAGTGGTCGTATTTAAAAAAACAGGCGCCCCTCCCCAGGCCATACCTGTGTTTTTTTATTAGACGTCGTTTGGCCCGGGGGCATGCCCAAGAAATATAGCTATCACAACTTGAGGTCAGGCACACCCCCACGGTGTGTATAGAAGGAGAACACCAGAAGAATTAACTCAATTTTTTTTTTTTTTTAATTTTGTCATGCATATTTGAAACAGTCTTGGTCAGCCCGTCATTTTAAAGTATCACTCGATGGGTGGTCGTATTTAAAAAACAGGCACTCCCCCAGGCCCCACCCACATGAGTGGGGAAATTTTTTTTTATTAGACGTCGTTCGGCCCGGGGCATGCCCAAGATATCTAGCTATCACAACTTGAGGTCAGCCACACCCTCACGGTGTGTATAGAAGAAGAACATCAGGAGAATTAACTCCAATTAATATGGATATTTATTTTGGAAATAAACTTAAAACTTACAACGTCACAGGTTCTTCCCCGATTTAATAAGTTTGGCGGTACATTGAAAACAATCCAATGTAAATCAAGCTGTTCTTATTCTGCAAACATACTTGAAAAATTTGCGAACATTATAGAAAACAAAGTAGGCGATGTGTCCAAGTTGGGCGTTGGGTCCATAAAGCAAATTGGGTGATGTGTCTAAGTTGGGCGTTGTGTCCATATAGCGAATTGGGCGATGTGTCCAAGTCTGGCGTTGTGTCCATAAAGCGAATTGGGCGATGTGTCAAATAATCAATGTGGGCGATGTGTCCATGTCAGATACTGTAACAGCGTACTTCCGTAATCAGACTTTTAAGCGTCGGTGGGCGATGTGTCCAAGTTGGGCGTTGCGTCCAACTACCGAAGTGGGCGTTGTGTCAAAAAAAGTGGGTAATACGTCCAAGTTGAGCGTTGTGTCCAACAACTGCAGTTGGGCGTTGTGTCCAAGATAGCGGTAGCTACAGCAAAAAATTGGATGTTGTGTCTAGTGGGCGAAGTATCCAGAACCCGTTCTGTGGTTGAGAAAACTGTGAATTTAATTTATCTTGCGTTAGTTACTAATGCCTCATGAGCTTTCTTGAAAGATTCTGCGTCGGACCACTCTAACCTTAGTTGGTTGCGGAAGCAAAAGGGTGAAATGTTCCAAAAAAACACGACCCCTTAATTACTTTAAAAATCACGATACTGAAATTCGCGCGCAATTTTAAATATTAATAAATTTAAACATTGGGCGCCATAATTTTAAATAATAAATTGAATACTCAAATATCGTGACACTAGAGTTCTCTTTGTAACGCAATATCGAATTTTCTGCAAAATCAATGTTTATCACCAGAAATACATCATCTCCCCCGGAATGTATAAGGCCCAGACGTTTCTATATTTGCATATGAACTTCACGAAGTTGCCGATACGTGTTTCCTGTTATTTTCACACCTAACCTAACACTCAATTTAAAATTAAAGATTAATTCAAACAAACTATAGTATATCCTAGTAATATTTATACAAATGAAATATTAAAAACTTTTTAAATTATTGCGTTGTGTGGTAACATTATTTCGCGATATTCAATCAATGACGAGTCCGGAAAGCCAAGGCATTACGCCATCTATCGGTGACTGAAGGAAATACTAACACGTATAGAGAATCTACTGCTTGTATCTATGGGACGTTCTACATTCCGAGGGAGATTATGTATTTCTGTTATCACTTATTGATTTTTATTCTTCAAAAACTATATATCGTTCAACTGAACTCAGATTTTCACAATAAAACGATGGCGACAATGAAGGCAGGCTATTTATAAACGCAGTATATTTTAGGACAACTCATAAACAAATCCTATGCCTTTATACGATTTTACAATAACAAAATTTTCTTTGAACCGAAATTTTAAGTTCGGAAGTTTAACGCAGCAAAATAGCAAATAGCAGCAAAAGCGTAGTAATCGATCCCAGAATCGCTATATTTAGGACCTTTCAGAAACTTCAAAATTAAAGGAAAGAAAAACGGACGACGTTACAGTTAAAACAGAGGACATAATATCAGAAAGATATTTAATTATGAATATAAACACATCAATAACTAATCAATAATTTACTTTATTTATATATTTGTTCCGGAATGACAAAACCGAATTTGATTTCTGAAACAAAACAATGTTAAAGACCAACCAAATTTTGGGGCCAACTTTTACCTTATATACTTCAACAATTGAGGCGCTTTTCTAATCGAATAATGTCCACAACGTAGGTACTCAGGTACTAAATGTAAAGTAATCGATTTATTATAGCTTTGGCCAACTTTATACAACTGCAACGCCATGCATTAATATTAGCATAACTCAACAATAATAACTCACTTCTTCGCTGAACGTGAATGGAGTGTTGCGATCGTCTTTCGCATGTACTATCATAACGCAACATTTCACCGAAATCAAATAATCAGTCGTGTTCAAAATAAACCCGTGGTCCGCTAACGAATCCAGCATGGTCGTTTCATACCAAGGCAACCAAGAAAAGAACTAGAACACATTGCGCGCAATCAAATTAATTCAAAAATTTACTCGATAAAATGGATTAAATTGAATTTGATCCCGGATAGATGTAAAAGGTGCTTCCAAAAACAACCCCTTCACCGGTAAATTCTCATCCTGAAGCTTTAGGAGAGTGTACGCCGCTAAAGCGCCACCTATGGAATGCCCCCAAAAGTAAATGTCGACGTCGGTTTGACTCCGCAACCATTTGTATAAGTTTACTGAGTCTTCGACGATATCCATTTCGTTCGATGCGGCAGAAGACGAATCGGCATATCCTGTAGAAGATTCTCGTAATTTGCCAAACTTGCAAAAGCATTTCGTACCTCTGTAGTCGAAGGCGACGACGTGAAAATATTTTCTTAGTACGTGATACATATTGGCGAACTTTATTCTGTTGCCTCCGTTGGCGTGAAAATGCATAACGACTGGATACTTCGTGTGAGCCAAAGAACCTTCGTAATCGTAATTTTGGTATAAAAGATATTCGTCCGCAAGGACGTGCGGTAAAAGATGCCACACCCCCAAGCACACCGAAGAATAATTGTTTACGTAAATGTACAAGTTTCGTCCTCCATATATGTTATATTTACCTAGATCGTCATAATCTGCGTCTTCTGGCAATAAATTGTCTAAAAACACAACAAGTTTTTTAAACTTCCCCGATAAACGCTAAACTTTCATTGGAGCTAACTAATCCGACCAATGAAATTGCTAATTTAAAGCCGGATATTTAAACTTACGTGTCGGAAAAACAAAATGTCTTTGCAATTTTTCCGAATTTTGTAATGCCAGGGGATGCCCAAAAAAATTAATAAAATAGTTAAAACGGCGGATGTTGTTCTACAAAGAATAAAATTCCTCTCTAGTCATATGGCATGATTTAAAAAGAGAAACACTCACAATATTACGCCGATCGTTAAACATTTTTTCCAAAATCCACTAATCCGCATAATTAACGATTTCGTATCAAAAAATTCACATTTTCTTTCGGAAAATCGAACTTTTACGCCGCGTGCATTTCGCCATACTTACTTCTAATTATAGGGCAACGCATCATAGTTTAAAAATATATAATAGCGTTTAACTTGAGGGGTTAATTAAAATTAATTTTTTCGTTAATTATCTTTAAAAATTTAGTGTCGCTTCCATAAAAACTTTTAATAGTCGCATAGTTGTTAGAGAAAATATAATCGCAACCCGATGTTGAAACTACGTATTTAGGGGCAACTTTTTTTAGCTTTAATAAGTCAATATTACAAAATAAATACTATAATCAAGGTACGTTATTTTAAAAAAGGCAACAAAGCACACGTCTGTGCACACTTATCACATCATTAATAATTCATCTTAGTTTGAAACTCTTCACATGCTTCCGTATGATTTCTAAAAACTTAAACGATTAAAGAAAGAAATTAAAAAATTGTCACACCTTATGGCTTCCGACAAATCCTTCCATCGATAGATGTGATCGTGTCCAAATCCAAACTTATGCGAAAGCTGATGAAAAACGACGCCCCCTTGCAAAGCGGGATCGCGTTTTTGGGCGCCTTGAAGTACCTGAAAGTGCAATTCTTAGACTTAGTTTAATGTATCGATGTCATTACCTTCACCCCTAAAGGAAAAGGAGTCGTATAATCATCCTTGGCGTGCACAATCATGATCGGACAATCAATTTTAAGTACTTGGTCAATGGTGCGCAACGAAATTCCATTTGTTTCTAATGGATCAACCATGGTTGCTTCGTACCAAGGCATCCAAGAAAACATTGTCTAACATGATTTAGTTAGTAATCAATTTGATGCGACAACTTACTTTAAAGGGAGATTTCGCTTTCAACTGGTCTTTGATCGTAGTAAAGGGTGCTTCTAAAAACAGACCTGCGGGTACAATATTTTCATCGTGCAGGCGTGCGACAACATGCGAGCTTATCGCTGCACCTAGGCCGTGACCCCACAAGTAAATGGGAGCTTCAGTCTCCGTCTGAACCCACTTGTAAAGCTTCATCGACTCTTGGACGATATCCGATTCGGACGGTTGCACCGGAGAAGAATCTCCATATCCTACGGTACACAAAAATTGGTTGAAAATCGTATCGTCATAACCGCAACGTACCTCTGTAATCGAAAGCGACTACGTGGAAGTGCTGTCGTAAGATTTTGTAAATGTCGATGTACTTGATGCGATTACCGCCACTGTCGTGAAAGTGGATCACAACTGGGTAATGTAATTCTTCAAGTGATTGCTTGTATGAACACTCATTGCTGTCGTTGCTTAACGTATTAACAACAGCTTCAGGTAACAAGTGCCACACTCCTAACACTATGTGCCGCTCCTCATTGACGGTGAAGTAAAAGTTCCTCACACCGGAGAGGTTGTACTTGGCAAAGTTACCGTATTCAGGATGAATTGGTAGTAAGTCTTCTGCAAAACCTATCATTAACAATCGCACAACGAACCTCAAAGCACGTACCTGTTGGAAACACCGTACTTATTTGCAACTCCGGCGAATGCTTATATAGCATCGAACCCGACGAAAATTAATAAAAAACCTAATATCGATAAAACTAGTCTACGAAACATTGTTTAGCCATAAAAAAATTCGGTATATAACTTACATGATTATAAGCGTGCTCAAACAACAGATACAACAACAATTTCTTCGTTTTGGTCTTTTGGCTGTCGTAGTACAAGAGGGAATCTTGCACCCCTGTATTTTTATTAGGAACTTTTCCAGGCATTATGTTATTTTAAAGCTGATTGATATAAGATATAAGACTGGGATCACCTCTGTAAATATAACTGATTACAGGTAATGCATCATGCTACAGAGAGAAAACCACATTTTACTTTGGTGTTAAAGCAAAGGTCAGGGTATTGAATTATGTCATCAATTGCATCATATTTTAAATTGTATTCTATGGTGTTCTGGTATTGGATTTTTTTTGTTTGCAAATGAGCTAGGATTTCGTTAAGTAGTACGCACGATTTTTGTGCGACTAATGAAAATAGAAAATTGGGGACAGGGGCGATTACATCAATAATAGTCTAAGCAGAGTTTAATTTTAGAATTGGTTGGAAATGATAAATGTGTCGGAATTCTACCTGTCTATAAAACGCGTTTACGAACGGACACGAGGGAAGAGGTAGAAAGCGCTGACCGATGGTTACCTGTTGCGCGGGAGTTACATGACCTTGCCATGTGCATTTTATTTTTATTTTTTAAACATGGACGTGGAATAAAAGAAAGAATTTCTTATGTATAGTTTCTTAAGTAATTTTTAGCGGGTCAGGGTCGAAGAAATTTTTTTAAATACCGACCCAACAACTTTTATAGATGTTGGTGGGATTAAAGCTTGTTTTAATTCATAAATTATAAGATAACTGACTGCTACGTGGGGCGCATCATAAAATATAAGAGTTCCTGTAAAGTTTTCAAATTTTCGCGCCAATGTTTTTACACCAATCACATCACTTGTCGACATGAACACATGTTAAAAAGAATTAAGGTTATGTGTTAATAAATGGGGCTTACTAAAGAATATCTCCGCTATATTCCAGCGGGGAATTTCAACATAGTCGCTAGCTCAAATTGCAACGCAGTTTTTGTGGTATTAAATGGGCAAGAAGGTCGATACGTTGCTGTCGGTGCCTGCGAACATGTTGTCATCTTCGATTTGAGATTAGGCGAAAAGGTACCTTTCTAATAAATAATTGTTTTGGCTTAAATCTGTGTGTTGTAGGCGCAAGTGTTGACCGGTGAGAAGTCACCAGCAACTCGCCTAACAGCTAGCCCTAACAAACGTAACTTAGCTGTTGGTTACGCTGATGGTAATATACAAATCTACGATTTGGAGAATGCAGAAGTAGTGTGCGTATTCTCTGGACATCGATCTGAAATTACTACATTAGCATACGATGATTTTGGACATAAATTAGCATCTGGTTCTAAGGTAAGTCCTAGCTTTCGAGAACTAATGCCGCTCTGGATCTCCATCGCATTATTTTGAATTCGTGATTTTGGCAAACGAAATTTATAAATAAATCTTTTAGGATACCGATGTTATTGTATGGGACACCGTTGCAGAGGCGGGCTTGTGTCGATTTTCTGGGCATCGCGGCCCCATCACACAAGTCGTATTTATGTCGCAACATCCTGTACTTATAACCGGTGCGAAAGATACTTTCGTCAAATTTTGGGACCTCGACACACAACACTGTTTTAAAACATTAGTAGGACATCACACCGAAGTAAGTGCGCCATTTGTGTATTTTTTGTTTGTAACAATTGGTTTAGGTTTGGGCTTTAACTTTAGTGAAGAATGACAAATATCTTGTTACTGGATGCGGCGATGCTGAATTGAGAGTGTGGAAACTCTCGTACAAAGACGCCAGGGTTGACGAAAAACTTCCGATCGACCAGTTAACTTCGAAGTTGGAATTGGCAACTATCGACGATAATGACGACCCGAGTCATCCTCTGCAATGCCATAAAGCTTGTTCGTTGTTGCGTGCTGGAAGAGGTCGTGTTATATCGATGTCTTGCGATGCCTCCAGTCAAGTTGTGGGATGTCAGGGCACCGACACCCAAATAGAACTGTTTTATTTATGCACAGATGACGAGGCGAAACTTAGGTTGAAGAAACGACTTCGCAAGGAAAGGAAGAAAGAAAAGTAATAGACTACTATTGTTACTTTCGTACACCTAACAGTTGTGTTTTTAGCAAAGATGATGTGAATGAAACGGTGCAGGTATTAAGTCCGAAAGATGAAGTGAGACGATTGTCTTCGTTGAAGTTACCGCACAAATCTAAGTATCACAACTTTGTGATGGGAATTGGGGGCGAATTACGAATTTTAGTCACATTCGCCAACAACACGATGTCTTTATATACTTTGCAAATGCATGTGAAGGATGCCGAGGCGCAGTGTCTAAGAGCTATCACTGCTCAAGGTCATCACAGTGAAGTGAGGGCTCTCGCTTTTAGCAGTGATAACTTGGCGATAGTTTCTGGCAGCGCCGAGTCCGTGAAACTGTGGAATCGACAAACATTGTCTTGTTTACGAACCATTGAAACTGGGTGAGTAGGTTGAAATTGTTGAAATTACGTGACCCTAAACGGACTTTTTTTTGAAAATATGTTTAATTCTACTAATATTATAATAATGTTGTGTACAAGTTTTTTTTATAATTTTGACTTGAAATCCTAACAATTTGAAATTAAATGACCATAAAAATGGTTTTTAAAATAGTAGATTATTTTACTAGGAGTTAAACAATATAAGTGTTGAGCTTAAAAGCGAAACAATTATATTTTTTAACTCCAACTGAAATATATTATTTTTTCTTCTCAAGCGTTTATTACTAGTTTCCATGTGTTATTGCCGCTGACCAACCGTTCAAAAGTTATTTCGGTTTAAAGTTTAACCCTCCCCCATGTTAGGTTAGTTAGGTTAGGTTAGGTTAGGTTAAGTTGGTTAGGTTAGGTTAGGTTTGCTGGAGACAACATCATATATTTTACTAGAGACTCGGCTGAAAACCAAAATCGGATAAAAAATTTCAGAAAGATATCCAGAATAAAAGAAGGAATTAGGGAGGAAAATATAACCACAATAGAACAAATAAGTACCATACTGGACCGAGAGGAAAAGAGAGCAAGAAGAAAAACATCACAGCATTCTGTATAGAAGCAGAAACGGAAAACGAAGAAGAAAAATATATTCACGATAATGAAAAAATAGAAACATCTATAGAAGAAAATCAAAATAAAGAAATTCTTATAATACCACCAAAGGACGTTGAAATAGTAAAATCAGAAAAATGGCAGAAATAATATTTGTAAAAATGGAAAAGGTAAAAATAAAAAACAACAAAAAAACATAGAAAAGAAAAAATCAAGGAAGAAAACAAAGAAGAAAGTTTTAAAAAGAGACAAAGCACGTATTCAAAAACATTAAAAAACTTAAAGAAAATATAATAGAAAAAGAAGATATAGAAAGAAATAAAAACATTAAGAAAACAATAAACGGAGATATTCTAATACGAATAAAAGAAGGAAATACAAAAATCAAAAATAAAGTAAAAAAATATAATAATAATAATAATAATAATAATTTATTATGTTAGTATCACAGAATAGTACTAAAAATCAGTCTAAATAGAAGAAAATATTTACAAGTTTTAAACCCGTCAAATATAAATATATAAATAACAAAGTATTGTATATATAACATACAAACACACAACACAAACATAGTAAGTACCAGTTAAAATCATTTGATGTGAATTATAAGAAAGTATCCACATTATACGAATAGAAGGCTAACCTAATAACATTGATTACAGTTTTTTTTTAAATGGTTATTAGAAGGACATAGGTTGAGAACGGTGGCACATAGCCAAACAACAAAAAACTATATTAATAACGGACATAGATGAACTAGCGACAAAAGATGAAGAAAATATAATAAAACGGAGAGATAAAAAATCCAGAAAAAATGACGATAAGAAGTATAAGACAGACTAAAGATGCAAGACAAACAGTTTCGGACGTAGACAGAATCACGGAGAAAAGGGCAATCAGAATCGGGATGAATATGTGCATAACTAGATATAAGCTAGATGTCGATGCTGGGCATATGGACACAAAGCTAACACATGTGAAGAAGAAGATAGAAGTAGAGACTGCACGAGATGTGCAAAAAGCGGCCACAGATGGGACGAGTGCAAGGAAGAGGAGCGATACTGCCCAATATGCAAAGAAAAAGGACATCAGGCAGGAAACAGTACATGTAAAGTTTTAAAGAAGCACTAAAGAAGGCAACTGAAAGAAATAAGCAAACACAAAACTAAAATAATCAACACAAAAAAACAATAATAATAACAAAAACAAAAAGAAATAATAACAATAAAAAGACAAAAAAACACAAGAAAACAAGCAAAATAAAAGTATTACAACTAAATACAAACAGAAGTAGAGCGGCACATGACTTACTACACAAAAAATGGAAGAATTGGACATTGACATAGTTCTAGGACTGAAGCCAAATAAAAACTTATAAATAAATACGTCATTGATACTAGCGGTGATAACTTTATTAGTTTTAAAAGAAATATTAAAATAAAGAAAATCTGTGTGTAGTCAAATATAATTTTTATTTATACCGGTATATTTTCTAAAACTATTTACAAGTTCTTTAATTCTACATATTCAAAAACAAAAAAAACAACTCAAATCTAGTGATAGGAGGGGATCTGAATGCGAAATCAAAAATCTTCGGGGCGAAAAAAACAGATACAAGAGGACAAATATTGGAATAATGGATGTGCAAACGAATTAGTGTCAATAAACACAGGAAATGTCCTAACATTCGAAGGTGCTCAGGGAGCTCCATAATAGATGACCACACAAGAAATAGCAAAAAAAATTAAGAATTGGAAAGTGAGCAAGGATGAAGAAAACTTAAGCGACCATAATAGCATATCGTTTGAAATTGACATTAGTGAAGAAAAGAAAAAAGTAAAACAAGCAAAAAGTGGGTAATAAACAACAAAATAATAAAACACTTAAAAGAAAACCCTGAAAAAATAAAAATTAACAAAGAAAAAATAGAATCACCCGAGGAAATTATAAGTCAAATACAACAAATATGCAAGAAACAACTCAGAAAAAAAGGCACAGACGAAAAACACAAACCAGTCTATTGGTGGACGGACGAAATTTGAGTATTACGAGAAAAAGCAGTAACAAGTAGAAGAAAAATTACTAGAACAAAGAAAAAACAACCCGTTAACGAAGAAACTAATAGAACTAACAACAAAGTATAAAGAAGCAAAAAAGATATTAAAACAAGAAATAGAAAAAACCAATTATGTAGCGAATTAGACAAAGATGTGTGGGGAAAAACATACAAAATAGCAACAAAAGGACTAAACATCCAAACAAAAAATATACTTAACCAGAGAAGAACAAATAAAACAAATAAACAAATTGTTCCCTGGACACCCGAAAATTACGTGGAAATACACAACAGACGCTAAAATAAT
This sequence comes from Abscondita cerata, assembly GCA_030710515.1. Classification (NCBI taxonomy): domain Eukaryota; kingdom Metazoa; phylum Arthropoda; class Insecta; order Coleoptera; family Lampyridae; genus Abscondita; species Abscondita cerata. Next base: position 192,354 of record JALBCR010000523.1, on the reverse strand, counting down.
AAAAAAAATAACAACAAAAGAAATACAAGAAGCAACAAAAAGTATTAAAAATAAAAAAGCCCGGGACCAGATAATATTCCACCTAAAATATCATAAAAACAGGAAGCAAATACTTTTCATAACAATAGATATAAAAAACGCATTTAATTCAGCACCATGGGAAGAAATAATAACGTCAATGAGACAAGCAAGAATTAAAGAATACCTAGTAAACATAATAAAAAGCTATGTAAGTCATAGGAGCATATTAATAGACAGTAACACAGTAACAATAATAGCAGGAGTATCTCAAGGATCAATATTAGGATCAATATTATGGAACATCATATACGATAGAATATTAAATATGAAAAAAAGAAAAAGAGGTAGAATTGATAGCTTTGCCGACGACTTAGCGGTAATAGTAAAGGACAAATGCATAAACAAATTAAAAGATAAAACAGAATATACACTACATAAAATATCAGAAAAATTAAATAAAATTAAACTAGAAATAGCAATAGAAAAACGGAAATGATTCTACTCAACAAAAGGAAAAATTTGTAACCAAAAATAAAGCAGGAACACCTAAAGTACATGGGAATCTATCTAGAAAAAAACAACAAAAAAGAACACACATAAACAAAATAATAGAAAAAGCAAATAAAAAAATAAAGAGCTTGAGTGTACTTACCCCAAAAATAGGTGGATCCGAGGAGGTTGTTGGCAACAACAGTCACGTCGTCAGTGATGTACCCGGCTCCGGTATGGAGTGACATCCTAAAACAAAAACACTACAAAAACTTATTAATAAGAGTAAATAGAAAAATAAGATTAGGAATCACCTCGGCATACAGAACGGCGCCGACGGAGGCGATTGAAGTGATTGCAAGCGTGGCACCAATCGACCTAAAGGTAGAAGAAAGAACACAAAATCACATTAAGAGGAATAAAGAAGACAAAGCAGAAGAAAGAAAGAGGTTAATACATTAATGGCAAGAAAGGTGGGAACATGCAAGGCGTATGTAAAAACGTAAATGAATGGATAGGAAGAAAATGGGAAAGTGTAGACCACTTTTTAACACAAGCAATGACCGGACATGGGGCATTTAATGCATACTTATATAGAATTGGAAAGAGAGAAGATAGCAAATGTGACCAATGCAGAGTAGAAGACAACGGCGTATAGTAGTTTCAGGATCTCCTTGGCGGTTGCCCCTCCATGCGCAGAAAAACTTAAATAAGTGCTGACATTCAGGAAAAAACGGTACTATTCAACCCACAAATATAGTCATCACAGTAGCCATTATGGTTTCCGTTGTGATTATTCTAATTTTGAGTTTTTCCTTCTGTTATATATGTATATATTTAAACGATAACTTTTTCGACATCTATGTCGACTCGTGAAAACGTTCACGTACGTAAATATAAGCAACTTTAAGCCGACAGTATAAAGCAGTTATATAGTCTCCTTCGTAATTATGCCAACATAACAGCTGGCAAGTATAAAAATTCCGAATCGCCTGCAGTACTTGCCAACCGTTATGTTGGCTATAATTATTGAAGGGATCGACTATGTAATTGCTTTACATACCTGCCGGCAAAGTTAATATATCACATTATGTCCCTGTCTGGAATCATATGAAAAACTTTTTTTTATTATTAATTTAGAAAAAAAGGATTATTTCTTATAAAAGTTTCTGCATGTTCTAAAACCAAATACAGTCATCAAACTATCAATTTTTAGTCAGAGTATCGAGGTTTGTCAAAAATATGAATTTTACTCAAGAGTAAAGTACTTTAAATTAACAATATTGGAAAATGTTATTCAAAAAAGTTGAGTAGAATTAAAAACTACGTTTAAAATATGCAATTAGAAACCACTTACATTGATAACATTATTATATTTTTATTGAACATTTGAAAAATAAAAAGTTCAACACCCTGTAAATAAAATGACTCACAGCATCTGTAAAAGTATATTATAATATTTTAGTCAAATTATCATCAAATAATAATAAATAATCACCAGAGATAAATGTTCATTCAAAATAGAAATATTATTAAAAAAATAAAATAAACTTAATTTTTAATGTAAATGGGATAACTTGCATTATTTGAACGTAGTTTTTATTTCTGATCAACTTTTTTTGATAACATTTTCCGATATTGTAAAATTTAAAGGTACTTTACTTCTTGAGTAAAATTCTATTTTTTTGACAAACCTCGTATACGACTGAAAAATTGATATTTGATGACTGTATTTAGATTTTAGAACATGCAGAACTTTTTATAAAGAAATAACTTTTCTAAAATTAATAATCAAAAAGTTTTTCATATGATTCCAACTTAGGAACATATTGTATATATAATATAAAATTGTCTTTTCAAGACACATTTTATTATTTCGTCGTGTCCCGCACTAGATTGTTTAAAATAAACATGAGTGGAGTTGTTATTCACAGTCAACCCGTGAAATCATTTACAAAATATTTCAATTTATGAAGCGAAAAAGAATCGAAAGATTTCATTATTTCTGTGATCTTGTGTTTAAAAGAGTTGCAGAAGCAACAGGCATTTCCACCAGAACAATTCAACGCATCGCTAAGGAAGGTACATCGAAACCTGAAGGTAGCAAGTTTGAATCACCTGAAAACGATTAACAAGCCAGCACCTAAATCTACCATCGACAAGTGTGATGAAGAAGTTGTGAGACGACTAATTCACAATTTTGTGTACATTCAAAAGCAAAGCCAACAATGGAAAAGGTGTTTGCAGCTGTTCAAGAAGAAGGTGTCCATGAAACAGGCAAATTAAATCAATGTTTCTGGTTGTATTATAAAGAAGATGGGATTTAAAATGGCAGAAGACCAAAGCTCCTGTTTCAAAAGGACAGCGCCTGATAATGTTACACTGTGGGGGAAAAGAGGATTCGTACCTAACGCATTGCTAATGTTTAAATCAAGATCGAAGTCAGGTGATTATCATGATGACATGAACTCTAAAAACTATATTAAATGGTTAACTGAAAACTAATTCCAAATATTGAACCTAACTCTGTGTTAGTAATCGACAATGCGTCCTACCACAACATACTTACCGACCTAATCCAACATGTGCCTGGAAGAAAGCAGATTTGCAAAACTGGTTAAGTGATCGTGGGATTATATTTCAAAACTGTGAAACAAACCAGAACTCTTTGACAAAATTAAAATTAATCGACCACTTCAGAAAAATTATTTAATCGACAAACTAATGGCTGAACATAATCATACAGTAATCAGACTGCCCCTTATCATCCGGAGTTGAATCCAATAGAATTAATTTGGGCCCAAATTAAAAATTATGTAGCAAATCATGTTACTTTAAATTTGAAGATGTGTGGAAATTAGCAGAGAATAAATTTAAATCAATTGGTCGTGAAGAATGGGAAGGTAAAAACACACAAAAGGTTGAAGAGGAATATTTAAAAGAGAAGGTTTTATCGATGAAGCAGAAGATATGATTTTACAGTTAATACCGGTGAAAGTGAGGAAGAATTTATTTAGTAGTGATTCGAATCTATATAATAATCAGTTACATACAGTGATATAGCTTATCGTTAATTACTCTTTTGGTTATTTGGAAGGTGGGCAACAGCATGTTATCACTTGTGGCATTTGAAGAGAACCTCCGAAATATGTGTGTTGCCTAAAAACCAGTGCTTTTCAAGATAAACGACATAAAATAAAAGGACAATTTAACAGAATGCGATTTATTTATATATGCATCAAAGATAATAGTTTTATTAATGTTAAAGTGCAATACGATAAAGATTTTATACAAAATTTAATTTTAAAGTTTCACTCTAAATATAATAACAAAATGATTCATGTTATTTGTACAGAAGAAAAAGAAAATAAAGTATTATGATCTTAACTGGTAGTTAATACGTTGTAAGGGTTATTCTGCTCTTTGGGGCACCACAACAGTCACATCACAGTACAGTGACTAAATTATAATGTAATGTATAACCATAAAAGTAACAATAATAACACAAGTTACACCACTCTGTACATATACAAGTCCACTAAAATCCACAAAAAACCAAACACAGATTCAACACTCTTATTAACTGCACAACGTAATGGCAATCATTTATAAACTAGTAATAAGTTCACGTCATAAATTTGTCATCTCTAATATTGTATGTGTTAGTGTTCATAGATAACGATGCAGAATTACTCAAAGTGAAGGAGTAAATGTTAATAATTATAATAGCTCAGATTAAAGATACATTATCACTTCTTCATTTTCTATCTATCCGTTGGAGTTGGTGTAATTGTAGTAATGAAATTATAACCACTGAGTAAATATAATTAATTTTGTTCTCCTTATTCAAAACAGCTGATGTACAGGCTAGGTTATGTTTACAACAGAGTTTGTAACTAAAAAGAATTTTTAAAATAAAAGTGTTCAGTGATAATCAATATATACCTAAGTGTCAATTATTAATTTTACTTTCAATAATTATAATATTAACTTAAAATGCTTTAAATAATTAAAAGTGTATTATTATGTACAACATATTTAGGATGGCACTTTAGCTACTGACGCTTCTTTATTATATTCGTTCAGCCTACTTTTCAAATTGTTTAAAATTCCTCAGTGCATCTTTATGAAGGTATAAACCGCCAGGAGATCCTGAAACTTCACTATACATACAATATTTAAATGTAAAAATTCAACGCCATCAGAAAGAAGCTAAAAAAAATATGTGGACAACAAATAAACGAACAAAACGTAGCAGAATTATTATTAGAAAAAGAAGAATACTGGAATGAAATAACAAAAATGATAAGAAGGATAATACTGATAAAACTAGAAGAAGAAAGTAATAAGGAAAGAAGAAAAATAGCCAGCAACATCTAGAAACTGCAGCAAACTATAGGCAGTTTCGTAGTCCGCCTGCTTGAAGGAATGCCAAATAGGCGGTACAGAGCAGGAATCTTGTTGTTTAAGGACAGCGGGTGGTTTTTTAGTCGGTCGGCACGAACATCTAGACACTCCCGGTTAATCTGGCAACAGGGTCTGTTAACAGATTTTCCCCTCCAAAAAAAAAAAGGTTGGTTAGGTTAGGTTTGGATAGGTTGGTTAGATTAGGATAGCTAGGTTAGGTTAGGTTACGTTAGATTATGTAATATTTTTATATTAGATATTTTTCTCCAGTGGTGTTAAGTTAAGGTTAAATATTACATTTTTATTGAATGTTTAATATGCATAACGTTATCCTCTTTCCCATACACTTAACATGGGGAAGGGTTCAACTTTAAACTCGAATAACTTTTCAACGGCTGGTCAGCGGCAATTGCGGCCAGCAAAATTTTGTTTCCTCTTGACCTGAGCTATATTTAAAATATTGGTCTCAACTCTGGATCGAAAATTTCATGTACGGAACTTGCACCGTTATTTTCAAATGTTCGAGATTCTCGAGTTATATAGTGACGTTTTATTCTCGACGAATTAAGTTGGTACATTAATAATATGACATAGTCGAGGTACCAACCTCTAAGTAGTTGTGAAAACAAAGAACTGTTACTTTTAATGTTTAGGTAGTAAAAGCCTTTTTTAGCGTCTGCTAGTAGTTTAATAATATGCCGTTATAATGTCGCTTGAAGAAAAGTATCTTTAATTCTATTAATTTACTTTTCATACGATTTTCATTTTTTTTTCCAGCTACGTTTTATCGGTTGTCTTTGTTCCCGGTGATCGTCACGTCTTAGCCGGTCTTAAAGACGGAAGTCTTATCATCATGGACGTTGCGTCTGGAGATATTTTAGAAGAAATTCCTGCACACACCGCCGAGTTGTGGTCTATCTGTTTAACTCCCGATCTGGTAACTTCTTCGATTTGATGACGTATCAATTTGCATCTGCAATTCATTTTTCAGAGAGGTTGCGTGACCGGCGGTGGTGACCAAACCGTGAAATTTTGGCAATTCGAATTAATTGTCGACAGCAAGGGTGAAACTAAAGCTAAAGTATTATCTCTAGTTCACAGACGAACATTAAAATTAGAAGACACAGTTTTGTGCGTGCGGTTATCGCCCAACGGCAAATTTATAGCCGCGGCTCTTTTAGACTCGACCGTAAAAATATTCTTTGTAGACACTTTCAAATTTTATCTCTCATTGTACGGGCTCAAGCTTCCGGTACTGTGCATGGACATCTCTTCGGATTCTTCGTTAATTATAACCGGTTCTGCTGATCGGAACGTGAAAATTTGGGGAATGGATTTTGGTGACTGTCACAAAAGCATATTCGCGCACGATGATTCGATAACCGGCATTCATTTTGTGCAGCGCACTCATTATTTTTTTACATGCGGGAAGGATGGAAAAGTGAAGGAGTGGGATGGAGATAGTTTTAATAAAATAATAACGCTACAGGGTCACGTTGGTGAGGCGTGGGGTTTGGCTGTGAGCCCGAACGGACAATACGTGGTTTCGTGCGGTAGGTGACCGCGTTTTGCGAATGTACGAGAAGTCCGAACAACCATTGGTTCTCGAAGACGAGGAAGAGGAAGAACGAGCCGAGCAAGAAGGTTTGGCCACCGGGGAACAAACCGCCGTTGCGGGACAACCGGGTCTTAATCTTCCTTCGAAGAAGACCATCGGAAGCGAAAAAGGCGCTGAGAACATCCTCGAGTGTTTGGAAATATGCGAGAAGTACCAAGAACAGTTGGAAGAGCACGCGTCGTTGCAGGTGAATTCCGCCCAATCAATTCCTCTACCTCAACCGCATCCTTTGATGCAAGCTTACGGCGCAACTACAACTCAAGAGTTTCTTTTCGAAACGGTTAAGAGAATAAGAGCTAGCGATTTGGAGGAGGCGTTGCTGCTTTTACCTTTTTCGTCGGTTTGTAAAATCTTGGAGATGTTGCCTTCGCTGTTGTTGGGTGGTTTTCAAAACGAGTTGGTGTGCAAGGTTGCAATGTTTTTGCTAAAGATTCATCACGGTCCAATTGTATCCAATCACGCTTTGTTATCGAATCTGAGACAGCTTCATAAGTTGGCTATGGTGAAAACTGAAGAGTTGCGCGTACGTAAGTTATGGCGGCTTTGTTTGGGGGTACTGAGTTTGTTGTGTTTAGGATATGATCGGTTATAATTTGTACGGTCTACAATTTATACAAAAAGAGATCGAAGACCAAGAGGGTATTTTGTTATTCAAGGACGCTAGTTTGAAGAAAAAGACGGGGGAGAAGAGGAGACGGCATAGGGAAAAACTGAAGAGGTCGCTGATGGTATTATCGTAGCACACTCTGTTTTTAAAGTAATTAAAAGTTTGCATTATTTTTTCTGTATGTTACGTTAAACCAAATGCTTTTCTACTTCCCAGTTTCCTTTTCCGTGAAAGAACGGTTGTAAGTTCACCTCCACACTGTCTCCATGTTTGCCTGGAGCTAAAATCATTTATTGAGAAAGCTCCACAAACAAAAATTGTAAATTTACAGAGAAAATTTGAAAATAAAGTGAGTCGCCCGAAGAATTATTGTCATGTTGCTGAAAAATGTTATAGAGAAAGTGTAAAAAGAAAAAAAGTTAAGGTTAATTCTACATATTTATTTATTTGCTAATACTGTAATATAACCAATCAGGTTCCTCCCAACAATCAAAACAAAACATAAGCATCAAAATAATAAATGTGTTGTTGTAAGTAATTATTCATCTGAAACAAATTATACAATTATTCTATTGAGAAACTGTTCATCAGTATTTAAATACGAACCAACAACGTTATTAGAATGTAGATTGAAAAATGTTTCTGATTCAGAATATAACAATTCAGCTCAGCTCAGTTATGCCTGTAGTTCTAATCAAAAGTGAAGGTTAGCTAACAATGTGTAACACTACGGGTAACAGGCGAGTTTGACCAGTCGCTACGCCTTGTCAGTTGAATTTTCGAGATCGCGTTAGTTTTGAGATGGTTAAATAGCAGTTAATTTAATCAATATTTAGTCTTGCAAATATCGCATATACACAATAAAATAAATAGGATTGTGCCAACCCCCCCTTCCCCAACCTTCTTCTCTCACGGTAAAGAAAATATTAATTGTACAAGATCCTTTGAGACGTTGGTATTGTTAATTCTGAATCATATTTTAATAAATAAAGCGATTTAAAACGTATCCAAAATTAGAATATCGAAAAGAAGCATCTTGCATTCTCTTAATTGCGTAACAAACCAACAACCAATGAAAGCGAGCATTGTAACAATTTCCCCCCAAAAAAAGAGTAACACGTGATCAAAATATTTACCACATGATTCAATGAAATGTACTTTGAATACTTTATGTTTCAATAACAAATATCATACAGTATGTCTTTGTTCGCAGTTAAAAACCAAGATGCCAAAACTTTTGGCTTGCAACTCTCAACCCTTTCTCAATAGTGTCTGTAACGGTAAATTAACAGTATTGCCAACGTATTTTAAAACGAACTATAACAAACACATGCGGGATTCAAATATGAATATTTCAATTTAAGAGGTACTATTTTGTACTTGTCTTACGACAACCTGCAGTAATTGCAAAGTCGTTTTAATGTATAAATGTCAGACTATGTGTATTGTTTAGTGTTAGGATATATTTGTATATTGTATGCTATGAGGATAAGTCGATTTTGTGTGTACGTGCTAAAACGAAGTGAAAATGGGGAGGAGGAGGTTTTGTAACGATGTATTTTTATTGTGCATCGTACTAATTAGTATTTTACAAATTAATTTCGTTTTGTAAATTAATGTAACATTTTGTTCAGTTATCGACGCATGGTTTTGCTCTATTAAACACGACTCTGCGTAAGTGCGCGCGCATCACCCCTCTTAAGTTTTGTGACCCCTCTTGCTGACCGCGCCTATAAAACCGTTTTGGGGTTTTAGAGAAAATTACAATCCCACTTTCCCCTACCGAACGAAAAGTTCTCTCCACTGCACCTGCCCTAGTGAGATAAACAACCATCTACGGATTTAGTAAACTCCTATAAAATCTGGCGCCCGAAAATCGTCGGTACCTATTTTATTTATGGATAGATATCTGGCGCACAAGTAAGCAGCGTCCTAGTTTTGAGAAGTTAACAATGATGGGTGCGTAGCTATGAGAGAACAATGAAAATTAAAATTTTCTCGTTAATCTTTTAAAGACGTGTTTATATATAAAAGTTTTATTAACCCAGCTATATTTATATACAAAGCCAGCGATCAAGGCATGGTAGCGTATAAAATTTTTAAAAATGTCTTTCTAGAAAAAAAACAATTGAATTGGGTCTTGATGTTCTCATAACCCACTTTCGGGATCACCAACACAACTTAAACTTAAGCAACGCTTAAAACGATTGTTGAAATCATAACGATGATTGTTTTTAAGCATAGCTTAAGTTAAGTCGTGTTGGTAGAACCGGCTATGAGTTTTGTTTTTTAAATAAAACGTGATCTACAAAAAATACTCAAATTGTAGAAAGCTAGCGCATCGTAGTGTATAAAATTGATCGTGACCTAATAATAAAGAAGCATGAAAGTTATTAAAAAAATGGAAAATTTGGGAAATAAACGTCAAGGTTAAACCGAACAAAGAACGTCGAGGAAAACAACCCAGGGTTGAGATTTTATTGTTTCAAAGTCGTTCAAACAAAAACAATCCAGATCAATGTTGTGTACAAAAAATAGATTGTAGTGGAAATAACTTTATTTTCAGTTGCGTTAATTTAAAATACTTTTAAATTTAATAAAAAATTGAACGTTTCATATTATTATAATAAAATTTGTTTTAAAGGCGGAAACCACGCATTTTATTAATAAATATAAAATTCTGTCTAATATCTAATCATCGATGGAATTTATTTTATTAAACACTGAATTGCAATCACTGCAAAGCGTCGCTTAATAAAAACAACGCCACTGATACACTGTTGTTACGAGCTTTGTTACGCTCATGTCCTTAAGTATGAATAAAGCCAGTCTATTGTATGAGAAAGATCCGCTTAATATAAACATAACCTCGTCGATCACTCATTTTCAAGAAATGCCATAAAAATGTTAAAAATTAGGGCTTTAAATCGAGATTCTTTGTCGGACGAAGATGCCCCGACAATTCGAAAAGAGGCCCAAGTAATTCGATTTTAATTCAAAATTTTTTCTTTAATTGCTTTTGTCTTCAGGAAGAAAACGCTTTAGATTTATACAATTCGGCTTTACGTTTGCAATACCGCAAGGAATATGAAGAAGCTGAGGCGCTTTTACAACAATTGCTCGATGACAACATACCACAACTTGAAAGTCAAGGCGGTTTACCGAAGACGATGTCAACATTGAAGTATTCGTGTTTTCTAAATCTCGGGCACATTGCGAAAGAAAAAAATGATTTGGAAATTGCACTAAAGAATTACGTACACGTGAGTTGAAAACGATCTGATTACGTGTTTTTATGGTATTTTTAGGCATCTGAATTAGATTCCGGTGATGTGACGTTGTGGCACAAAATTGGTATGTTAGCATTGCAACAGGATAAATTCCGACAAGCAGCTTATGCTTTTTCTCAAGTAATTTTGTTAATATATGAGGAATGTAAGTCTCTAACATATAATTTTAAGGGGTTGCAATGCAACGGCGCATGGCCATGCCTGGACAAGCTCATAACGCTTTTATTCGCGATTAGGGACACCATCGGATGTTTATGCTACATAACAAAAGCATTAGTTTTAGACTCGGAATATGTGCGCGGTTTGGTGCTTAGAAAAGAGATTTATGAATCGAATCCAGCAACTCGCGAATATTATCAACTGTACAATCCCGATTAGTAAGGTGGTATAATTATTCATGAAGTTTTATTACATATATGTGTTAGTGTTTTAGAGCCTGATCTAAAGGTTCAAGTGGATGAGATCAATCGGCGTGTGTGCATGGAGGATGTGCAAAAACTATGTGATCGCATTAATGAGGTGGAAAAAGCTTTGGAATCGAAGCCGCTGCCTTGCATTTCTTTGCCAACACCTTTGGATAGTTTTTGTTGGGTGTCGTTGGGAAAGACGCTGATCGATTTGCACCAGTACATTAGCGATCATAAAATGGTAAGGCTTACGGAACTGATTTGCCTGATTTCACTATTTTCTAATTATAAAGAAAACACAAGGTATTTACGTTATAGAATCATATCCCTCCAAAAATGTATTACGCAAAAATATGTGCAAAATGAAATCCATGAATTTGAAAAGGCTATAAAAATCAACCTTAGCGACGACGTCAGTACCTTTATCGACGCATGCGCAGTTTAGGTTTTTAAAAAATGTCATTTTGACTTTGATTGTTTGCTAGTGGCAAACTCCCAAACTAAACATAAATTTGAATAGTAAATAACGAGTGTTCAAATAAAAAAGTGGGCTATACAGCTGTGGAATTGATTTAATTATTGTATTCTTTCAAGCTCATCATCATCATCATCATCATCATTTCAATCAGTTCAGATCAGTTCATTTGAGTTAACTTGGACTTTTAGTTCAGATCAGCTTTAGTTTAGTTTAGTCTAATTTAGTTCACTTTATGCGAGTTAGTGTCGCATAAAGTGAACTAAAACCAATCCAACAAAAAATGAGGTTCAGTTGGTTCTCATTCGGATCACTTAGGGACAGAGTGGGGGTAAATGAATTCGTTTGAAAGAATATGCAAGTTCAGTTCAAATCGATCGGATCAATTAGATCAGCTTGAAAGAATACGTATAATGTAAATAACGCGTGGTGGCGTGGAATGTGAACGTGACACAAATATAACCTAAAAATTGACAAAATAGATATATTTATTAGTTTGTCTAAATTTTACATACGGTTCGGTTACTTTGTAAACTTAAAATACATCCCTAAACAAACTCCCTAAAAACTAATATTAAAGCTTCTTCTTTAAATCACCCCACATCAAAACTTAAAATGTCCTTCTTCCACATAAAATTTTTCTCCTTTCTAATACTTCCATCATCCATTCCTCTCTTTCCCCCTTTTCTCTTAATATTACTTGTCCTTTTCTCTCTTCTCTTCTGATTTCTTCACACTCTTCCATCAAATGCTGCAAGTCCTCCCATCCTTCCCCGCACATTCTGCACTTGTTTCTTCCTCCCTCTAGCCAGTACCTGTTTATCTTTTCTTCATTCCCACATCTGAATCTCGCTATCATCATTTTTCTTCTGTTTCTTCCTCCTCTAGCCAGTACCTGTTTATCTTTTCTTCATTCCCACATCTGAATCTCGCTATCATCCTTTTCGTCTTTAAACTTTTGTTTCCTGTTATATATTTTGGTACTCTCTCGGTCATTATCTTTCCATATCCTTCTTATATCTTCCTTCCCTTATTTTTGTTCTTCTTTCTTGGATTTGCGTATCCTTATCCCTTCTCACTATGTCGTCTTCTATACTTATGCTTACTGCTCTGCTTCTTTCTACTTCTTCTCTGGCATATCCTACTCTTTCGTAATATATTTTTCTTTCTTCTTGTCCTAATTTTATTCTCTTTGATTCTTCACTTCTTTCCAAAATTCCTTTAGAATTGTATTTTCCTCTCTTTTCTCTAACTCTTCCTTATACCTCATTGCTATCTTACCAGCTTGTACTCGTATCTTCTCCATTTTTATTTCTTTCCCAACTATATATGACGGTGTTTCCCTTTTCTAGCCTCAACGTCTACCTCCAATACTTTTCTTGTACTTTTCTATTTTTTCCCACTCTTTCCATCCCCATACCTCCGTCCTCACTAATTTCTGAAAAAGCCATTTTCTTTTTTCCATGTTAGCCCCAAACACTCTCTCTCTATTCCCCACACCTGCCCCACAACTTTGTTACCTTTTTTTACTAATTCCTCATCTTTATTATTATATTTTATAGTATATCTTAGATATTTCCACTCGTTTACCCTTTCTATCACTTCGTCCCCCATTTCCAATTTTTCTCTTCTCTTTTCCTTCTTCATTGTTTTTTTTAAACTTTCGTCTTTCCAACATTCGCCTTCATTCCCTTTCCTTCTATATACTTCTTCACTGCTTCTATTGCTCCTCTCATTTCTTCTTCCTTACTTGCCACCACCACGAAATCGGCCTTTCCCTTTCGTTATCTTTACCATATCGGCCATGTATAGCGCGAATAAGCTCGGGCTTACTGGACATCCCTGTTTAAGCCCCTTATTGGTCCAAAACATTTTCTTCTGTTCTTGTTTGACACTTTGTTTCATTATATAACTCTTCCAGTGTTTCTATCAGATCTTCTGTTATCCCTTTTTCTCTTAGCCCTTTCCATAATTTTTTCCTATTCACATTATTGAACGCAGCTTTTAGGTCTAGAAACAACGGAAACATCTTCCCCCCTTATTTGCTAGTGCCTTCTTCATTAACTTCCTTAATATATGTGTATATATATTTACGTACGTGAACGCTTTCACGAGTCGACACTAGATGTTGCGAAACTTATCTTTCTTCTATATCCGCTTCTAGCTTCTTTTTTAATATCTCCGCATAGATCTTGTACCCTGCGTTTGTGTACCCTTTCCATATCCTACTTAGTATTGATCTCACCCTTTCTCTCATCTTATTCCTTGCGTATTTTCATTGTTTTGCCTGTGTTCCGTCCGTTCCTTCCGCTTTCCCACTTTTCATTTTTCTCAGTACTTCTTCTAGTTCCACTTTTCTTGTTTCTCCTTCTCTTTTCCTTGATTTTTTCACTCCGTTTGTTTCTTTTGGGTTGTTTCTATCCTCTTCTAACAACTCTATACAGTGTTCTCTCCAGTTATTTTCGTTTATTTCTGATTCATGGTTTTTTGTCTTTCTTTTTTTCTATTTATAAACATCAATATGTCTCCTTCATTTTTAATTTCTTTTATTTTATCTTCCCCTTCCCTCTTATATTCCTCTTTTCTTTTTGTTAATTTCTTTATATTTTTTTTAATTCTTATACTCCTCTAAACTTGTGTTCCTTTTCCACGTTCTTCTCCCTCGTCTTGCTTCGTTCTTCTTTTTTTTGCACTCTTCCTTCCATCAATAACATTTCCTTCCCATTTCTGTATTATGTTTTCGGTATGTTTTTTTTTTCTACTGCCTCTTCCATTCTTCTTACAATGTCTTCGATTTCCTTTTCTATCCCTTTCTTTGTTCCTTGGTCGTATTCCATTATTTTTATATTTTTATGTGCTTTTCTCTCTCCATACTTTTTTACTAACCATTTTCCCTTAGTTCTTTTTCTTCTTCTACTTCTCTTTCGTTAAAAAGAAAACTTCTATTGGTTGATGATCTGATTCTTCTTCTTCTCCTATTTTAATTTTGTCTATTTTCCACAAGCTTTCTTCGTTCCTACAACATAATCTATTACCGATTCTCCTCTTTCACTTATGTATGTATACTCCCCCTTTCTTCTTTCTTCCATATTTTCATTTAAATTGTCCATCCCTTCTCCTCACACATTTCCAGTAGTATTCTCCCTTGTCCATTTATTTTTTTATCCATTAACATTTTTTTTACTTTTTTCTTCTTCATTTACTATCATCCTCTTTACCTATTCTTGCATTAAAATCCCCCTTAATATTACTTTTCTACTTCTTCTTTCAGTACTTCTTCAATATTATTTCTGGTTTCTTTCATCTTTTTTCCATATAAATAATAATTTGACATTTTAACACCCTGTAGTCCGCCAAGAAAGCGTATGCGGACCTATGTTTATATGATATTTTAGTCATAAAATAAGCGAAAGAATCACCTCCTTTCGTTTGTACATGATATTTAGGAACACCCTGTGTATAGAATAAAGCATTTTGTTGGGAAACAAAATATATAAGGTGAAACAGTTTTATTTAATTTATATTTAAAAAAATGTCGAGGAAAGAAAAAAGTTAATGAGATCTAGTAACTGGGTGTTACCATTGATTATGGTGTTACATTATTTTCAAAAATTAATAACTTGGTGGGTATCTACCAACACTGTTAAAATAAAAAAAATCTTGATGTCCGTTTTCGAGAAATTACTCTTAGAAATTCAAAAAATAATTTTTCCGCTTAAAACAAATGTGTGACGTCAAGAGTCGTATAAGTAACCGTCGCTGTCCTGCTGTTCATGTGATTGTCACTAGACAAGTCATAGCTCGTTACTTATAAAACTTTGAAGAACGTTTTTTTGTACATGTAGTTGATAGTCCCATGTAAGAGGTTGACTATGAATACTGAATTAGAGAAACAATTAAGCGTACACTCATGAAATTTAAAACTTGGACACCACAATTTCTGTAAACAAAAGTTTGCACATTGTGAAGCGGGCTTAAGGGTATCATTTACAATTCTAACAGCAGGTAGTCTCAGCAGGGGTTATCTTATAGAAGGACTGTAGAATGAATCATTACACTAAGCACGTTTTAGAAAATAGGTAATTTACGTTGCTTACTTAATTTTTTCTTTAAAGAATATATTTGAAGGTATCGCTAATTAAACACCATAGCTCGATTAATTATCGAATCAAAATTTTGTTTAGGAAATGTTTACAAAATAAAATTAGAAATAATTTTGATTTAAAAACGTCTACAAGCAATAACTTTTAAATTAAATCAAAAACTAAACATGGTTATTTGGGTTGACTGATTATTACTTATTTTTAAATAAATCTAACCTACTAATTATTGTAAGTTATTAAAAAAATCATTAAACTCTCTATTCATAATATTTAGTCCTTACAAAATGTATATTTTATGACGTTTCATTTTTTCTGTAGTTAATATAAAAGTGAAAATAAAAACTAAGGCAATTCTTATTGTCAACGTATATATTTAGTTTTTGACAAGAATTTATTACATAATTATAATTAAGATACCAAGTTATAGTTTAAAATTAAATGAAAACTTTTTTTTAAATAAAGGTATTACTATATAAATAAATATAAGAAATCAATAATGGGTGTGACCTCCATTATTATTGATACATTCTTGGAGGCGTCTGCTCATTGACGCTATCAAGGTATCAATATAATTAATATTAATCGTTTCCCATGCGGTATCAATGGCTGCAATTAGTGCATTACGGTTTACTGGTATAAATTTGGCCCTTGTTGTCTTCGGATAACAGCAAGTATTCGAGCCCAAACATTTTCGATAATGTTAAAATCTGGGCTTTTTGCTGGCCAGGGTAACAGCTCCAAGTTATTTTTTGTATCCAGTTGCGCACAACCTGCGAAGTATGAATAGGGGCGTTGTCCTTTAACAACAAAAATACATTATGAAAATGTTAATTCAACAGATCCCGAACTATTTTTTGGAGAAAGTATAGTGAAATAAGAATACTTACTTGTTGGAAAATATAATCTTCGTCTGGATAAAACACTTCGACTGAAGGTTTCATAATAGTTTTCAAAATATCTAAATACGCAGCAGAATCAAGACGTCCATCGATAGCCCAACAAACTCCTGAATCCCGCGCGCTAACCCAACCCCACACATTCACAGAAAAATAACCACTTCGTTTTTTAGGGCATATGTAATTATTTTCGTAACGAGATTACAGTGTTGGAATTTGAATTTGTAGGTAAATTAGATGACGTTTCGTTCCTCAGGTGGGTGCTTCTTCAGGCCGTCGACCAAATTAGAAGTTTTTATAACAAGATGGTGAAGAAATTGTTATTTTATGGACTGAACCATTCATCGTGTAAAAAATTTATACCACAGTACGGATCAAGACAAAATAACACGTAAACGAAACGGCAACGTATATTTAAATATACGTCGCCTCTACCATAACTTGAGTTTCTTTATTCACACATTCGTTGCACCTTCCATAAAATATGTAGGGGAAAGTTGGGTAAAACGGGATACTTAGTGTTGTAGGTCTCATAACTTCTTGAATAAAGCAATGCTGGGGACTATTTTTTGGCTACAGTTTCATTTATTAATTGGCTTTGGATTGATACCATTTTTTTATGCAAAAACAGAAGCCACACGACAAAAAAAATGTATAATAAAAGCAGAAGTATTCCGTTTTATCCGACTAGGTGGATAAAACGGGATACTTAAGCTTGTATAGTTTCCATAACGTTTAGTCCCCAGCAAATAAGACACAACATGACAAATAAAGAAAAGTTATTATTATTCTTAATAATATAAAAGGAAAGGTTAACAAAAAAAATATTTAAATATGTTACTGGCAGAAGTCACAGGTAAAAACTTCGTCTTCGTCTTCCCCCACTCCCGCACAAGCTTCATGAGCCCAGCCTTTGCAATGTTGACACCTTATCCAACCTTCTTCTGCCTTAGAATTGGAATAAAGTTCGCTGCAAAATATACAGGCTGCTTCTTCGAATTCATCTTCTGAACTTGAACCATCACTTTCTCAACTTCCTTCTTTTTATATTTTTTTGACCCTTGGTATAATTTTGTTTTTTGTCTCTCACGCTCGTTTCTTTTGCACTGCTACTGTCTTTCTTATTTGCGTTATTTACTGTTACGTCTTTTCTAGTCGTCATCCCATTGTCATTTATTTTGCCTTTTTTATTTAGTGTGGCTATATGGGCTGTTTTTCAGTATCTCCTAAGTTTAATTTTGGCTTCTTTGTAGGAAGTCTTTTAGAAATTGATTCTTCTAGTTTCTCTTTATATGGTGTCAATGTTAACATTGCAGTTTTACCCCTTCTTCTATCACTTAGATTTAATTTTCGTTCAGAATGAGGAACTGGAACAACCTGTTGTGGCGTTATAACATAATTCTGCCTGGTATGGGAACATGAAGGAGTCGAATTTGCATAAAACTGCTCTGTAGGAATCGGTGTTGTGCTTGGTGGTTTTCTCAGTGGTGATCTCGGTAAACTTCTTGGTGGTGTCCTCGGTGGTGTTCTAGGTGGAGAGTTTCTAGGTTTTGGTAACTGGTATCATTTATTTCACCTTGAGTGGGCCTATTTGTAGTCTCGGCCGGTTCAAACATCCAGTCTGGTAAGATCTCTGTATTTAGTGGATGTATTCCCGTTTTTCTAAATCCGCTAACTGCGGTTTGCCTATTTGAGAAATAGTAATAGGCCTGCCTGAATGTTGTTGCATCCATCTCTGGACCTCTGAACTGTAATATGAGCTGAGTGGTGACATAAAACTTACGTCTAGTGGTTGTAGACGGTGTGTTGTATGCGGTGGAAAGCACAGTAACACAACACCGTTATCCCTAGTTCTATGAATTAGCTCTATATTCTTAGTATGGGTGGCATGGCCATCTAGAAGCAAAAGAACTGGATTTTCTTTAGAAGGGTTGGAAAAAGCAATGAATTTATCAAACCAACTCAAAATATTTCCGTTTGCATCCACCCTGAAGGATGGTAATGAGCTGTACTACCAGGGGAGCATCATCTAACAGTTCTGGCTTTGCCATAGCTCTTGGGAAAACGAACAACGGTGGCATGAGTGCACCACTAGCACTCATGCAGATCTCCACTGTAACCAGAACTCCACGTTCAGCCGAAGACAAGCAGCCAACTTGTCGCTTTCCACACAATGATAAACATTTAGACCGTTTTTTGGTACTGTCATAATCCCTGTTTCATCGACGTTATAAATACGCTCAGGGGGTATTTTGTGTTTCTCATTTCTCATTACTTATCTTAAAATTTATTTAACTACATTTGCAAAGTTTTTACGTCTTTTAATAGACTGCGTTACTATACTATAACCTATAAGCGCTTTACTATTATCACAGCTAACGTGCCGATTTATCGATAACCTTTAAGTAATAATTACTTAAATTGATTTTAATACATCGAAATAAACTAAAAAAAAACTATGAGTTTAATCGCGACGAGATTGGTTGCTGTTAGATCGTCAATAAACGGAGTTAGTACAGAAAGAAACCACTTTCCCCGCAACCTGAAAACAACTAGCAACGATTTTTGTAATCCTCCAGATTCTAAGACCAAACCGAAAATGGTAAGTTTATATTATCGTACCAATTTTATTCGCATGTCGAAGGGCAACTGAACCCTCCACACAAATTCTCCCAATAGCCTCTCTTTCCAGCTTTCCCAGTCCTTTTCTTCTAACCAGTTATCTACTAACCCAACCATTTTAAAATCTCCTAAATAATTCCAAAAATCTTGTCCTTTGTTTTTTATTCCAGCCACATTCCAAAATGCTATTTTACTCTGTTGCTTTATTACTCTATGTTCACACTTTTCCTCCCACTTGATTTCTATAGTCTTTTTAGTTTTTATTATTTTCCCCTCTCCCTCTTCACCCCCACTTTCTAGTTTTTTGAAGACCATTTTTTTAGTTTTTCTTCTCTTTCTATTCACCTTCTCTCCTCTCCCTCGACCCACAATTTTCCTTCTCTTTTCAATTGTTTTGGGAGGAACCCTTATATTCCTTTGTATACCTCTTTTCTCTTCTTGTCAAGTAATCATCTACATATATTCTCGTTCCTCTCAACTTTCTTTTATTTTTTAAGATACTTATTTTTTCTTCCATACTTTTCACCTTTATTATCACTATTCCTTTCTTTATTTCTAGTGTTTATTCTACTTTCTCTTCTACTTCCATCTTATTTTTCAACATATCCTCTTCACTTCCATTCTTCCTTTTCTATTCTTTCTTCTAAATTCTTAAATTTCTCTTCCCACTTTCGACTAATTCTATTTATTTCCTTCTTTATCTCTTTTATTTCTTCATTTGTTTTTTCCTGTACTGATTTTATTGATTTTATACTTTGTAACATCTCTTTGCACAACCCCATTAATCATCCATATTCTTCTTTTTCCACTTCCCTACTCGTACCCAATTCCTCTATTTTTTTTCCTCCCCTTTTCGGAGATCTGATCCACCTTTATACTATTTCTAAAAATTTCATACATGTCCTCTTCTTGCATTCTTTTCCTCCTTGTCTCCGACTTGTTTCCCTCTGATTCCAACATCTTCTTAAGTATAAATTATGACTAAATAATATCTTCTTTAAAAATTAAACAAATCTTTTAAATTAAATGGAATGTCTTTTTCACGTAAATAAATATGCACATTTACATTAAAATTACTTACCACTCGCACAATTCTATTCAAGCGTTTATCTTCACTCACTCAAATACGTCGTAATCACAATCTACTTAACAGCGTTCTTAAGTTTGTAGCTTAATTAAATAAATACCAACATTTATTTTAATGTAATTTTTCTTCCCTTCGTAATACGTCTTTCTTCGCCTAGTGCACAAAACCAAACTTGACAAAATAGATTTATCGAATTCTAACCTAAACTTTGCATCAGCAGATGACTTTGTTAAAAGTTAAAAAAATTACTAAGATTTTTTTTGAACACCCGTTATAAATGAAAATCGCAATACATTATCTGACGCTATATTCACGATAAAGGTTGTGACGTCTAGCCAATGAGAGAGTGTTCTGTGCATTTGAATAAATGTCGATACTTTAGCTGTTCTTTAAAATGTATACATGTAATTTTTTAAAACATTCTAGAGTCACTTCTGCATAGTAGATTTGACGAAATGTATGAGTCAAACAGCGTCGCTTGAAGAACTAGAGCCAGCTCACGTAGAAATCGTTGACGAAGTCAATGAAGTCAACGAAAATAAGGAGGAAGGGGAGGATAATCCGGAGCGTCGGATGTCTGTGAACAGTGAATTGAATGGAGATGTTACCGATTCCGGTGTCGAAAATGTAACGAGCAGTCAGGCCGAAGACAACGACGAATTGGACCAAGATACTGAAGATCAAGATGAGAGTGCCGTCGAACAAAAGCCTGAGAAGAAGCGTGGAATGAAGCGTCGGCGAGATTTGTTGTTGGATCTTCAGATATGGGGTTGGCATAGTAAGCGTAAGACTGTTAAGAAGGGCAAGTCGGAGAAGGATCTCACTATCGAGGACGCTTTAAAGCGGATTATACCTTCTCGTTTACTGTAAGCTCAGCGAAAGTGTGATGAAATCTGTGACGTTTGTTTTTCAGGCCAAACGGACTGAAAGCTCAGAAGAGCGTTAGTTGTGAAAACTCAACGAATACCATCGATATGTGCAAATTGTTTAATACGAAGTATTTGGCCGAGGCTTGTACGACTGAGAAGTATGGGCTATTTGTAGTGAATTAGAGGTGGAGTGTGATTTGTTTCAGAGACCAGTATTTTGGATCGCAAACCGAAAGGGATGATGTTTTGAAGTTTTGGACTAGAAAGTGGGAGTGTTGCGATGCGGTGTCGTTGATTGAAGCTTTCGTTCACGGTTTAGCCGCGTTCTGGGGCTATAAATGGCCTATTGAGCTTAAATCCATTTACGTTCGTGCTTACAACATGTACCGGTATGTATCCGCTTTCGCCTTACTTTCTGTTTACATTTAATTTCAGAGAACATTTTGATCATCCCCAATTATACGGAACCAGTTCGACTTTCGAAGAATTAAAAAGAGACGCCCTTAGCACGGTGCTTTACGCCGAGCTGATTCTCTACCGAACAAGCGTCAAGTTAGTAGTTGTATTGCAGTTAATAAGGGTTGAGTAAAACATTCATTACACAAATTCACGAATTTGCTTATGAACTTTATTTACAAAGAAGTTGTCAAGCGTTATACAGTAATTTTCATCAAACTTTCTGTCTAAACAATTTCATCACGAATTAGAATTTTTGTTCTAAAGTTGTCTAGGTGTACCAACTTGCGTTTTTCTCTAGATTTTTAGTTTGACATCTCGTTTGACGTTGACTATAAAACAATCAATGAAAACCTTAGACTAAATTTAAGTACATAGACGAGTAACGCTGTATTCGCTTTATACTCAATGATGAAGTCGGAATGCTAAAAACAGAGCACTGAAGGACGACACTAAAATATCACGTGACGAGTGGAAGTCTAACCTAGTTGCCATAAGAAAGTGGTGTCCGAACTCCCACAGATCGTGTGTGAGCATTGGAGTCGCATCCGATGATAAACTGGGTCTTCTTTGTTCCTTACAGATTTTCACCAGTTCCTCCATCCGCACGTTGGGGCAAGTGTCCTCGTAGTGCAGATAGAGTCATCCGAGAACAAGCTCCCTCAGCTGATAGTTTAACTGTCACTATGTCCTGTGAACAGAAGTTAGTTAGTGGCATTCCTTTTTTATGTCTTTTGACAAGTATAGAGGTCCTGGGTGCCTCAACGATTCTGCTATGTATTAGCTCTCCATCAATTCCACCAAGCACATAATTTAACTTCTGCATACCCAGGGTTCTTGAATAAGGGCAATGTCACAAACTTCCATTGGTTTACATAAGACAGCGGAACCCGTTCTACTGTGATGCAGGTTCAATTGGATTACACTTACCATCCTTACCTATTTTTCTGAAGGTCAACGTTTAAAGTTCAAAATGAACCTTAAAAAACCTTTCCTCCAGGGTCAGGCAAATATCGTTCCATTCTTCTCTTTTTTCCGGCTGAGTAGGTGTTGAATAAACTTGATAATGTGGACTGTATATATATTTTATTTTAACTTGTACACTTTTTTTCTTACAATTAACTATACACAATGATTTACGGGTACTTGAACTTGAAACTAGAACTGTGACCCTTGATGGTCAAACGACAACTCGGCAAATAATAATTTACATTTTCCTAACAGCTCAAGTTGTTTTCTCCCCGCTTACTTAGCAAAAACGTTCCCCCAACCCTTACACTAACTTTGGCCTAAACAGGAGGTGCCAATCTCATACTTGAAGTCCAGGGTTTTGTATTCCAATTCGGGTCTTGACTACCCTAGGTTCTTCACTGCCTCCACGAGCTATACCTTATACCACTGCTTATACTAATCAATCAATTCCATTTATTCTGGTAGCAACATCAAGTTGCTGCTAACTTATAATTGTCCAGATGGCAAAACCACTTTTTCGCATTTTCTGACGTAACCATCCACCCAACTGAAAAATACCTCGCTGTACGATTGTGGTCTTTTGGTAAAAACCGTTTTTCGATAGCTCATTTCTGTGATACAGAAAGTCCGAAGAACCTATGTCTGTAAACAAGCAAGCTTGCAAGTTAGTACGCGCGATAGCGCCTCACAGGAAGCATCTAGAACCTTGACTTTTTCACAGTAGGTCTGGTCTACTACAAGGAAGGGCTGATTAGAAATTGGGCAGGTACGACGCACGATAATTTTTTTCTCCTAATTTTCTTTTCTTATTATTTTCTTTTCATGTTTTTCTCCTAATTTTTTTTCTCTTCATTTTTTCTCCAGGTTTTTGAAAAAAATTTTTTGCTCAATATTCTTCCACCCTTCCCTACACATCCCACATATTCTCTCTTTCCTCATTCCCGCATCTAAACCTCGCTATGATTCTTTTTCCTTTTATACTTATTTTTCCCCTCAGATATCCTGGTATTCCTTCCATACTTAACTCCCTGTACTTTTCATTGTATCTTCCCCCTTTTACCTTCGCACGCCTTTCTTGTATCTGTACATCTTTATCTATACTTATCACTTCCTTTTCCATTCTTCTCCCCTCCCTTCTTTTTCTGTTTATCTCATCTCTCGAGTACCCCACCCTTTCATAATAATATTTCCTGTCATCTTCACCGTATTTGTTTAAATATTTCTCCACTTCCTTTCTACAATCCCTAAA
This sequence comes from Abscondita cerata, assembly GCA_030710515.1. Classification (NCBI taxonomy): domain Eukaryota; kingdom Metazoa; phylum Arthropoda; class Insecta; order Coleoptera; family Lampyridae; genus Abscondita; species Abscondita cerata. The sequence continues at coordinate 168,786 of JALBCR010000523.1, read as the reverse complement.
GTATCTCATTTCCCTCCCTGTCTCTTATCCTTTCTTCAAATCTCACTGCCATTTTCCTGTCCAAATTCTAATTTTATCTATTTTTACTTCTTCTATTATATATCCTGGTGTTTCTTTTCCCAATCCCAACGTTCATTTCCAATATTTTAATTGTATCTTCTCCAGCTTTTCCCATTCTTTCCATCCCCATACAATAATACACGCCTTACCAACTTCTCAAACAACCATCTTCTTTTATCAACATCTTTCCCTAAACCCTTTCCCTATCCCTCAATACCTTGTTCCCTTTCTGTTCTAATTCTCTTATATGCCCCTCATCCTTACTATTATAACTAAAATTATACCCAAGATACTTATATTTGTCTACTGTTTGTATTTCTTCTTGCCCCCATAACCATCTCTCTTTATTCCTCTCCCTTTTTCCACATTTGCTTCAAGCTTTTTCTTTACTAAATAGTGTCTCGCTACATCTATTATGCCGCTCACCCCCACTTTTATCTACCCTATCACTATATATACAGGGTGTCTCAAAATTGACGCCCGTCCTTTCAGAATATGAATCGGGGGCTAAAACGAATTAAAACGTAAGAATAAAAAATTGCGTTATGTCCATGGTTACAGAGTTATTGACAAAAAACAAAGATCTAACATTCAATGTTTACACTTTATTAAAACGAAGTCAGCTAAAAACAAATGAGTAGCATAGAATGCTATGGTAATGTTAAATGTTAATTATTAGTTCTGTCAACTTTGTCATAATAAGTATAAGTATAATTTCATACGGTTATTTGTTTTAAAAATGGAACGTCATTATTCCAATCGAGAATATGTTGATATGTTAAACATGCTACAGAGGGTTCGTGATTCAATGATAAATCGTGCAAATATTTGCATTGAAGTAGGAGGCGATTTGTTTGAACACCTTTTATAAATTAATTTCTTGTTTTGTAACAAATATTCGTGTTTAATAAAGTTTAAACATTGAATGTTAGATCTTTGTTTTTGTCAATAACTCTGTAACCATGGACATAACACAATTTTTTATTCTTACGTTTTAATTCGTTTAGCTCCCCTGATTCATATTCTGAAAGGACGGGCGTCAATTTTGAGACACCCTGTATATATATATTGAAAATAAACTTGGACTTAATGCATGCCCCTGTCTAAGCCCCTTGGTTACCCAAAACTCTCTTCCTATCCTCCCCCCTACTCTAGTTCTACATCTTGTTTTCTTTATACAGTTCTTCTATCCCTGCTACCAAATCTTCGTTTACCCTCTTCCGCCTCATCACTTTCCACAACAGCTCTCTATCCACATTGTCAAACGCTGCCTTAATATCCAAAAAAAGGCATACATTTTTCCTGCATCCTTTCCTATCTCTTTATTTACCATATGCCTCAAGATATATACAGGGTGGGGCACTACCAACCAACGATTCTATAGCATTAAAACGACAAATAAATAATTTTAAGGCATACATATGTCAAGATTATTCGAAACTTCAAAAATATTTACTATTATGTTATAATGTAGAGGTGTTTTTAATACTACCGCATAACACTAACGACTTAAAACTTAAATAACTTGCTTAACTTAAATGGAACACCCTACATTTCTGTAGCCTGTTGAAAGCTGGAACTAATTACCTTTTAGTCGGTATTAGGGTTACCAACCCCTAACTCTGATAGTTTTCGAGATATATTAAAATTTGATAGTTTAACAGTTTACGATGTACTCGAGTCTAAGTTACCTGTGAAATATCCGCAATATGGACATTATCTTGCAACTTTCAGTTTTAAATATTTACCTTAAAAATATTTATTTTTTTTTCAGAAAAAATAAATAGAAATGTGTTTATGACTAGTATCCCGGGCTCTAAGCGTCAGTCGAATTACGCACACCGGTCACAATTTACTGATTAACAACAGCAACTGTTATTTGGTACATCAAAAATCGATCATACTGTAAACATCGTCAAACTTTATATTTAAAGCTGGATTGGCCTATACATTAAAAATGTTTGCAAGATAATGTTCATTTTATTGATATCTCACAGGTAACTTAAATTCCAGTAAATTGCAAATTGTTAAACTAGCAAAATTTAAAATATCTCGAAAACTATCAGAGTTAGGGGTTGGTAACCCTAATACTGATTGAAAGGTAACTAGTTCCTGATTCCAACAGGTTACAGAAATACAAGGTGTTCCATTTAAGTTAAGCAAATTATTTAAGTTTTTAGCGTTATGCGGCAGTATTTAAAACACTCTGTACATCATAACATAATGGTAAATATTGCAAAAGGGATGTTGAAGGTTTTTAGTAAGGTAATGTAAAACAAAATTGCCTGTTCTTATTTATTTTGTAGTTATTGCAGTTTCTGAAGCACCCTGTACAATCGAAAATATTTTGAAAATGTGGTTTCAAATAATCTCGATGTATGTATGCCTTAATATTTCTTACATTATTTGTCGTTTTAGTGCTAGATAATAATTCGTTGGTAGTGGCCCCACCCTGTATATATTGTCCATTGTACCTCTGCCTTTACGAAAGCCTGCCTGCATTATATATATATATATATATACCTATACCTTATACTAATCGTTCGCGCATTTAATCCTTAGGACCCCTGTCGAAACCATGCACCCTTGAACTGAGGAGGATTTGCACTTCCCGAGGGGAATGAAATCCACAGCATTAGTCAGCTTGTCTTGAATTAGGAGTGATCGAGTCTGATTCAGTTGGATATCAGGATGGCGTCCGTTAATCACTGCCATATATGTGCCCCCTTAGAGCACCTTGCGGTTTCCTGGCCTTCTTTGTTGATTGCTTTTGGGACGTGGGCGTGGAGGGGTCTGAGTGACGCCTCTTTACGCTAGTGATAGGCTCACCCGTCTTATTATCGTCTTTTTTTTCTTCCGATCGTGTATCGGTTTGGTTTCCGTCTACGTCTTTTTTTTTAACTTCTTTTTGGAGCTTTTTTCTTTGAGCCCCAGAAAGTCTGCAGGTCCTTCTACGAAGATGGTTCTGAATTTTGTCTAACTACGTCTGGCGATCCAGAGGTTGTCTCGGTAGCACACTCAATCTCCATTGGTGCTTTCAATTTTTTTTTGTTTGGTCTCTATTTTGGTCCTACGAATATCGGGGAAAAAAAGTCACCATGCCATGATCCCAAACTGACATGGAAGGCTAGGTCGCCCGATTTCTCGAGGTGGAGCTAGCAGTTACTGATCTACTATTCAGTCACGCATCCCCTTAGTCCGTCCACCGTGAGATTTAGCATTTTTTATTTCGGTTATTTCGTCGCGATTCAGGCGTTGATCCCCAGATCCTCGCCTTCTCGGCCCGCGAAACATGACCACAGTCAGCACGAGAGTTAACGGTATAACAGTGTTTAACTTTGGTTAGGAGCGCCCCACTGGCATCGTTAGTTTTGGTGCAAGCCCTAAGGCACGATACGACAGCTAGGACAAGAAGTTTGGTACGCGGTCTGTGCTTTGACGTGCTGCTAAGTTAGGGTTTTGCTCCCAACGTGCTCGTTTATCACACCCACTAACCTCGTGATCCCATACGGTCATTTCAGCAGGCCGTTCCTCTATCCGCCGTCTGAGGACGCGCCCGATAGGGGTTACTGTTCCCACGGGGTACTTATATTTAATCTGGAGATGAAAACTATATAACCATAACCTTATAATTACAAATTTATTGTGGTTACCACCTTTGTGATGTTACATCCATTGTATTGTTTATTTATACATATATATTTATTGGCTAGGGTAATGTCCTTACCGTTTGACAAAAAGTTCATGAACTTGTTTGACCAATGTAATAGATGCTTTACTAATTGTTTTAAAGGGGTTTCGAGAGCGACGACGGATTAAATCCGATGTCTTTGGGTTTTTTGCAACTATTGAGCGCTTGGGAAGAACGTTGGGTACCGATTACACGGATTTCTTCATTCGAGTACATTGGTTGCGTGCGCATATTTTTCGAAAAGATAACGAGAATTCGTTGGCGGTTCGGTTTCTGCAACTGGTAACCATAACTTCACTAAATAATTTCAGCAACTTTTAGTCGGCGATTAATTTTAGACTCACGAAGCAATTAAAGAACGAGAATTGAAAACTAACGAACGATTACAAATTAATTTTTATAATTACGAAAAATATACGTCGATTACTTCAGAGATCACGGAAAAGCTTCTTCAACACTTGGAAATGTAACGTTTTTCTGGAGTAGATGATGACGTAACTTGAATCGGAAGTTTTTGTAGGATCGATTCGCTCAGTCGATTGGAGCAGCTGTACAATTCGAAGTCGTATAAAGAAGTGGTAGACATTCTGGAAGCGTCGTTTTTGTGCATGGGAAATCCACCTACTTTTGGAAGAATGGGTCGACCGGCTCAACTTGGGATGTTATGGATTCACTGTGGTATTTAAACAAGAGCGAGTGTTTTGTTTGGTCCGAAAAGTGTTTTAACGAATCCGTCGCCCACTTGTTGCATCCGAAAAAAGATAAGGACAAGTGGGGTTTGGTTTTGAGGAAATGCTTGGAAATGATGCAGGAAATAATCAAGCTGGAGACTGTGATTATAATCGACGTACTAGATGAGGACCACCGATGCAGGCTGATCGAGAATTTGTGCAGAACGGCGTGCTGGCAACTCAATACTAACAGCGACAACATTCCTTTAGGAACTATTTTGCCGTGGTTGGTGTTGCACTCGGTTTTGTTAAGGTTGTGTTACTTCCGCTTATGAAAACATCTTATTAAAAAATGCGTCTTTAGACAGGAGCATCGAGACCAAGCATCAAAATTAGTGAGCCACGTTCGGAAAAAACGAAAACTATCGGTAACCGATGAAGGAAGTGAAGTCGGTGAAAAGCAGGTACCGCCCTCGATCAACGTGCTATTCTCTGCGCACGATTTTTTAGGTACGTATCCGTCTGTAGCAACCGCTTTTGATACAGTTATAAATTCTAGGGCGCAAGGGTTGGTGTTTAACTTCGCAAGGTGAACTCTTGCACTTCTTAGTCGATACCGTCCTGGATAGGCTCGATACCCCGATCTTTGAACCGTTGCGCGATAAAATCGACATACATCTCGAACAAGCCTTTTTCTGCCTATACCAACACCCAAGCAAGAAAAACAAAGTATCGAGACACTTGGCCGACCACAACGTAAATCCACTTCCTCTGGTGTGGGGACGCGCTCAACAACTCTACGAGTTTTACTGCCCCGACGTTCTGCCCGAATTCGATTCGTACAAGTCGCTTTCGATTCTACCCGACGTCGAGCAGTTGCTACAACGCGTGATATCTCTGGTCCCTTCAGAGTGCGATCCGAAACCTCTCGTCCCGAAGATGGCCGACTTTATCCACGGCAACTCCGAAGATCTACCTGCGCCAGTTCAATTTCCGTCAAAGACGCGCGCAACTTATTACCTTCTCGGCGACTTCTATTTCAAACAGAACGAAATCGGACGCAGCGTGAAATATTTTCTTCTCGACCTATGCATCAATCCGCAACGCTTAGATACTTGGGCCGATTTGGCTCTCGGAACCGGAAGCCAACTCGAAAATAAACTGAACCATTGCGAACGTTTCAAGAATGAGAACGATTTTTTCGAGAAGGCGAAGAGCGCTTGCGTGTGTTTCAGGCAGGCGCTGACGATAATACCGAATCATATTACGTTGTGGATCGAATTCGGCGCTTTCGAATATATGGCACATTCGTATTGCTCTCGACTGCTCAAATACGATTCGGACACTTTCAGCATTGAAAAGTAAGCGACTTTTAATACGTTTTCTTGTTTTTGGCGATTGTTTCTTAACGCAATCAATTGGTGGGAGGAGCATAATTTCCTTCCAATACGATGTTTTTAGTGTATGTGTGAATGGAGGCGCTTAATTTTTATCCCTATAACGTCTTTGACTACGTCTAATACGGTTCGGACACTTTCGGTATTGAACAGTTAGGAACTGTTCATATACGATTGTTTCTTGCACGCAATCAGTTGGTGGGAGGAGCATAATTTTCTTTTGGCGATTGTTTCTAACGCATGTGTGAATTGGGGGAGGAGCATAATTTTTTTCTCAATGCGGTGTTTTTAGTGTATGTGTGAAAAGGAGGAGCTTCATTTTCTTCCAATACGGTGCTTTTAGTGAAAATATGAATTGTAGGAGCTTAATTTTTCTCACACGGTGTTTTTAGTATATGTGTGAATCAGAGGAGCTTAATGTGTCTCCCAATACGGTGCTTTTAGTGAATACGTTAATTGGGGGGGGTTAATTTTCCACCTAATACATTGTTTTAGTTTGTAGGTGAATGGGGGGAACCTAATTTTTCTCTCAATGCAATGTTTCAGTGTATTATTGGTGCATAGTTATCGCATAACAGTCATTCAGTTGATTAATAACAAAAGTCGATAGCGTTGTCTACATGCAACTACCCTACGCCTAAATACGAACGCCTCTAGACCTAAGCCATCAACAACCGCTGGAGATCGTCATCCCTGACGTATTCTGAAACGGAAATTCACTCCTGCAACAACGCCACAATTTAGGCAAGCTATAAAAACTTCGAAACGGCAAAAATTGAACCCAATAAAACTTTGATGATCAATTTTATAAACGAAGTGGAGATCCATTTCTCAAAGTATTGGACTTATTAAATTAAAAATAGAAAGAAATAAAAAGCAATACTGTCATATTGGAATATAACAGATGTTTTTATTTCTTTCTATTTTTAATTTGATGATCAAGCCCAGTCATCATTGGGGAATTTGTAACGATGTAAAAATCGTTGCCGAATTATGTTAAGGAAACAAGCACAACCTGTATCGATACACAAAACGTTTGTTAACCTTATTTTAATTAATGTTTACGCAAGTATCCAATCAAAAGGAGGTTTTGTGTTATCACAGAAGAGTACTCATGCATACACTTCAGGAAAATTACACAAGTTCCCCCTTACTATTTGCCCATGAAACGGGAATGATGAAAGTCAGCATATGGTATTGTAGAGGGTAGTACATCTGGTTGACGGTAGGAGGCAACGATAATAATAAAGGATTGTACGCCGACAGGTGTAGAAGCGGGATTGTTAGTTTGCGATTCTAATCGTTTTTTCCTTAGTCTTTGTCCTCACGACAAGCGCGTGCGATCAGATTTAAGATTTTAATTTTTTTTCTGGAACTTTCCAGATTTTTCGAGAATATTCGGGACCATTCACATTCGCAAACTATATTAATTCGCATCAATTTCTTTTAGATTCGAAATATTGGAGAACCAAAAAGAGAATTATCTTAACAGTGCCGGTAACAGTTTCGGAAAAGCCTTAGAATTGTACCGCCCGGAACAAACCGAAGCAGACGAGCGATGGCTTCACAATTATATGCTGGGAAAAGTTGCTGAAAAACGCCGCAAAGAACCCGTAGAATATCTGCAGCACTATCTCACATCGGCAGCTTTGCTTAACGAAAACAACGCCACCTACCCAGATAAAATACACTACCACAACCCACAGCACCTTTCCATTGAGGCCCTCGAGATCCATTACAGAATACACGCGTCCATTTTGAAGTATTTGGAACTGCACGAAGGCAAAACTATCACGACGACTACTGGAAGAATGTTTAAAAAATGTTTGGATCGGTGTAAGCTGTACGAAACGACCAAGCACTTTGCCGAAGAGGTCGAAAAACCTGTCGCAAACGACGACATGGCCGAAATTGTCAAATGCGTTGACGATTTGATCAACGAGGTCGTTATTAGAGAGAAAACTGAAACTAGAACTCAGATGTTGGAGGAAAACGCGCAAGATATAATGGACGCGCTGATGCGCGAGACTATGTCGAAAGATCACCAGGTCGACACCGACTCGGACGCGACTAACATGGAAGAAGCCAAACCCGACATCGAGAAAGCGGATATTCGAGTAAGTCGTATTCGTTGATGATTGTATTTCAAACTTGATGTCTGGCAGAAATCGACGGACGAGACCACGACGGGGTCGTCTACGTCCAGCGATAGTTCCGATTCGGATTCCGATAGTGACAGCTCGAGTTCGTCTTCGTCAAGTGCAAGTTCCGACACCAGCACTAGTCTTTCGAATTCCGACATTAATAACCTGGTGGACCGGTGTATCGAAGGTTTGGAGTTGGATGTTGAAATTGTTTGCTAATACGAGCTTTTTAGGTCTCGAGCAGTGTATGATACGTTTTCCGCAAAATTATAAGGCTTTGTACCGTCTGGTCCATTTGTATTTTAATTACAAAAGCAAGAGGGATTTGTCTAAATGTCGACAACTGCTTCTAAGTGACTACAAATGCAAGAATGGCGCGGCGGTTTCGGGTCTTTTTTCCGATCACAAGAACAACAACTTTTTTAACGTAAGCGGTGTGGACGGTTGGGAGAAGGTGTAATAAATTCTGCTTTTTGTAGGGAGTTTGGCGCATCCCGTCCAGCGAGATAGACCGACCGGGGTCGTTGGCTGCTCACATGGCGCGTTGTGTAACCATTCTCTTGCAGGTCCTTCGCCAAAGCAACGATCACAAGACTTTGCTGGACGTGTGTCTTCAGTTACGCCGAATGCCAGATCCGGACAAGTATGTATGTTATTAACTGTATCAGTATTTCTCAATACTTTTGGTGACCTCGTTAGTCTTTCGTAATTAAAACTGAATTTTAGCGCAATACTATGTTATCTCGATTTTTATTTCGTAGTTATACATGTATGTACCCCTACGAAATAAAAAACAGAAAAAATGGTTTCGTTAAAATGCAGTTTAATGATATTAATTAGGATCTGCCGTGTGTTTGAGCACGGATTACGGGGGTATTACTATTTTTAATGGTGAAATAGTCTATTATCTGTCAATTTTAAAAGTTGGAAAAGTGGAACACTATGTAATAGTCTGAAAATCACACCTGAAAGTTCTTTAAAAAAACAATTTTTCAAGCAAAGTTGTAGGAATTGTAATTTATAACCCATTTTACTTTAAAGACACTTCCGTGGCTACTCAATATCTTGGCAATTATTTATTTTTTCACATTCACTTTACCCCTAATTGGGAGAAATTAGTAACAATCTGTCTGTTTTATAAAGTCTTCTGCATGTTTACGCTACGGTGTTTATCGATTCTTTGGCTATACAAAACTTCCACCCTTACGGTGAAGTTATCCGTTTCTATGTAGTTTACTGGTCACCATTGATGTATCTGTTGAAGCGCGAACAGCTACCGGAACAAGCGATCAGCTTCTGCATCCAATCGTTGCGTTATTCAGTCTACCGTTAGTTTTTGGAGAAAAATAATAAAAATTGCAGTGATAGCAATACGCCTTAGTTCGTTTTTATAAAGTTTTCTGCATTTTTATTCTACCACAGAAAAAGAGTGTTTAGCAGTTTTCTGGGCTACAGAGAATTTCTACCCTTACGGTGAAGTTATCGATTTTTATGTCATTACTGATCACCATGAATGAATCTTTTAAAATAAATTTGTTAGACCGGTCATTTTGGTCGGTAGTTAAAACAGGTGAAATTTACGCTTAACGTAGCTGAGGAGGAGTTTGTTACGTTAAAAAAAAACGTAATTAAATATTTTTATAATTTACTTTACTGTAAGAAGTTTTTACTGTGTTAGAATTTACATCGAACACAACGAGCCCGACCATCTACCTGTATATCCAATCGTTGCTTTATTTACTCTCTACCCCTACTTTGTGGAGAAAAATGGGGTGTTAACAATACGTCTTTGTCTCTTTTTATAAAGTTTTTATTTTTATTCTACCACAGAAAAAGAGCGTTTAGCGGTTCTCTGCGAAATAGAGAACTTGTACCCTAACATTGAAGTTATCCATTTGTATGTGATTACTGATCACCATTGATGTATCTTATGCAATAAATGTTAGACCGGCCGTTTTGCTCGGTAGTTCATTATAACGTTGCATTTACAACGTTGGAATTTACGCTTTTCTGCATTTTTATTCTACCACAGGAAAAGAGGGTTTAGCGGTTCTTGGGGTTATGGAGAAGTTACAATCTTACAGTGTAGTTGACCGTTTTTATGTAAATTACTGATCACCATTGATGCATCTGTGGAAATAAATTTTAGACCAGCTGTTTTGCTTTGTAGTTCATTATAGCATTGCATTTACAACAGTGGAATTTACGCTTAACGTAGCTGTGAAGGAGTTTGTTGCGTTAAAAAGCCGTAATTAATTATTTTTATAACTTTACTTTTTATTCTGTTAGAATTTACATCAGACACAACGAGCGCGAACAGCTGTCGGAACAAGCGTTCAGCTTGTGCATCCAATCGTTGCGTGAACAAATCAAGAACGTAACCAGCACGAACGCTACGCAAAGGCTATTAATCGACGTGTTTCGTTCTTACCAGCGCGTTCAAAAACACAGCTCGCTCAATGAAAACGTGTTCTCTTCAATGTTGAGCGACGTTTACAAGAAGACTTTGAAGGACAATGTACCCGAAAACACGAACTTACTGGACGCGGCCATCAAATATTGTCAGCAGCACAAAGCGGCCGAAAAGTTGAAGCAACAACAGATAAAACAGCAACTGCAACAGCAGCAACCACTTCCCCCACTACCACAAACGACGCCTATAATTTCGGCACCAGTACGTACATTAAGTTACCATTCCGAATCAAGTCTTACGCGTTAATTTCAGCCCCCCGTTCTACCAACACCTTCGAGTGTTGCTTCGACGAGCGTACCTCTAAAACGTCCGAGCTTGGGAAGACCTCGCGGTCGTCCGCCGGGACCGAAGCAGCCCACTCTTCCGAAGTCGTCCAGAGGGCGCGGCTCATCCCCTACTTCGAACCTATCGTGGCAGAAAATGATGTTCAATCAGAAATCGATGAAGTACATGCTCGAATACCAAGAGGAACTGTTACGCCAATATAACGCTTTAAGCAAAATGACGTTTCAAAATCAGTTCTCGCAATACACGCTGCCCACGTCACAATCTTCGTTACTTAACTCGAACCAGTTACTTCAAAGTTTATCTCAAATGCTGCCTTCCGGTGTCAATCCTTTGGCTATGAACCAATTTAATCAAAGTTTAAATAGTCTTAATCCTTTGCTGTTAAAGAAGATCATAGACCAGTGCACTACTTCACTCAGCACTAGCAACCCATCAACATCCGGTCAAAATTGGCTTGGACCTTCGACGAAAACCACCGCGACACCATCCACCAGCCAAGCTAAGCCGACTTACACGACCGCCGGACTAACGAAAAGCGTACCGACACCCACGTTCAAATACGTTCCGAAGAAACCGACCGAAAAATCATCCGAGGTTGTGGTGTCGAACAACCTAATGAAACAATAACATCCGCTTATGTTTTTAGGAACGAAAAATGCAAAGCGACTTTAAAGCTGCTGCGAGTATGTTCACAGAGAGACCCAACATAACAATCACTCCAGTAACGCACGGCGTGACGACAAATCTGGTAACACCCAAACAAACAACTGGGAAAACATTACAAGAAAAACTAGCCGACAAACAAAAACAACACACTAACAAGAATATAATGTTCGAAAAAGGTAAACGACTTCAAACTTCTTCAACATTCACTTCACCTAGTAGTATTCCGCATGCTAACCTGCCAACGTTTCCGTTGGACTCCGGAGTGTCTATTAGTCAGGTAATGATTGTTGTGTAGACTAAACAGCACTTGAAAACAACATAGGCGTGGCCAAATTATCAATGCGCTAGTTGTTCTCAAGTGTCAATTGCTTTGAGTAGGTAGAGTTAATCCGAGCACGTTAGTATCGACATCGTCTATAACGGTGTGGTAAATTGATTTTAATATGTAGGTCCAAATGGCAACCAACAGCCCTACGTTCGACCAACAGGAAAAAATCTCTGGTAAGTCGAAGCAACCTACAAAAAAGTCTTCAGACAGCCTCAACTTACCTTTAGCAGTCAGCGTGATTAAAAAACCCGATATTAGAGATGAGAGGAAGTCGTCTTCGGATGACGACGTAATTATAATCGAATAGCTTTTTTGTACGAATAATTTTATTTAAATAAATATTTCTGAGACTAGATATTAAGATATGTTAAAATACAACCTCTCTCCGCCCAACGTCACGTGATCGATCGTTTGGTACGGATCTAAGTTTTGCAGTTCGGTGACTTCTTCCTTGTTTTTGTGCACTTTAAGATGCTTTTTTAAGGCGCTCTTGTCGGTGAAACCTCGTTCGCACACGTTACAAACGAAAGGTTTTTCCCCGCTGTGTATCCGAGCGTGCACCAGCAGATTACTGCGGGTGGCAAAGTCTTTACCGCACGTGCTGCACACGTTCGCCTTTATACCAGAGTGCTTTCTGCCGTGCAACTTTAATTCGTAAGCGCTCGCGTACCCTTACCGCATTGGTCGCACACGTATGGTTTTTCTCCGGTGTGCGTTCTTGTGTGATGAATTAAAGTACCCTTCTCGGCAAATCTGTAAAAAAAATTGCGATTAGAAGGCAGGTTCGAAGGACCATTACGATGGAGTATACTGTCTCAATATCTGAATACCAGATCCTATAGTGCTAGTGGCAAACAACTATTGAATGATGATTCGTTCCACTGCCAGCGGGGTGCTTGCTATCTTACCTTTTAGGGCATCGTTCACAGGCGAACGGTTTTTCTCCAGTGTGAGTGCGCGAGTGTTTATCCAAAGTAGAAGATTGAGAAAAGCATTTTCCGCATTCCGTACACACGTACGGCTTCTCGCCGGTGTGAATACGAATGTGCTTCGTTAAATTAACGCTCTGACTAAAAGCTTTGTCGCACATATTACATTTATACGGTTTCTCGCCCGTGTGTGTCATATTATGCGCTTTTAAGGACCTAGGATCCGCGAACGCCTTACCACAAATCGCACACATAAGGGGTCGTTCACCTGTATGCTTTCTCATGTGCACGTTCAAGTAAAATGGCTCGGAAAATCGTTGTCCGCAAGTCGTGCATAAATGCTTTTTCTCTCTAGGTTGTCCCTGATGTTTGCGTATGTGTTTCGTCAGGGCGTGCGATTCAGCAAAACCTTTGCCGCATTGTTGACACACGTGCGGTTTGTGAGTCAGGTGTATTTTGATGTGTCTTTTTAGCATTTGTCTCGCTGAAATGTAACGGTTAGGGAACAATTTAACCTCAGACTAAATATAAGTACCTAGCCGAGTAACGCTATATTCGCTTTAAACCGAATGATGAAGTTGGAATGGTAGAAAGAAAGCACTGAAGGACGACATATACAAGATGTGTTATAAGGCATTTCAATGCGTTGTCAGATAGCTGCCAAAGACCTTTAAAAATGGCCACTGTAGGGCAAACTTACGTATAATTAGATGGATTTTATCATTGAGTTATAGGATTTTAATATACTTTATACGTTTAATTGATTTGTAATGTACCGTAATGCCAGCATTTGGTTGTGTAGTGAACTGTGGCAGTAGAGGAAATCGTGACAGTTTTTTAGAATCCCTGTTATTTGTAATTTTAAACGTAAATTGAGTTAAATACTCTTTCACAGATTCTGTAACCAACTTAATTAAAACATCAACCACTAAAGTACAAAAATCAACAGAAATTACACATTCGAATGAAAACAAAGGTTTGTTTGCCCCACAGACGCCATTTTGGCAAAAGCGTTGATATGCCTTAAAAACTTTATAGGTTAACAGTGACAGTTGACATGTATTTTAGGTTAACAGTGACAGGTGCGAGCATGAATTTAACCTTTTCATATGCTGAAGTCGTTTTTGTTATTTTTCCACGCCTCACGTGGCAGTGATAGTTCCGTCCTTGCGCCTCTCTTTCTATCATGGCTACTTCAAAACGAAAATGCACCTCTATTAGGTACTTATATTTAGCCTGAGAATTTAAACTACTTACTAGCAAATATTTTATTGCAACGATTGCATATGTGTACCCCACTAGAGGAATGTGTTGATAAATGCAGGTCGAGATCGGCCTGAACTTGAAACGATTGAGAACAATCTTGACATTGGAATGGAAGAGGTGGAGGCGCCTTAGCCTCCAAGAAAGAGGTAAAGTCTTCAGGTATTGAAGATTCTTTCTCGCTACAGAAAACAATGCAAAAACAATTTACATACTCGTGTAACAAACCTGCCGCTATCATCTTTAAAAATGCAGTTGTGATTGTAAAGATCCTCGAAAAATCGCTTGCAATAATAACACTCTTGCATCTCATGCTTAACTAAAATAAAAGAACCAATAATATCGTTGTACAAATTTTCACCTACTACTATGCTTACTGTCTGTGATCGAGGATTTAGCGCTATCGTCGTTCTACAAAAAATAATTGTAAAGTGCTGTGAATTATATATGGCAAAATGTAATACTTTGATTAGGTTCTTCAGGGTTGTTTCTGAGTCTTCGCACAGCTTTTTGAAGTTGTAACTGTATTCGAGTGATTCATAGCATTTCGTACAGATTGTGTGTGGGAGTTTGTCTTCGTGCGATACCTATTAAAGATGAGATGTTTAAAATACATTTCAATTGAGCATGTACATGTTACATGTACCTGTAAAAATTTGCATATTTGTAGCATAACGGCCGCTTTCGTTTCAAAAATTGATTTTAATTCGCAGTTTTCTGATAGGCACGTCCTACATATTGCCTCGGTGCTGTAATTCATTATTTTTTAAAGACCTAGAGAAAAATGTAAATATTATTAGTAAGATAATAGACAACAAGGTCGTTCGGTGTAATTGCTGCCAAAGGTATAATTATTACCAGAGATTACTACGTTGGTAACAATGAAAATCAGTGGCGTAGCTACCAGATGGTTAATCAGCGATTTCCCCACATTTTTTGCATATTTGAAATGCTACGAATCACTCGAATACAGTTACAGTTCAAAAAGCTCCGTAAAGGTTTGGAAACAACCCTGAAGAACCTAATCAAAGTATGAAATTTTACCGTATGTAATTCAGAGTACTTTACGATTATTTTTGTAAAATCACGATTAGAAGTGTTTCGCACAATAAACCAGACATCTTCATAATTACGAAGAACGAAAAGGTTGTCATGTCGTCGATATTGCAACCCCGCAAGATGAAAACATCCAGAAAACAACGTCTGAAAAAATCACGAAATACCATCAGGATCTGGCCTTTGAACTGGTGTACCAACTTAAAGAAGTTCACATTAAAAGGCTTATCGCTATTTCTTGCACAGGGTTAGTACCAACAACCACCAAAATCTAAACTAGTTAAACCACTAATTAGTTAATTTAAACGGCTGTTTTAAACAGTCCGTCATGTTTGAAAAGTGTTGAGTAAAGTTATTGTCCATCCCGACTGAAGATTCCATCGAGATTAATAAAAAATAATTATAGTAATGTACGGGTGTCCTGTTTTCGACACTTTTGCAGGGTATCTCCTTTTTATTTTGGGTTTGAGGTTTGGGGTTTTCGCAAACCTGTGTCACTTTTTGTAAAACAAACGATAGCGCAGACAGATTTATTATGGCCCTCTTCGTTTTTGAAATACAGAGTGAAATTGAAAAGTATGCATTTTCAGACACCCTCTGTAATTCAGGTATCTGATAAGTTATCGACTAGGTAAAAACGGAATCTTACACATTTTTTTATGCAGAATCCAGTGACGTGCTTAGTTTTTTTCTAGGTGTCCCCATTTTTGAGAAAGTTACCAAAGTTAGGATTTTTTAAATGGGACACCCTGTATGTCAATTTGTATTTACATTCCACTCATTAAGAGCTTTCAGAAATGTATAATAGTCGGCACTTTGTTCTAATCGAAGGTTAGAATCTCATTTTTTTTTTAAATAAGCCTAGAAACTAAAAGCCAAACAGATTTATTGTTATTAAACTTATAGTAATAACCAATAACGCGTATATATATTTATAGGTCACCCCATAATAATTTTAAATGCCTTGAACAAAATTTCGCAAAAGTGCCAATTTTGCATTAGGGAAAATGGCAACCATTTTGAACAACACTTATAAATATATATACGCGTTATTGGTTATTGGTTTTACTATAAGTTTAATAAAAATAAATCTGTTTGGCTTTAGTTTCTAGGCTTATTTAAAAAAAGGAGATTCTAACCTTCGATTGGGAACAAGGTGCCGACTATTATACATTTCTGGACAGGACACCCTGTATAATTGCTCTACAGCTACTCCAGTCCTGACTTGCTTAGAACGAATATGGGGACGAGGTCCTTGTTGCGATAGAAACCGTATGGTGATTCACTAGTAATGGGCTTACGACAAACTAGTCACTTGAGCCTATTGTGAAAAGCCAACGCCCAATAATGAATAATAATTAGGTTAGGTTATGTTATGTTGGCTGAGTAAAGTTAGGTTAGGTTAGGTTATTTTTTTGTTGGAATAATGCATACTTATACCCTAAAACAATTTTTATAAACATAATATATATATATATATATATATATGTACATAAATAGAAAGTAATAATTAGAAAAAGTTTGTTTTCATTTCAAATTTTAAAAATTGTTTTAATTTAATTTTTAAAGACTGTTTGGGTTTTACTGTCTTTTATGTCTTTTGGAAGTGAATTCCACCACTTGGGTCCTAAAATGAAGGATGACTTTTGTCTCATCGCAGTATTGCATTTCGGAATGGTAACGGTGTTATTACATTTAAGACGTGTACTATACTTATGAATACTATAATTTTTATATTGTTATACTCCTTAATTAATACTGATTTTTTGAATAATAGCTTTAGTGGAAGGACATCAAATAATTTGAAAGTCTGTTCGGAGGAAAATCGTCTAGGTACATGGGCTACCTTTATAATGCTTTTGACTTTATATAATTGATGTAGGTAGATATCTGAAGCACCGCCATAAGCAAGGAGGTTGTAATTTAAAACTGATTCAACAAGCGCAAAATATACTAATTTAACGGATTTTAAGTTACAGAATTGGCGTAGTGTAATAAATTTAAACATTAATTTTCTAATTATGATTGTTAAGTTATTAATGTGCTTATCCCATTTTAAGAATCTGTCAACCCAGATGCTTAAATATTTTATATCATTAACTCTTTCTATTTTAGTTACACATTTAAATGGCTCTTTTATTAGAAAAATGTCGTTGTATCTGCAGTTGCAATCATGAATTATTATATTAAGTTTATTACTTGGTTGTCCTCTGGTATCATGGGAGAAGGTTATATATTTAGTTTTATCTGAGTTTAATGTTAATAAATTTATGTCAAACCATCGTTTGGCTCCTGTTATTCCTAGAATGCTTTTTTGTAAATACTATTCCAGTCCTTACCTCTAAAATACAAAACTGTATCATCAGCAAAAGAAATCATGTCGTCAGCTATTTGATTTTCATTAAAAAAATCATTTAAATATACAAGAAATAGTAACGGGCCTAGTATTGTGCCTTGGGGAATTCCTACACTTAAATTTGAGGGCGTACTAAATGTGTCGTTTAATTTAACCTTTTGAGATCTATTTGTTAAATAACTTTCGAACCATTTAAGCGCTACTCCTCGAACACCGACTATATGAAGCTTTTTTAAAAGAATTCCATGATCTACAGTGTCAAAAGCCTTCTTCAGGTCTATGAAAATAGCAAGGCACCTGCAGTTTGAGTCAAGGTCAGATATTATATTATTTAACAGTTTAGTAGTAGCATCAGTGGTATTTTTTCCCTCGGTAAAGCCGAATTGATTTTTTGACAGAATATTGTATTTATTAAAAATATTTATACATTTTTCAAATATTTTGCGACATATTAGATATAAGTGAAATCGGACGATAATTGGAAGGATTAGTTTTATCACCATCTTTATATAGGGCTATGATTGTCGCTTCTTTAAAAATTGTCGGTACAATTCCTGTTTCTAAAGACAAATTTGTCAAGAAATATAAGGGTTCTACCAATTGTTCACTATATTTTTTAAGAATTGAGAAGTATTACCGTCACTTCCAGGAGAAGAATCGATTTTTAATTGTTTTATGTATCTATTAATTTCATCTTTTGTAACCGGATTGAAAAATATGGAATTTTTTAGAATATTCTTGTTCTTTTTTGCATTTACAGTTTTTATTAATTTTTTCAGCTAAAATTTTACCTACATTAGAAAAGTGATTATTAAAAATGTTTGCTTTATCATTATCTTTGGTGTGTTGAAGGCCATTAAGGGAGACTACAGCATTTATTTCATTCCTTTTCCTATTTTTTAGATTTACAGTTTCTTTAATTACTTGCCATACTTTTTTAGTTTTAATTAATCTATGAAGGGTATTTTTATATTTTATGAGTTTCTTTATCAAATCATCATCGAAAGGGTGTTTTTTAACTTTTTTTCTATTTCTTAATGATTTTAAAAGACCATATGTTAACCAAGGTTTTAAGCGTTTAGTTTTACACGTACTCTTTATAGTTTTCAAAATTGTTGCACTATCAATGCAGTTTTGAATATTAGCTACGAAATAATCACAAGCTGTTTCAATACTTTTTAAGGTTTTTAAATAATTTCAATTTATATTTTTAAGGTTTGCTTCAAGCAAATTATGGTTCACAATTTTCTTGATGATGTTTTTAGTATTTATATTTGTATTTTCGGTTACACATTTTTCGGTTTTAAAATCTAAGGACACTCCTATTGGGTAATGATCTGTGATTTAGGATGTTAATAGAAAAGGATATAGTTCATAACAGTGGCGGCTCGTGGTCAATCATACTGGGAGGTCAAAAATTAATTTAAAAAATAGGCATACTTAAAAAAATATAAATAACTCAAATGCACCGCAAAATTTTATACAATCTACAATTTTGTTCAAAATATAGCGATTTTTCGAAACATTTTCATTAAAATCTCTAAGGGATTTTCTGTAAGCATTGTCTAGCTGTGTACGAATATCAACATTTCCTACGGTTGCAAAATTTACCGAGCATTTCATGTGTTCTGCAGACGAAACATGTTTTTTATTTCCTCTTTAAATGTTTTAAATCTCTGACACCGGATTTGGACTATAGCGAGTCTGACGAGTCTTTAGAAAATAATAAACAAACAAAACAGTAAAATACATTTGATACTTCACAACCACATATCCAGTTAGCTAAATCGTACATTACCTTGCGAAAGTTTCGATGAACATCTTTATTTTTGTCTTTGCTAGTCTGTCGTAAACTTAGTTCTGGCAAAGGACGACCATTTGCCTTGAACTCAACTAATTTTGTAAAATTAAGTTTGTTAGCACTTTTTAGTTGTTTAATTTTCTGCACTACCGACATTTTCTATTATAGCGCATGCACACGCGAATCAAAAATAGTATTTTTACAAAACAACACAACAACAGTAAAACATATCAATATAAATTCTTAAATTGATTTAAAACACGCGAAAATCGAATCAAAAATCGAGCGTAGTTGTACACCCTATACGAAGTCAACGTAAACTGCGGGATCCGGCTCATGACCCAAAGTTGATTATTGTTTCGGACGTTCGCGTTTATTCGGGCGCTGCACGTTTTCGAGTTTTTCCGGGTAGATCTAATTCAATGAGGACAATTCGCACCGCCAGCCCAAGGTTGAAGAGGATGAATTACGAACGACGGCCGATAAATTTTAAGTTATTGTACTTGCGACTTAATTACCTATTTTAATAAAACACGTAATAATGAATATTTTTATATATTGTCAAAATTTTTGGGAGGTCATTGACCAAATGACCATATGGACAAGCCGCCACTGGTTCATAATTGTGTCTCTCATTTGTAGCTTTTTTTATCATAATATGATCTAAGCATGATTTTGAATTGTTAAATTCCCTAGTACATTCATTTATATATGATGTGTAACCATGAGAGTATAAGACATTTAAATAATCTTCTTTATCATTATTTATTTCTAGTAAGTCAATATTAATGTCTCCAATGATTATATGATTAGCTGAATTGTTTGCGGCGCTCTGTAAATACGAGTTTAGATTTTTTATGAACACATTTTTTTCATTGTCCCAGCTTCTGTAAATAGCCGTAAATATTAATTAATTGTTTAAAAAGCTTAAAAGTGAGAAGCAAACTTACAATTTTCAATAATTTCATTGAAACAGTCATTATTTATATTTCTTTTTTTACAGAAGATAACTATTCCTTCATTTTGGTTTGTACCTAAATCCGTAAAACAATTATAACCATCTAAGTAACATGAGTTGCAATTATATTCATTTAACCACGCTTCGGTTAATATAATTACATCTATTCGACATGATATAGAAAGTAAAATTAGCAGTAAATCAAAATTTCGGTGAAAGCTTCTAAAATTTGTATGGAAAATATTTAATGCGTTTTTGTGAAACAAGCTAAGTTCATTATTAAAGTTAGGGACAAACAGTTTATAATTTTGATAATTTTCCAAATTTACAATATAATCAGTAATCGAGTTCATGTAAAAATTTAATAATCAGTTCTCTCAATTACCTTTTGGACTGCTACTTGGTGGCACGGACATGTAGTGTTACTTACATTATGATTTGAATGATTCCCGAGTTTTTACAATTAAAGCATACATAAGTAACTCATGAGTAATTGTACTAAGTTGTTACTCGAACCAAAAGCGTGAAGCTTCGAAATGAGAATCTCATGGTTCAACCGATCGAAAGCCTTACTAAAATCGGTGTATACAACGTCGACCTGGAAACCAAAATCCAAGGATTCAGCAAGAAACTGGTGCATAAAAGTTAAATTGGTAATTGTCGAACGCCCTGTAATAAAGCCGTCTTGACAGCTGTGAAGCTTTTGGGAGATTTTAGAAGCGATGTGGTTATATAAGCAAAATTCGAAAAGTTTTGAGAATTTACAGAGAAACGCGATGGGACGATAATTAAGAACATTGGATCTGTCGCCTTTTTTATGAATGGGAACAATTCGAGCAGATTTCCAATCAACAGGAACGCGTCTCTGTTGAAGGATCAGATTGAATATGTGAAGTAACCGCGTCGACAGCACAGAAATGCAGTCTCGCAAGAAGAAAGCAGGAATGAGATCAGTGCCTGCGGTAGGTGTGGACTTAATCTTTTTATAGCGAAAAGCAGATTAGACTCGACGAAATGTTTTGGCAGAGATCACGTCAACAACCTGATGTTGAGATACAAAAGAGTGCTGGGCATGTACGTCGCTAAAGCAGCTACTAAAATAAGTAGCAAAAAAGTTGACAACATCATTTTGACCGTCACTGTGAGCACCAAGATAAGTCATATTAGAAAGTATACCGGAGGAATTACGGACTAGATTGATGTAAGACCAGAAATGATTAGGGTTACACCTAATGTCGGTTTCAATACGTCTCAAGAAGCATCTGAATATCAGTCTTTATCTTGGTGCGCAGCAGTCTAAACCGATGAAGAGAAGTAGAGTCATTAGATGATTTATAATTTTGCCAGAGGGAGTACTTCAGCTTGATATCAGAGATGATAGCAATAGAAAACCATGGCGGATATTTTATTCTGGATTTCGGAGAGGACTTAGGGATAAATGCATTGAATGAGTCATAGATAACAGAATATAGTTTCTGTAAAAAGGAATCAACGGAGGAGTCTGTCAAGATATGGGTCCATGATAGGAAAGAAAGATGTTCATATAAGGAGGCGTAGTTACCTTTTCTAAAGTTGTAGGACAAATGAAGATTATGTCCAACAAATTTGTGGAAATTGCCAGGTAAGCTGCGGGAAAATCTTATAAGAAGGGTAGGATAACGGAAGTCCTCGTTAACTATTGGGTCGCAGTTTCTGTCAATCAGACATGGTTGGACATAGAAGATCAAGTAACCTATTTTGCGGACAAAGTTAAACTGCTCCAGATACAGTAAGTTGCAAAAATTATTAGATTTTTTAACACGTTCGGAGCCCAGCCAGAAAGGGACGAGTCATATTTGGCAAAGTTCAAATTACCCAACACAACGAGATCAGGTCCATGGGTAATGTGAAGTAGCTCAAGTGCCTCAAACAGTGTGATCACGTGGTCATAAAACACAATTTGGGATATGTAGACAGCGACAAGACAGAATCTAGCACCAGAGGTACTTATCAATACAGCAGAAGTATCGATATCGAGAATAGACTGGAATAAACGAGAGATTGAATACAAATCTATATGCTGCACATGAAAGTTGAATTTTACCGCAATGAGAACTCCGCCATCTCTAGATCTGGATGTGGCTTCGAGTGATCGGTCACATCTAAAGATGTTGAAAAGAGGGGGAAAAGTTTAGAATTATTGACAGAGTCGCTTAACCAAGTCTCAGTGATGACAAAAATATCGATATAAGAGATAAAGGAAACACCGTTGAGAAATTTTTGTGTTTTAGTGTTAAAGCCCCTAACGTTTTGATAGTAAATGTAGACAGAAGCGGAAGAAATATGAGATAAAAAGTTTGGAGAGTTGGTGGGAGAAGCGGGCAATTGCATACCAATGACTTACGGCAGCGGCGAGACGAATGGTGGAATCCGCAACAATTGAAGGATCGAATAACTTCTAATGCATCAAACACAGGGCAAGAATCGTACCCAATAAATATATGTCAAGCTGAAAGATCAGATCTGTAGGCAGCAGCGTCAACCTGTAAGACAGCCTGAAATGAGCTTTTGTTCTTCCTAAGAGGGTTGACCGAGATACATTTGATACTGGAGGAACCGAATAAATCAGGATTTTGTACACCAGCAAACTTGACAATTGTCTCCGGGTTGTGCAACTCAGTCATCCCAGTGACTTTTATGCGGGGATGGAGCTTGGTGGGTTCAGTCACTTGGTAGTTTTCTGAAAGGTTGACGGTCGCTATATGTTTCAATTTCCCGGCGATGTTATTAGAAGAGCAACTAACGAGAATACCACCACCAGCAGTATGCTTCACACCGACGACACCTAAGCCAGAAGATATGGGGTCCATAGTACGTAAAAGAACAGATGATGTAGCGACGTTAGCATAAGTGGGCGACGGTTTTGACATCTGGAGCTTTCAGATGGTACAGACGAGAAATTAGACTGCAGAGAATCCAATGCTTTAGATTTCAGTGACAAGACATCAGCTTCGACAATAGAATTTAAGTCCTTAGAAATCTTCTCGATCAGATGAGACTTTAATTCTCCAATTTTTGAATCAATTCTTGAATAATATTATTCATGCATTTATCCAGGTACGAATTAATTTTATCTTTGAATGTGGCTGAACAAGAGAGAGAGAGATACAAGATTGGCATTTTCAAATCACTCCTTGGTACGTTCTAATAATGTCAATCATATTCTAGGGTAAATTAACGTAGTGTAGGTGAAACGGTTTATTACAAGGACCACCACACTATTCAAATTATATAGAGACAATTTATAAATATTCTATTTAACCGAAGCACAGAAATTCGTGTTACACGTACCTCAGTCTCTATCTATCTATTTAGCATGAAACAAGTTGCTATTAGTTTCACAGAAAAAAAACAGCATTTATTAAAGTAAAGCACCATCCATGCAACCCAAAAGCAGTCAGCGGAATTGTCAGTTACAGGGGCGAGGGTTTCGGTAATTTAAAACAGAGCGGCGGTTAATTTAGAGAGGAGGGTAACGGTATATAAGCAGAACGGCGGTCTGTTAAGGGAAGCGGTAGGTAGTGGGAGTGACCGAGCCGACATACGAAAATGCGCTATATCGACCCGTGCAACGGTTTGAGTGGTTTATTCAAGGTACAAAAATGCGTCACTCCAAACACAACACACGGATAGGAAAAATGAAGAGGAATGGCTAAGTTGACACACAAAATGCGCTATGCCAACTTGGACAACTGTTTGAGTGGTGCGCTTAAGGCGGAAAATGCTTCACCTCAAATACAACACACGGATAGAAAAAGGAAAGCATGGGAACATAAAGCGGTACTTCTACATCGTGCAGGTCGGGAAGGAATAGCCAAAGCTGCATCTTTGGCGGTTAAATTAGAGAAGCGAACTTACTCAGTATTGGCCGCAGGACCCAACTGCCTCCTTAACGAAAGAGCTCACGCATAACTTAAGTGGAGCAACTAGTTTACGAGAGGGGACTGCGTGCGCACGAAAGTTTAAACAGGGCCCTATCCGATTCCGTACAACGGGCCGCCCGCTATCTTTCGCTTTGGGTTTACAATTAATAATAGTTAAAAAACAACGAAATCGGTCTTATCCTAACAATTAATTATTCAAATTAATTTAGTGACGGTGCGATACTTAGAAATGAAAACGTATTGTCACAAACGGAAATGTTTATGGTAGCTATACAAGACCAAATAAAAAAAAACTACAAGAAATACATAATTAAAGACCCAACCATTTAGAATGACAAATGCCGCAGATGCCAGATTCAAGCCGAAACCATTCAGCACCTAACCGGAGTCTGCATAACTTTCACACACACAGATTATTAGGAATGAAACTCGAAAAGCTAAAAGTGAAATATTAAATTCTCCGTAGAAGAAGAAAAGGAGTGGTGGTTCTAACAAAATTGTGTTAGATGATTTTGATTTGGGCGTTTTAAAACGAACTGTTCATGAAGTTTACACTGTAGTCAAGAAGGTACCAACGATGAACATATTAGTTCAAAAAATGCACATAAAGTTAACTACAGCGGTGGTCTAGATACTCTTCAAAAAGCATTGTTACAAATGGGGTTTAAATACAAAAAATGTGACGACAAAAGAAAATTGTTAATGGAGCGTAATGATATTGTTGCTTGGCATTCTCGCTATTTAAGGAAATTACGAGAGAATGGTGCTTTGGGAGTAATGAAGAAATCAGTAACGTACTTAGACGAAACTCACATTCAACCATCTTATGGCGTTACCAAGTGTTGGCAATCTGAAGACGAACCTACTGTGTACCACACAAACAGATCCGTGCAGAGGTACATAATTGTTCATGCAGGTGGATTATACGGATTTGTAAAGAATGGACTATTGGTTTTTAAATCTCAGACAAAATCTGAAGACTACCATCACGATATGAACCATAACAACTTTATGCAGTGGATGCAGAAGCAACTAATTCCAAATTTGCCTGCAAACGGTATTGTTGTTATGGATAAACAAACCATCAAACCAAGCAAGAAAAAAAGAGATTAGGGACTGGTTATAGAGTAATGGCATATCAACTACCAATGATATGAGAAAAGCAGAGATAATTGGATTAGTCAAACAATTTAATTTATTATTATATAATTTATTTATAAATTATTACTTATTTTGTTGATGAACTACTGAAGAAATATGGGCACACTGTACTGCGCCTGCCGCCTTATCATTGCGAATTAAATCCCATCGAGTTTATCTTGAGTTTGGCAACACATAAAGTTTCAATGAATAATGTATCACAAAGCGGTTCAGAGATCGAGGAATTTGTAAGAAAGGCATTTTCAGAAATCATACCGTCAGATTGGGAGAAACATTGCAATCATGTCAATCGATTAGCTAATGAAATGTGGGAACGAGATGCTCTATTAGATGAAGTGGTTGAAAATATGGCATTCGTGGTGAACACTGGTTCATCAGATGAAGAAATAAGTGATGAAGATAACAGTGAATAGGTGAAAATAATTGTGTAATTGATTTTGTCTACATTTTTATGTCATTTTTATAAAAGGATTGGTTTATTCTTAAAATGTTCGTCTCGGTCAATTTTGCTTCTTGTAATTTGTATGCAATTACTTGTACCAATTTATAATTAAATTTACTATGAAGAAACTTAGAGAAGAGTTACTCAGAAGCCTAAACGTTACTGAACAAAATTTCTTTTAATTGAAATGTACGAATAATCAAACTGATTTAACCGATGATGTGATTCGATTCCAAAACCGTGTTATCATTGTGTTATTGTAAGCTGTCTTTGTAGTTGATAGTTTACTAGTTTAGTTTTTAATATTATCGATTATTGATATTATTCCGATTAAACGAGGGATCGAGACATGTTATTAAATTTTTTTTGGGTCTTACATTGATTGTTCATTTTAATTATTTATTGCCACAAAATAAAATGGAACTGTTCTAAGAAATAATAGTTATTTATGTATCAAGGCAGTAAAGTGATTCTTTATCGGACGAGTCTGAAATTATGAGACGAGCGAGAAAGCGAGTGAGGCGAATAACAGGCGAGTCCGATAAAGACTACTTTACTGACGTGGTCATACGCAAAATTTTATCGCCAACTGTTTAGAATTCGGAATATAAGAAACTGAGGTATATTTAATTGCATTTTATTGAGACAGTAAACAGCAAATCTACTTATTATTTGTTATATTGAAATTAAACGTACACCCTGATGCATTAAAAAGTTAATCCCTGAAGTCGAAGGAGTTCCAACTGAAAACGTTTGAGGGTTATTATCTATATTGAAAATGTACAAATCTTCTTTTTTAGATTTGGTGATAACTGAGTTGTCAGTTGGATCATCGCCTAAAATTTTCTTCGCAATTTTTGTTTTATTGAGCACATATTCAGGAGGCGTGCACTGAATATCTTCCATAATTTGTTATGAATTAATTACAAGAAAACTATTATTGAGCCGTAATAGGGAGAAGCGTGACACTGACAGATAATAATTTTCGAATAATGTCAAAGTCAAAATACTTTACCTGACGCATATGTCACTTTACCAGACTCATATGTCACTTTTTATCTGCCGCGAGGCAGATAAAGTACATTATTGGTATAGGATAAAGTAAACTGTTTGTTTACTTCCGGAAATCAATCTGATAATTGACGGCTTTACTGACGGTTGGCGATAAAATTATTTTCCTGCTAGAATATCTCTATTGCAACAGTGAAGGCAGATCAGAATCTTGTGATATAAAATTAGATACCTAACCTAAAATTATTAATTTTGACAACAAAAAACTTGTTAATCTGAATGTACCGTCAAAACTAAAGCGACGCCAGTCACGCCCCTCCAGGTCTTTTGTTTGCTTCGGTTCGCTGTACTTACCTAATAGATATTGCAGTTCCTAACACTCACAATTTACACTATTACTGAAAAAATCAGCAAATACGCTGAATTAAAGGAAGAAGTAGCAAGAATTTGGAGTCAAGTTAAAGTATATGTCGTATCCATAGTAATTTTCACCACCGGTATCATCCCTAATCATCTTCACATAGCAGGGGCGCCGAGTTTTTAAAATTCCCGTGGGTGCTTCAGCATTTTTAATGAGATACCTAGCTACTTATATTTATTATTGTTACACACAAGACAGTTTGTTGTTAGACACAAGAAAATACAAGATATTTAGAAAAGATAATTTATCATATTACACAGCAGTTTGACATGTGCACCTTATTTATCATAAACATTAGGTCTTATTCAGTGCGAATGTATTTTGACGAACTACTGCTCTATTTATAAATATGTCGGCAATGTTTTCAAGTTCCAAATCATCTGCTATTTCTCTGTTTACATGCACTACCATGTAATTATTTAGTCTTTGCTGAGTCATAGTAGTCCTCAAGTAAGTCTTTATTCTTCGTAATGCTGAAAATGACCTTTCAGCTGTGCATGTCGATACTGGAATAGTTAAAATTATTTTAATAATTTGATGACTTCTGGTATCATATTTTGGTAGATTCGCAATGAGTAGTTATAAAAGAAACAACATCCTCTACACTATTTAGTTGGTAATTTTTGTTTGCGCAAAATCTAAAAGCATGTTTCGATGAAGAATCAAACGATCCATGTCAAAGTCATCTCCATAAAAATTTTTCACATAATTGCTGCTTGTCATGTCATCATTATTTTGCTGAGTAAGAAATAGTTCCATGTTGCTCAAGTGTGCCATAGTATCTTTAGTAAAGCGCTGTTCAATACAGCCTATGACTTTATCTAACACTTCAAAATACATTTTCGATAAAGTCAGCTGGACTAGAAAACTCGTGCTGCTCACTTGTAGAGTCATCTATCTTTTTAGGTCTTTTCCGTATTTTTTGGTGTTTTAGGTTCATCCAATTCTAAAATGTGAGCCAAATCTACAGTAGATTTCCAGACGTTTTCAAATTTTTCGTCAGTTCTTTGGGACGACATAACTTCTTTGACTGTATTAATATTATCGACAGCTTTTTGCAGATGCAGAGATATCTTCTGTAACGTAGCATTTAAAGCTTCAATGCGACTAAGAATTTCTATCAAATTTTAATGATAAATAGTGATTCGAAAGACTGAAGACTTTTAAAAACCCTTTTGCTTTGGCACCGGCATCATCTTTCTGAGTTTTTGTGTTGTTCAAAAAACATAGAAGTACACTATAATTGTCGAGAATTGTTTTCAAAGAAGATATACGACAGCACCATCTTGTTGGGCAAAACGGCCGTAGAGAAAGATTTTGTGCATCCTCAGCTGCCTGTAGCGATTCAAAACAAGCTTGGCGTTTCGGTGACACGCGAACGAAGACAATCAGCTCTCTTATTAATACTAAAAATCTCTGATTGCCGGTACTTCTTTCATAGTATCTTGAACAACCAAGTTTAAAGAGTGTGCGACACAATGCACATGAACTGCCCTTGGTTCGATAGCTTGAACTCGTGCTTTAAGGCCAGTATGCGTTCCAGAAACATTGGCAGCGCCATCTGTACATAGACCTCTGCAAGTTTTGATATCAAGGCGAAATCTTTTTAGCACGTCATTGAAAATATCAAATAAAATTTCAGATGTGGTTGACGGCGTTTCATAGAGTCCGAAAAATGTTTCATGTATATTAAGCTTTGAGTCCACGTACCGAAAGCAGAATGTGACTTGTTCATGATTGGTAATATCACTGGTTTCATCCACCATGACAGAATAATAGATAGCATTTTGTATTAGTTTAATTATTTTACTCAATACTTCGTGACTCAAAATTGTACACAGTTCGTTAGTGACATCGTGTGACAACCATTTATATTTACTGCGCTGGAGCCACGACTTTAACTCGGGAATATCCTCTGATCGCAGCTTCAATAACCGACTATAATTTGAATTTTCATCCTCATGGCCCCTTATGGCAAAGCCTCCGGCCATTAAAAAGCGAAGAGTAGAAATCATTTTCCAGTTTTCATATCTTCAAGTTTACTTTTTGATAACATTGAGTGTACATTGACGCCACGGTCTTATTCCATAATGAAAAACCAATCTCAGTGAATGCTTTAATGGAGTCATCATCTCGTGATGATTTTTTTTGGCGTAGAAATGCCACTAGATATAGTTTCTCTACAGATTTCGCAAAACACTTTATCGATGTCTCCATCATACAGTAGCCATGGAAAACTGATTGCCACTTACTTTGATAGCTGCGTCCTTTCTTCTCTGAACATAAATTTTCAGATGTAACGTTTCGGTCTTGACCTATGTTAAGCTGAGAAGAGCCACTATTACTTGTGGAAGGTTCTTCAGGTTTAGGTACCTTACGGTTCCGAATGACAAACTTATCCATCATAACATAACATAACCTAACAGTTCACGTGCTACACAAATACTAGTCTCAGAAGGAATGAATGCGCGCGCGTGAGTGCGTGTGATGCGAGCAGTGCGGGCGGGGCCAAAGACAGGGGCGGGGGCGGGTGTATATTATTTCGGTACCTATATTATTTTGATTTAGTTAAAATATGAGAATTATTTTAGATATTCATAATCGTGGGTGCTCGGCACCCACTATTTACCTCTGGTGGGTGCTGGAGCACCCGAGCACCCACGGAGTCGGCGCCCCTGTCACATAGTCTTAAATTATCACAGCTAAACCAGTCTCTATACACAAAACCTTAATTTTAAATTCATGTTGAACAGTCAGAAACTTCATGCAGACAGATGAAAACATAACGCCTACTTACCATACAACATACACTTGCTACATTTACTTGGTTATCACCCGTAAATGTAGTCTTGACCAGCACAAAGCTGTGAAAAATAAACAAAAAAAAAAATAATACAAATACAATATTTCAAAAACTAATATTTATTTGCCATAATTACAAAAAAAAAGTTTTTATTGACCAGACACATTGGAATTAAGTAATTCTAAGTCTGATCGCCTATTTTTAAATTCATCCTTCCGAATTTTTTGATATTTCAAAAATATTAACACAATTAGAGATACAGTTATGGCTACACCAATTATTATAAGCAGTGATATCAAACAAACATAAGTATTATTTGAGCTTATGGTATTCGCATAATGTTGCTGTCGAAGTTCACTAATGTTGCTCAATTGCTGTGCTTCTTCATCGTGTAATCGTGAGATGAGTGCAATTAACTTCAACGAGTTGTTGTTACTGTTAAGCAAATAGGAGTCTTGACCGTGTGTTAAGTTCTTTAGTATGTCGATCATAGTTCTAAGCGTGTTCGAAGTGGCATAAAAAGATTTCTTACTGAAATCTAACAGTTCTGAGGTAGATTCGTTAGATTCCTGAAATATTGTGTTGTCTCTATTAAAACAGGCTATTCCTTGCACGTTCTCTTCGTCGTACTTCCCAACAGTATTGAAAAGGTATTCGATCTTCTTATGTCTAAACGTTTTTAACATCTGCGTAAGAAACGCGCACTGCCATTGATTCTCATTGATGCTGACATAGCGAAGCCTCAAGTGGTGCTCCAATAAACGTTGGTAATCCATATAACTTAATTTATTTCCATCTAAATCGAGAATTCGCAGATTTTCTAACGGAAACAACGCCATTTCCTCGAACAACTTAAAGTTATTGTATGAAACATTTAAAATTTCTAAATTCGCAAAGTTGGAGAAGATCCCGTTACGGAATTCACTTAAAACGTTATGATCTAATTGTAAGTTTATCAGCCGAGGAAAATGTTTTAGATCTCCTATTAGTACTTCTTCAATCAAGTTGTTGCTTAATAATAATGTTTTCAAAGTGAATAAATTCGTAAAAGCAACCGAATCAGTACTTTTAATGTAGTTGTCGCTTAAGTCTAGAATACCAAGATTCTGAATCCCAAAAAACGTGTCCCGTTTAAGAACGTTCAGTTTATTAAAATTTAGTTTCAACGTTGTGTTTTTGTTCGGGTGCATCAAAACATTATTAAAAATTCCAGGTTCGAGCGTTTCGAGCAAATTATTTTCAAATGTTAAAAAAACTATGTTGAACACGTTGACGAAAGCCAACGGTTTAATCGCCGAGATATTGTTGTTGTCCAAATATATCGACGCCGATGATTGGTTGTTAAATGATAAATCTTTAAACGCGTTTGATTGTATCAATTCGATGTTGTTGTGAGATAAATTCAGCACGCCCAGAAGATCCATGCCCTGAAAACTGTGTTCTGTAAGCGTTTCCAATTGATTTTGACTTAAATTTAACTCATCTATTTTGCTTATCTGATTAAAAGCGTTGGGCTTTAGAGTTTTTAAAGTTAGTCCAGATAATTGGAAATTATGTAAGTTATGTAAATCAGTAAATGCGTCACTTTCGATTGTGTCAACTTCGGAGACTGTAAAATCCAACATCTTTAAATTGCTTAAACCGCGGAAAGCTTGAGTTTCAATTGATTTGAATTTGATTCCTCGTAGATGTATATTCTGGAGAGGGTTTAATTTTCCAAATATGTTTGATGAAATGACTTGCAAGGGATTATAACTTAAATCAAGATTTTCTAAAGTACTTAACGATTCGAAAATGTTCGGTTGCAGACTTTTAATCTTGCAGTTATTCAAATATAGACTTCGTAGAGTATTCAGTCCTTTGAATACGTTTGATTTAAGCAAATCTATTTGATTGAACGACAAATCCAAAACAATCAATTTTAGTAAGCCATCAAATACTCCTGGTTCTAAACTCTTTATCATAATGTTTGACAAATTTAAAGTAAGAGTTGAGTTTAATCCGGTAAACGCTTGTTCTTGTAAAGAATTTATTTTACTGTCAGATAAATCAATCTGCAAAACATTTTTCAAACCCACAAAAGTTTGAGATTGTAATAAATTTATCGTGATGTTTTGAAAAGATAACTTACGAAGATTACCGAGTTCGGCGAAAGCTCTTTCTTGTATTTCGATGAAATTATTGCTGTCTAAATCCAATTCCAATAAATTAAATAAGTTATTGAACGCACCTGCTTGAATCGTTTTTAAGCCAACCATCGATAAATTCAAATTTTGCAAATTTGACAAACCTGTAAAGGTGTTTTTTAAGATCGTGTCAATTTTATTTCCATACAAATCCAAAGTATATAAAGTGTTTAAATGGGCAAAAGCTTCTTCTTTGATTAATTTAATGTTGTTGTTGTTTAATCTTAATGTATTCAAAGTCGGTAATTTATTAAATGTGTTTTGTTCAATAGTTTTTAATTTGTTTCTACCTAAGTCTAGTAGATGGAGATAGTGCATTGACGGAAACTCTTCCAACTGATCGATTTTGTTTTCAGCTAAATACAGTCTTTGTAAATTATTTATCTTGGTCAACATCTTACTGCTAACGTTTTGAATACTATTATGACTAAGATCTAAAACTATCAAATTCTGCTTTTCGTAAAATACATCTGGATCCAATGCTAGAATGTTGTTGTTCGTTAAATATAGATATTGTAAGTTCGGTAGATTGACAAAAATCATTTTTTTCAAAATGGATAATTGATTGCTGCTCAAATCTAACGTATTTAAATATACAAGAGAGGTAAATACATCTAAGTCTTCAGTATTAGTCCTAGACAGATTGAGATAGCGTAACGACTTTAAGGGTGCAAAGATGTTGGTGTGTATAGTTTGAATTGGATTCCCAGACAAATTGAGATTGTATAGTCGGTTTAACGAATTAAATACTCCAAAGTCTATCGATTTAATACGACAATTGGTTAAGTCCAAAGTTTTTAATTGAATTAGTCCAGTAAACATTTCCTCTTTTATGTTTTGTAAATTATTGTTGTCTAACAATAACGTATCTAGATTTTGAAGATTAGAGAAAGTGTTTTTAGTAATAAGGCTAATGTTGTTAAACGATGCTTTTAAAGTTCTTAAATTTAACGTATCCTTATTTCGAAAGCTATTGGTTATTGTTGTTATATTGTTATTACTGACATATAGTACGTCTAAATATTTAGGAATATTTTCTATATGGATCTCAGTTAAATTGTTATGATTCATATGTAATTCCCTCAACTGGTTTAAATTGTCAATAAAGTTTAGTTTCCTGATTTGATTGTGTTGAAGATCCAAATAGCCGGGATTGCAATTTGAAAATGCATCATCCGTAATAACTTTTATTTTGCTGTTTAATAATTTTAAGTTTCTTAAAGAATAATTACATAGATTTTTGTTGATAAACGGCAATGAAGAATTATCTATTACAAGTCTGTCGTCACTACTTGGAATTTCAAGTTGTTCTTGAGTAACATTTGTACAAATTAGTACATGGTATCCATCCAAACGGCCGTATTCACAAGACTGTCGAGATATGTGGACGATGCAAATAAGTAAGACGACCACTGCTTGGGGTACCATTTCTAAAACAAAAATTCGTTTCAACGACCATACTATAATTTAAAATATTAAAAGTAGAAAATAATAATTGAGGGAATGGATCAATTTATACAAATTGCTATACTTGCCACATTAATAAGTACCTTAATACGGTTTAGAAAATGCAAAATTAATATTATTAAAGACTAGTTAAAAGCCGCGTCCTGTCATAGGGGTGGTACAATACAAAATTCCACTATATAATCCTAAACCCCCCTGGTGGAACCCCCTCCCCTAACTCCAATTCAATACTAATTCCACGACATACTTAGAAAACAGACGTTTCTTCTCTACGAATAGTGAGGAAAATTGTTTTTTTCTATTTTACCCATTTAATGTCGACAGTTCGATGCTCTGATGACGTCATTTGAGTGCTTTATTGGATGTCTTTTTCACGGAACATTTTTTTACTGCTTTTTTTTTTTTAGGGTTGGTACTAATTTATATTAAATTAAAGTGACAGATAACATACATATTAATAGTATAGATTAATGATAAACTTTAATTATCTAATTAATTTGTTTATAAATCATGAAGATTTATTATTAAAAAATACCCAAATATTTGAATAGTAGGGACACGAGACACGAGGAATTTCTTCCCGATACAAAGCAAACGCAGGCGCATAAACGAAAATTTAATTTCATAACCTATACTTGTATTTACGTGTGTTTTGGGTAAGCCTACGGCTCTTGGGTATCGGTAGAAATGAGTATTGAGTACACACGCGGCGCGATGCATTGAAACGTGCACAAAGCATAATGTACATGTGATATACTGCATCATGTCTCATATTAAACAAATATGCATACTGTTTATCACCTTAATTACTTGTAGCAATAAATAATTTAAATATGATTTGAAGTAGGTAATTATAGAGTTGAAGTCAGTGTTAATGTGTTTTTAATTCACAACTAATTCAATCGCAATTATCTAAAGCTAATAAATAAGTATATGTTAAATATAAACGCTATAATTCGAAAACTAAAATGCTATCGATGTGTAATTTTTCATACTTAATTATAACGTTATTAAGCTTGTAAACGTATGAAAAATTACACATCGATAGCATTTTTTTAGTTTTCGAATTATAGCGTTTTATATTTAACATATACTTATTTATTAGCTTTAGATAATTGCGATTGAATTAGTTGTGAATTAAAAAACACATTAACATGACTTCAATTCTATAATTACCTACTTCAAATCATATTTAAATTATTTATTGCTACAAGTAATTAAGGTGATAAACAGTATGCATATTTGTTTAATATGAGACATGATTCAGTATATCACATGTACATTATGCTTTGTGCACGTTTCAATGTATCGCGCCGCGCTTACTCAATACTCATTTCTACCGATACCCAAGAGCCGTAGGCTTACCCCAGTATTATCAAATTTACAATTATTAAAATCTTAATATTAATAGTGCAAGAATCTTTGCCTTCAATATGGATTCCTGGATTTTGGGTGGAAATGTTGACATTCTTACCCATGTTGTAAATGTCCACATTGTGAGTGTCTGGAATACATTGTATATTGGAAGCATTACTTGATTGTAAGTTAGCCGTTGAAGTGCTAGGTTGTGCGAGTATATCTGCGACTTGAATCTTTTGCTCACTTTAATTTAGAATATGTTGACCAGAGCGTAGATGACGTTTTGGTTTTATTCAATTTTTTGAAATAAACTAACATAACATTTTCAGAAATACCAGCTTTGTTTTTTGCACACCATATACCTATTGAATGCATTATACTCTTTTTCATAAACTGCTTTTGATTTTGTAGGTAACAATGCATTCATTACCTCAGCCGCTGCTTCTTCAAACTGGTAGGGTACAACAATCTTCCATTGCAGAAACCAAATGATCTATGTACTTTTTAATATTAGTTTTTTCTACTTTTAATATTAATTTCAAATTTGAATCTTTAAATTCAAATAATTGAAATTTAAATGTCAAATGAACGCAATAAAATTAAATTTGTGTTAAATTTTTGTAAAAGTAAAGAATACTAGATTCACAAAGCACTACTAGATTACCGCAATACTGAAAAATTTTATTTCTTTCAAACCGTTAAAAATGGGGTAAAATAGAAAAAATAGTATAAGAAATTCGTGGCTTATGGCATATTATCGCACTTGTTCATTGCAAAACTCGCCGCTACGCGCCTCGTTTTTGCAAACTTGAACGCGTGCGATAATGTAGTGCCATAAGCCACTAATTTCTTAATGTACTATTCTCTCACTAGTGAGGAAAAAAATGTCTGTTGCAAGGATGTCGCTTAGAACTTAATTAAACAATTTAATTTTTGTTACACAAATAACTATTATTATTCAGTCACTTTTGTTTAATTTAGTATCTTATATTTCGACTTTTACACATTGTTAACCTACATTTATTGGTTAGAATTACGCGGCTGGCAACGTTGTGCTATGACAGGTCGAGACTTTACCGAGACCACTGTTGTTGACTTTTGTTTTTACGTACGAAATTGTGACGAAATCCTGTAATAAATGTTAAATTTCCCATAACAAACATTTTCTATGCACAATTAGTTCCCACAAATTCCAACATACTCATATCCGCAACCGTCTACAAATTTTCAACAAACTAAACAGTCCCCCATGTATATGGAGCTAGCCTCCACCAGTGTGCAACACAATGAACGGAAAACAATAAATAGCAGGAAACGAAATCGAAAGTACAAAAGAAGACGATTCTTACAAAACTCAAGAACAAACCACAGTAACTCCTAAAGTCCCACAATCGCCTCCTATTTTCATAACTGAGGTTAAAAATATTCAGCCACTGACTACACTCTTAAATGAGATTGCTAAAGATGGCTATACCTTGAAGGCACTAGGAGGCGATCAAATTAAAATACAAAGCGATACAAACAAAATCTACTCCACTAACACGTCTAATGAATTAAAAGCCCTTGGCCATACTGTAGTCAATATTTGGATCATTAAACAAGGAACATCAATAAAACCGTTCCCCATGTTCTCAGTAGAGTTAAAGCAACAGCAACAAAGAAATTTACAGCATTAAAACACTACTTAATACTATTGTAGTAATAGAACCCCCACACATAAAACGAATAATTCCTCAATATCTAAAATGTCAACGTTTCGGACATACGAAGAACTATTGGCAACATTAGTCCAGATGCGTCAAATGCCCGCAAGAACATCCTGCTGGTGAGTGCCCAAGAACAGTTGTGACGCTTGCTTCTCAATTTGGTTTAGTTCCTGTAAATAATAAAAGCGGACGGATCTCGGGCGCCAGATTTGATGACGAAGTTTACTCTCCGTTTGCTTGTCGGGCAGCTACAGTGGAGGTTAAAAATTCCAGAGGTCTGATCGTCTTCGGGAAACAGTTTGGAGGAATAAAGAGAATACACTAGAACTCAAAACTTCTTTATTTAATACGGAGCAAATTACTATTAGTTTCACAAAACAACACAAGACAGCATTTAGTAAAGTAAGCACATACCAGGCAACCCATAAGCAGTCAGCGGATTTGACGGTTATATGAGGGTTTCGATAATGTAAGTAGAGTGGCGGTCGGTTAAGTGATACGGTAGTGTGAGTGACCGAGTCGACACACGAAAATGCGATATATCGACCCGGGCAATTGCTTGAGTGGTATATTCAAGGCGCGAAAATGCGTCACCCCAAACACAACAGACGGATAGGAACAATAAAGCGGAATGGCCAAGTTGACACACGAAAATGCGCTATACCAACTTGGACAACTGTTTGAGTGGTGTACTTAAGGCGCGAAAATGCGTCACTCCAAATACAACACACGGATAGGAAAAGAACAGTTAAGGGAACATAAAGCGGTATCTCTGCAACATGTGGGTCAGGGTCGGAATAGCCAAAGCGGAATCTTTGGCGGTTTAAATTAAAAGAAAGCAGACTTACTCAGTTTTCACGGCAGGACCAGGCGGAACAGGAATTCGGCACCAACTGCTTGTTTAACGCAAAAGCTCAGGCTTTTATAAGGCCTAGCTTAAGTGGGGCAACTGGCTTACGGGAGGAGACTGCGTGCGCACGAAAGCTTAAGTGGGGGGGCTATCGTACTTTGCTTTGAGTTCACAATTGATAATACGTAACAAATTAATAATAGTTAAATACATAACAAACTCGACCTTATCCTAAAATTAATTACTCTATTAACTCATATAAAAGTACATATTCTCTGAAACAACAGCAGGGGTAACATACGCTGACAAAACAAAAAATTTGAAACTACCCATCCCATCAATATCTCAGACAACATACCACAATATTAAGTGATCCAGCCAAACCAACAAACAAAAACTATTGAAGAACTTCAGAATACGATCAAAAATTTCATCACACAAATAGAGACCATCATGAATTTAATCATAATATTAATCATCATGTTAACATAATGGCACAACTGTTAAAAATAATAGCTTCGAATGGCAATGGGCTAAGTCAACATGCTCAGGAAGTCAAAATATCCCTTGAAAATCACGGAGTCGACATACTTCTCATATCTGAATCCCACTTCATCCCAGGTTACACTGTTTACTCATCCCGATGATACAACCCATGGAGGAACAGCACTAATTGTTAAAAATAGTATTAAACATCATGAACAAGCAAAATATCAAAAAAATCATATACAGGCTACCAGCGTCTCCATAGACTCTAAACACTCCAGTTACAATCACGGCTGTATACTGCCCTCCAAAATATCAAATCACCCTTGCAGCTTACTCACATTTTTTCAAGACTCTAGGCAACAGGTTCATTGCTATAGGGGACTATAACGCTAAGCATGATCATTGGGGTTCAAACTTAACAAGAACCGATGAACGCCGGCCGTTTAATGACTGCCTTACAATTAAACAATCTCACTTGGTTATTCACTGGAGAACCTACCTACTGACCGTCGAAAAAACCAGACCTAGTCGATTTTGGAATCATTAAGGGTATAATCATTCCACAGTGCACGGTCTCATTCTGCTTTGATCTAGCAGCTGACCACTCGGCCATCACAATAACTCTAAATTCACTCGTAACGCAGGTTCTACCTCAACCTGCACTTCATAACAAAAGAACTGATTGGGAATAATTTCGACGAAGACTGGAATACCAGTTAGACCTACATGTTTCACAAAAAATTAATATGACCCTGAAAGTGCCGTAACCTCGCTTACTGAACTTAT
This sequence comes from Abscondita cerata, assembly GCA_030710515.1. Taxonomy (NCBI): domain Eukaryota; kingdom Metazoa; phylum Arthropoda; class Insecta; order Coleoptera; family Lampyridae; genus Abscondita; species Abscondita cerata. Next base: position 130,101 of record JALBCR010000523.1, on the reverse strand, counting down.
CCAAAATGTAGCATGGGATGCTACTCCTAAACTGTCCATTACCTCACATCACAACAAAACAGAAGGGTAAAAAACGAGAAAAACGCCGTCTCAGGCAAAGATGGCAACTAACCATGTCGGAACAAGACAAACGAGAATATAATAGAGCCAGCAAACATCTAAAAAATCTTTTTAACCAACATAAAAATCATGGAATACAGAGCTACGGTAAAAACCTCAGCGCTAATAAGCAAACTAACTACTCGCTCTGGGAAGCGACACGGAAAATTGAAAGACCAACTCCACACGTAGCCCCTATTCTGCAGGAAATCGGAAGCTGGGCCCGCAGCAATAAGAACAAAGCAGAGGCCTTTGCGGAATATCTAACTAAATTATTTTCACTCTTCCCTTGTCAACTCCAAGACGAAGAGGCCAAAATTGTGGAATTCCTAGAGTCACTGTTTCAAATGAGTCTACCGATAAAACCCTTCTCCATTACCAACGTAAAAGAAGAAACCAACAAGATTAACACCAAAAAATCTCCAAGGTACGACCTGATCATCAAGGAACTACTACCTACTAAAGCTATATATGCCGTTATCTGTATAACTCAATTTTCAGAGTCAGATACTTTCTTAGTCAATGATAATGACAAATAATAATAATTTTGAAACCCGGTAAACCACCAACGAAAATTAAGTCTTTTCTCTCTTTTGGCAACAATCTTGAAAAGCTGATTCTGAACAGATTAATGCCAATTTTAGACAATCAACAACTAATTCCTAAACATCAATTTGGTTTTTGCAAACAACATATACAGAGGCAAAAAGGTATTGTTCTGCAGCGTTCCTAGAAGTCAAATAAGCTTTTGACCGAGTCTGGCATCTAGGTTTATTCTACAAACTCAAAAAAATAATTACCCTATCAGATGTTTGAGTTCTTGAGATCCTACTTTTTAATAAAATATAAAGACGAAACTACAAACTTCCACTACATTTCTTCCGGAGTCCCTCAGGGCAGTGCTTTGGGTTCAATATTGTATCTGATCTACACAACGGACCTATCTACATCTCGTCTAACGATATCTGCGACCATCGCAGACGATATGGCTATTCTTGCCTCTCATATCAACCCACAAGCTGCTTCAAGATATCTTTAGGCTCACCTTAATAAAATTCAATTATTGGCTAGTAAATGGCAAATCAAAGTGAATGAATCAAAGTCAAAACACATCAAATTCACTATGAGAAAAGATAACTGTTCGCCAGTAACTTTCAATGGTCATCAACTACCACATACAGAGACAGTCAAATATTTGGGGCTGCATTTAGATAGAAGACTGACCTGGAATAATCATATATTCACCAAACGCAAGCAACTTGGACTTCAACTCCAAAAGTTATACTGGCTTATCAACAGAAAATCTAAGTTATCATTAGAAAATTGTAACGGTTGCAGTTCACAAATAACTAATAGATAAAATTTAAGGTGACGGCTCTAGCGATGCAACCTAGAAAGAAGGAACACAAGAATATTGAGCACAAAGTAGCGTATTAAATGCTTGGAGGATCCCGAATTTATAAACGTTAGTACAGTAGTGTCCGGCTACAGTCAGTGAGATGGTGAAGGTCCTTGGAGAGCTAAAAGAAATAACTGCTGAATAACGTAGCGCCACCTGCTGGGTAACGGAGAGAAATAAAACCGATCAGCAGGAATTCAACTGGTTTTACTTCAAATAAGAGATAAACAAAAGACACAGAAATATAACACATACAATTTAAAATATTAGGATTATTTAGTAGTCTGTCGCATAGAACTTGTATGCATTAGCAATAACCAATTACTTGCCGTACGCGATCAAATTTGTATTAATGCAGTTAAGTTTCTCGTTTATTAACACCAGAATCTAGACAGCGTACCAATTTAAAATTGGCGAATTAAAAACTTGCCGTACACTCGTCACGTATACGCGGTGGCTTAACACTACTAACACACGTTTCAAACATAGGATGTAGCTTTCGCCAATCCATAAGGCCTTTTGATTTAGCGTACCCCTCGAAACGATGAAGGACTTCGTGCCGACAACACTAGCGTGAGAGTATGGAGGCTGCCCCGAATCACAAATCGTCTTAAATACTAAAGGTAACTACTAAAGGTATGACCGCTTGATGTCGCGTGTACTTAGGTTTCGAACGCATGCAAAATATGAATGGGTTCCTTAAAACGATAACTTATCAGTTTATGGTTGGACGTAATGCCGATAACGACGGTCCTTGCTAACGACACAGCTCAGAATGACTTCGCTGGGAAATAATAGAAAACCCAATTCTAGGAGTCGAAGTTGTCGTTGTGAACAGCGGGCGCCCCGCGTGCGAATACCCTGAACCGTTGAAGGAGATTCGGCCAGGTGTCCCCGAGATCGGCGACAATACAAACTCAGGCACTTTTTGTGTCACGAACGGAATTGTAATTGCTCGTTCCAGCGTCCCCAGGAATTATCCAGACATTCAATTGTGAGAAGGATTTGAGGTCCAGACACGTGGGCGTAAATAGTCTGTATATTTTTCCATACTCAATTATTGTGAAATTATCGGAACCTCATAACAGTGTAATGTTTAATTTTTAGCTTCGTACAGCACGGCTGTCTGCCCAGGAACAAAGAACGTTTTTCAAGATGTCGGCCCGCCGCTTTGAGTAGAATTCCCCAAAATTACGATTCACCAATCGGAAAATTCGGTTCAAAGCGCGGTAAATTTGATTCGTGTTGCAACGCGCAACTTGAAGATTTCGAACCGTAACAAAATAAACTATTAATTTACAAAATAGTTCTCAAACCCATTTGGACCTATGGGATCTCCTTCTGGAGTACTGAAGCTACCTCCAACTTAACTATGCTTGATCGCTTCCAAGGCAAGGTACTCAGAATGATCGTTGACGCGCCACGTCCCCAATAATGTGATTTTAAGTGATCTACAAATTCCCACAGTTCGCTCATTCTAACCCTTCAGTGCACCACCTTATTGAATATAACAACGAACCCAAAATACTCAAGCGTATTAAGCCATCACATCTACCTACTACATTCTAACTGACATTGTTTATTAATCTTTCACAACATTTAAGTAATCATCATTCTCATTCCCACGAATTTTATATTAAAACATTGTAAGGGGACTTTTTGTTAGAATTTTTACCCAATATGTCTTATTGTACTCATTAACCTATATTTTTGTCCTATAGAATACTTATTGCCTAATATTAATTGGCAGCTTGTATAAATATTGGAGAGATATTATTAAATATTTTTTTAATATTATTAATATGTTTGGTTAAATTTTAGAAATTATTAGGCAAAACGTTTTCTAGTAGACATTGTTAAGTGTTCTGATAGTGGAATAGATATTGTTACGATTGTTTACGTTTGTTTTTCTTTCCGCGTTCACAATTGCTAGTATTACACTATTAATAATAATAATAGTACAGTGCAGTTCTTATAGTTCTGATAAATAACCACAATTAATATTACACGTTATAATTTATAGCTACTCGCATTGAGTGACAACTTATAACAAAACTCAAAAGCTACATGACTATGCTTTTATAGTAGTAGAATAATTGAAGAAGATGTTCTAAGTTGCTAAGTCCTTATCGGCCAGAGTCCACCGTTGTCTATAAAGGTTATTTGGTTGATAACTGCAGACCAACACATCAACTCATGTTTCCCGGAAATCAACTTCTAGCATGTTTCAAACAATCCCCCAGTCCATTGCTATTTTCTTGATCTTGATCTTAATGTCCGTCTTGAAATCCCATGAAGTATTCTACAGGTGTGTTTTTGGTAAGACAGTTCTTTTGAAACCAATTAGTAGATGGAGCGTTTTCTTTATCGCAACTTCCACAGCAGGTTGTTGTCTATGAAGCTCATCCTCTCGTACAAACAATTTCTTAAAAACAACAGCAATTCCTTTTGACATGCGGAGTTCTCAAGCCACACAATGCGCAAGAAAATATTCTTCAATATCAATTATGTCCGATAGCCAGGCGGCCATCTCAGCGCTGAGCAGTTGTGTCATTAGCTCAAGGATGGTAAGAATTTGCAAAAAGAAACTGAATAAACTGAGGGCATGCAATAGGTCACCGTAACTTAGGTCCCTGGACATTCTGGGATTCCTGGTAACTAGCAGGCGGATGCCCTTGACAGAAAAGGGGCGACCACCACGTTTGTAGGACTAGAGCCCTTCTGTGGTATTGGCAAGCACACAATACGTGAAGTACTTCGAGCTGAAGAACGGAAGGAAAGTTTAGAACACTGAGTCAATTTATCAGGGTTGAGACAATCCAAAGCCCTACTAGGTGACTTTACCGGTACAGAGCACAGGGATTACTTAGTAATTAGCAGGAATCACTTAAGAATTCTCACTGGTTTCCTGACGGGGCATTGCCGACTTGGCGGACATCTTGCTAAGGTAACTAACCCGACATGCAGATTTTGTTGCCCGTCGCAGGAGACCCCGACCCACCTATTTACAAAATGGAAACCACGCTTTTCAAAAGATGAAACTGTTTTGGAAAACTTTTCCTCAAACTGGAGGAAATTACTCCTCTCAATTCAAGGTCAGTTCTGAGATTCCTTAGAGAACTTAACCTACTGGAGAAGCTATAAGTTCAGAAAGGGAGAGCACAATAATCAGTACTGATTCCATGCTACACGCCCCAGATTACATCTATCTATCTACCAGCGCATGGGGTTAGACGATCACAATGTACTACTTTCGGTTTTCTCCTTAGTCTTTTTGGCTATAGTTTTGTGAATTGTATAACCGTACTAAATCGTCTAGTTCGAATTAATTTTCTTGGGCTTGAAAGTTGTACCGTACCTTTATCCTATCGTTGTAATTTGGATGTTCTTTCAGACAGTATCATGTATGTCATCAAACCTCTTCCGGAGTTTGCTGATATAATCTTCCCCTGCAACTTCCACTGCATCGTTACCTAGGCAGGTGTTTGACCTGTAAGTTCGTCGACAACCTTGGCGAGATACGCACCCATCGCTTAACTGGGGTCTAACTGAGTAATCCGTATTCCAAGTATTACGAGTAGAGCTATCAACAATCGAAATGAGTCAAGACGTGCAACAACATTATTGAGCGTGCTACAACTTAAGCTTTGCATCTATCTAGACTTGGGTCTGGGTTAAATTTGTTCTTCAAGATTGGAACTGGATTTCTAAATAAATATCTTTAAACCACTCGTCCTCCTCTTCTAAAGTGTCGCGGATAGCGCTTATCACCACGCACATATAGCTAGCACAACCTTCACTTTCGTCTTTGGTAATAAGATTTTGGCATTTCTCTTGTTTTTCGTGAGCGTCAACGTTCTCTTTGTTTAACAATTCGGTAATTTTGGTAGAGTGATAATGAATAGTCCTTAATTTTTCTTTAGAGTTAACAAGTTTTCCAAAAATTGGGCCTTCTTGTTGGAGTTAGGTGGTAACGGATCAATGCTGAGGCCAGTCTTTTTCAACACTAACTCCTCTGATATCTTGAAAAAGAGCCGATCGAAACGTCAACAACCAAAAAAGGTACCGTGCTTCATTGATTCGTCACCACCTAACTCCTACAAGAAAGCCTAGAGAGCGTCTTGGTTTATCTGTTTTTGCAACTACAGGTTTTCTGTGGCTTACCGCTTACCAAATCTCTTTCTCAAAAACGAAAAGGTGTTCAAGTCTTTCCTTCTAGTTTTTATTAACTAGCTAGTTAACGCGAACGTCAACAATAGGGTTAGTGACGCTTGTATCTCTACAAAGTTTTTGTTTTCACTGATAAGAGGAATGCACGGCTTTTGGGAAAATGTAGATCACTAGAATTCATTCAAAAATTTCCGTTTGGGACACTCAAATCTTCTTCTCATTTCGTATTCTAATGCGATAGGCCTTAGAATTACTTATGTAGCCAACGAGAAATCCAAGGACACACAAAAATTAGTCAGATTTGGTTTCTATCCTGTTTATACTTCCATCGTAGTGATTCCATTTGTTAAGGCTGCAGTCGTGTACAGATTTCGCTAAAGGCGATTGTTTCGGCCCAAAGTGTCGTTTGCAAGTTTGCATCGATTTGCATATAACGTGTTGTTTCGATTAAACACTTTGGTTTTCTCTACTTCGTTTTTTTTCTATTCCATTATCTGTTTGAAGGGCTTTAATCTTCCATTCCAACTGATTTTCGACAAGTTTTTTTATGGTCTTTAAATTTTTTAACGACTTTGTCTTTACTTCTAAGAAAATAGACCAAGCAGATTCAATCAAAATCGCCGCCGACTTGTGACGTAGTTTGCATCGGTTTATGAATGTCGGAGTGGATCAGTTGAAGCGGTTCGCTTGGGGTCCAAATGGAACGTGCGACATTTTTCCGGAATAGAATGAAACGCGCTAAAGTTTATCATTCGGGATTTTATAATTTTACATTATTTGATAAGCACTGACATGTCGCATGCGTTTAGGTGACTCACTTTTCAAAGTTAGTTTCACGCTTAGTCCTCTCCAAAATAGTATGCGCGTGGTGCTCATGGAGAAAAACAAATTTTCCATGCGTTCAACAATTTTTATGATTCAGATAAAGATGTGACCTAAAGTTAAAAACATACAGTATGTTCTTCAACATAACAACTTTTTTCCGGATTGTCTGCAGTACAAATCGCACGTCACCTTTTCTAAACAGTGGCGTTGCTGAATTGTCAGCGAGTTTCAGAGATGCGTTATTTTAGCAACCCAATTGTCTACACGTTGATTTTATTTTATTTACGAAATAATAACAATGGGTTTGTCTTTGTTGTTACTAAGGTTTTTTTCTACATTCGCTTTCTTATATTCTTTCTTGTCCTTTTACACTGCCTGGTCAATTTTTCTAAGATTTGTCATCCTCGCTGGATGATGATTGGCCCTTCACGAACATGGCGACGCTCTAAGAAACATATTTGCTATGTCAGTAGTCGGTTTGAGGTTTTGGCAGTTGTCAGATTAAAACGAGTGGTACCGGGAGTCAAGTTAAGTTTTATTTGTGAAGGGCGATTTACCCTAGTTCGCGAGTTGGCGGCTCAAGATTTTTTATCATAAATAGAAAATTATAATTGACGTTTCGGGGGGGATTTAGTAATATCTCTGTTTTGCTATTTTGCGGTTTTTCGTGATGATCCCATACCAAAATTTTTTTATGACCTTTTGCCAATTTTTGTGATCAGCAATTTTGCAGCTCCATTATCTTACCCCCCAATTCCAACATAGTTTTCCAAACAACCAGTTTCAGATCTTTATACAGTTTGTTAAATTTTTTGTAAAGTTATTTAAAACAAACAGAAAATAGTAAAATCTTTCTTAAAGATGTTTTTTAACCTCTAAAATATTTTCCAGTCTAAGGTTACTCTTTTCTCCTTAAGTGATGTCGTTTCTCATTAGTAAATAGCATGTTCAATACGTTTTAAACCCTTTTCGTTTGAAATGGAACAACTCACCGCAGCCGACTTGCCGTCAGTCAACTCGGCGACATACCAACTCACAGCCAACGCACAAAAATGTGTTTACCTGGTTCTTTCACCTCGAAATAAGTTTATTTAACTGATAACTACTATGGAATTAGTATGAGTGTATCAGTCAATAAAAATTTGTGTCTGCAATATAGTTGTTAGATGTAAAAAAATCATGTGTGAGATGAAATCATCAAATTTATTAGTCATCATTATTATTGCAATGACATACTTAATAATTTATAGTAAATTGTACGTTTTTCTATAGTCATGAATATTTCATTTTGTTTCTATTACCATAGCCCTTACTATGAATAGTATTCTAGTATTGACATCACAATAGAAAGATTCTTCCCCGCCACAAACTGGTCGTAATTTCGATGAATTTTAATATTGCAGGAATATTCATCTTTAATTCAATCTGTAAGTCAATAATAACAAGTAGTATTTTTATACAACGGCCGAATTTGTGTTAAGTTCAATCAAAATTGGCTTGCGATTTAAGCTAGTATAATTTAATTGATACTGATAACGAAGTGAACCGTCACCGTAATAAAAATTTAAACAAACGAAAATCGCGCTATGATAAAAATCTTGTATGTAGGCGGTTGAAATACGAAATGTAATCAACGGTAACTTGTCCGTTTCTACTAAGAAAAGTTCATAACAATTTACCTAGAATTAATGCGAATATCGGTTAATTGTGTAACACAAAGATTGTTTGTTTAGTTTTCGTTTCAAATCATTTGACTTTAAATTGTCTTTTAAAACGTATAATTACAAAAAATATCACTTAGCTGATTGAACTAGAGTAGTTCATCAATGGCGGCTGGGATGGTTAATTACAAAATTAAAAAGTATAGTACAAAGAATTTTTAATTTCACATCCACAAATCCAGTCATTTTTCTGATAAATATTTAATTTAAATTTTCTTATCACCCTTTTACTTTTGTGGTGTCATGGTGAATTACATTAATGAGCCCAACGCTTTGTAATATGTACTAAACACTACTTGCACTTCTTGTACTTTTTTTAATACTTGTTTTGTCTTACTGCTCAACCTACTATATAAACGTGCTTAGTAGGTTATATTTGCAAAATCGGTAAAGTCGACTAGATTGTCAGCATTGCAATTTACAAAATGCTGACCATGTTTGTTGATATTCCGCATTCTTATGCGAGAGGTATAAGGATATTGTGGGGTTTACGTTGGTAACTCCATACCTTTAACAATTGTTAATTTTCTAAAGATAATTGAAGGTTAACCGCAAAAACGCATTGTCCACCAAACCCGCGATAGAATTCATTTTATTCAGGCCGTGAGCAAACTAAAACACTTGCTCACCCACTACGTTTCGAAAAATCGCTAGTTGTACATTGAGACCAGTTTCAGATACGATTGAGGATGTTGTAAAGAGATGATTTTTCTAGTCGACAGTCAGACAACTTTGAAGAGGTACCCAGAGAAAATACGTTATATTCACCTTCGGTAGCTGCAACCGCAACCAGCATCGAGCAGCTCGGTGCGATTAACTTATCTACATAAATGGCGTATCCAGAATAACTGTAGCGTTACCTTTACCAGCTGGAAGAATAGTAATGTCAAGGTTCTTTCGAAAATCAGCAATATGACAAGAAAGAGAATTCCACAGCACAAATTATTTCGTCTTGAGGTATATGATTAGGTTCGATTGCATTAAACCTTTAGAAAGAACCAATTGTTGTTCGAACAACTTTATCTCCAGCCTTTCTTCTTAGGGTGTATATTATATTCCTTGTTTATGTGGATTAATGTATACATATTGCAGTGATTGCAAGGTAATTTTTAATGTATAAATGTTTAATTATATGTATGGTTTAGTATTAAGATATATTTGTTTATTGTAAGCTATAAGGATAAGTTGATTTATGTGCGTTCGCGGTCAAACAAAGTAAAAGTGGGGAAAAGCAGTGAACAGTGTTGGGTGTGTAGTTAAGCGCATCGTGGAAAACCAGCGATATTCGTAGTAAGCCAGTGCAATGTTGTGTATAAAATTAAGTAATTTTTAATAGTATTGGTTTTATTAGATGCTGAGCCTTCAATGAAGGAGGTGCCCATGTTAGTTATTCCTGCCAACGTTTCGACCGATCAACTGATCTGAATAGCTAACATAGACTTTAATGTCCTTTTCACTACCAGACCTCCTTCATTGAAGGTTTAGCATTTGAGAAAACCAATGTTATTGGAATTTAAAAGGAGTTCTACTTTGAGTAATTTTCGATAAATAAAGAAAGTGATTCGTAAATTGAAAAATTATGAACGATTTAGGAATAAAATGTCAAGGTTATAAAAATATACAAAGAACGTCGTGGAAAACAACTCAGGGTCAAGAGGTCACCGTTCCACAATCGTCGAAGGTCGCAAGTAGCACGTCACATATAGAAAAATCCAGGTTAGTCTTTATGATTGGAATGATAAGGATTTGTGTAATAAATGGATTACAGCGGAAATAACATGATAGTTTGGTTGCGTTGAAGACGTCCACGTTTAAAATTGATAAATTATTGTACGTTCGATATTAAATTTAGTTAAAATTAGAAACCACGCTTTTTATTAATGAATCCAAGATCTGAGAGGTTGATTAGGGAATATAAAATTAAAAGAGTCTCATGTTCATGTTCAATTTGGAATTTATTTTATTATTGATAACTAGAAAGTCAAAGACATATAGTGACAGGGTAAAACTTACTTAACTCGTTGTACATAGTAGGTACCTCAAGGATGATGTAGAAATCTTGCAATACAATTAATTGAAATAATTAAATATTTTACAATGATTTAATTTAGTAATTTTATTACAATCATCATCATTAGCTTACTTCTATGATGCGAATTTTGTTTGCAACGCCATTGGAAGAACTTCATCAGCAATGAGGATTTGTATGGTAACATTTTCTTCAATTTTCTTGTGCGGTATTCCACGCGGAGGTCGTCCACATTCGTGTAAATTGCAGGTTTAAACCGCTCCACCATTTAATAAACTATGGATAAAGTAATATAATAATTTACAGTGATTCATTTAGTAGTTGAACCTCTGAGGAATTGTACCGCAAAGAGTTCTTATTTTTTTTACAAACTACGAACATTAACACAATTAAAGATACTGATGTTATTAAGCTATTAATAAAAATAAGTATTTGTAGAGCAACACTTGTTTGATCATTGTTTGTGGTCAAGAACTTCTCAAGTTGTTTTTTTTGAATCTTCATTTCTATACTAGACGATAGACTCTGGTTTTGAGCAAGTACAAGGGTGTTGAGTTCTTTAAGCAATTGCTCTGTATTTTGAACAAAAGTTTGTTGATCTTCAGGTATTTTTTTCTTAGTCTCCATTTCAATAATCGACGATAGACTATGGTTTTGAGCAAGCACGAGAGTGTTGAGTTCTTTAAGCAATTGCACTGTACTTTTAACAAGCTCTTTATTTGTCGTGGAAGAGTCTTCAGGTTGTTTTTTCTTCATCTCAATTTCTAGAATCGACCATACACTATCATTCTGAGCAACTACGATATCGTTGAGTTGTTTAAGCAATTGCACCGAATTTTCGAGTAATAGTGTTAAATTGTTAAGTTGTGATGGCGTAATGTTCAATGCTTTATTGCTAGTCATGGATTTTGAGAGCAATGAAAAGTAGTCGTCAGCAATAGTTTTGTTACTCAAGTGCGATGAAGAATTGTTCGAACTCTCCATAAAACAAGCTATTCCTTGCACGTTTTCTTCATTCTGCTTGTAGTTAGTATTGGGAAGATACTCGATTTGCTTAGCTCGAAACGTCTTCAACATTTGCACAAGAAAAGCGCACTGAAACTTATTGTCGGTTACGTTTACATAACGAAGCTGATGATGATCCTCCAACAAAAACTCGTAATCGATGTAACTTACTTTATTTCCGTATAAATCCAACGTACTCAAATTCACTAAAGGAAACAATAATAATTCGTTCAGCGTTACGAAGTTGTTGTACGAAACGTTCAAAATGCTTAAACCGGGAGAGTTAGAAAAAACGCCGTTACGCAATTCACTTAAACGATTGCGATCTAATTGCAAATCGTGCAGTTTGGGAAAGTGCTTCAAACTATCCAATGGTAAATCTTCGATTAAGTTCTCGCTCAAAATGATTCTTCTCAAACCGAACATATTCGCGAACCCATCTGATGAGATGCTCTTCAATTTGTTGTTGCGCAAATTCAGTGTTGTCAACGAATCTAAGCCGTAAAACGCATTCGCAGCAATTTGTTCGATACGATTATTGCTCAAGTCTAGTGTGTGTAAATATTTCACTCCAAAAAAGGTCTTCGGTTTAAGAACCACTAACTTATTAAAGCTCATCGTCAGTGTTGTTGTTGGGCTTGCGTTTGCAACCATCTGAACATTTTCGAAAGCACCTGCCCCGAGAGTTTCAATCAAATTGTTTTCGAAAGACAACAGACATAAGTTGAAGACATTTACGAACGAATGCTTGTCGATGAAGTTTATTCGATTGTGATTCAAATAAATTCCGCACGTTTCGTTGTTAAACGTGACTTGATGGAATGCCTTTCGTTTATGGATGTGATGTTGTTAAACGACAAATTTATTACACCCTTCACGTTAATGTTTGTAAAACTATTTTCTCTAAGTTCCAGTAATTCGTTCTCGCTTAAATTGACTTCATTTAACTTAATGATTTTACTAAAAGCATTCGCGTTTAGAACCTTCAAATGTATTCGAGATAACTGCAAGCTGATATCCTTATACAACTCACTGAATGCTTCGCTTTCGATGGTGTTGACGCTGCTGTGCTTAAAATCCAACAGAGTTAACTTGTTCAAGTTGTGAAATGCCCGTTTTTGAATTGTTTTAATTTGTGTTTCTCCCAGATCTATGTTTACTATGCTGTCTAACTTCATGAAAGTGTTAGATGCGAGGACATCAAACGAATTCTTGCTTAAGTCTAAATTTTTCAAGAGACTAAGGGATTCGAAGACATCCGGATGCAGATTTTTTATGCTGCAACTACTTACGTTCAAATTTTTTAACTTACGTAGACCATTGAATACTTTTGCTTGAAGGTTAACCATTTTATTATTAGACAAGTCCAAGGTGATTAATTGCGTCAACCCTTTAAAAGCTTCCGGGTGCAAGTCTTCAATACTTAGCCTTGATAGATTTAACGTTTGAATCGAACTTAACCCGTTGAACGAGTTAGAGTCAATAGATGATATTCTTCCATCAGATAAATCTAGGTGAGTGACATTTTTTAAACCGGCGAAGGTTTGAGTCTTCATAGAATGCAACGTAATATTTTTGAGTAGCAAAGTTCTGAGATTTCCTAGTTCCCTAAACGCATTCGATTGTAATTCAGCGAATCGGTTATGGCTCAAATCTAGCTCAACCAAATTCCTCAACTTTGCGAACGCGTCAGTTTGTACGATCTTCAAGTTACTCATCGACAAATTTAACTTTTTCAAAGAAGACAGTCCTTCGAAAGTGTTTGGAAACAGTACGCTTATTTGATTGTGTTGCAAATTCAAGACGCTTAAATTCTTTAAACTCTCAAATGCTTTATTTTCTATCATTTGTATTGGATTGGCGTCTAAACTTAACACCTTTAAAGATTGAACATTTGCAAAATCATTTTTTTTCAACTGTTTCAATTTGTTGTTGTTTAAGTGTAGCTGCTGCAACTCCTTCAATGAGGATAAGCTTTCTAAATTCATGATTTTGTTGTCGCATAAATATAGATCGCGTAAATATTTCATCGCATCAAACGTCTGGGCGCTCAAGCTTTTGATGCCATTTCTTGAAAAATCTAGAGTAACAATCCTACTCAATCCGTAATATACGTTCGCATCGATCGCGCTGAGATAATTATCTTGCAAGTACAATCGTGTCAGATTTGGTAAATACACGAAAGTCTTTACTTGCAAATTTCTCAATTTGTTATGACTTAAGTCAAGGGTAGCCAACTGGTCCAAAGAACTAAACGTCTCCAAGTTTTCAGCATCATTTCGAGACAAATTCAGATATTGTAATAAGCTTAACGGTGTGAAGATATCCCTATTTATTGTCTTCAAGGTATTTCCAGATAAGTCTAAATTTTTCAATCGATTCACGGATTTAAAGGCTCCAAGCTCAATTTTATTGATACCGGAATAGCTTAAATTCAAGGTTTCCAAACGATTTAATCCTTCGAACATATTCACCTTCAATTCTGTCAAAAAACTGTAACTCATCAATAAGGTGCTCAAATTTTTTAGTCCAAAAAATGGTTGAGTTGTAGCAATACTTATGTTATTGAAAGACACGTCCAAAACTTGTAGGTTTATCATGCCGTTGAACGAGTGTTCGTTAATTATAGTTATGTTATTATTGCTTAGATACAGTTCGGTCAATGAACTCGGAAGATCTTGACTACAAACATCGAATAACTTATTGTCATTCATTCGTAACACAGACAAAGTGAACACATTTTTCACAAACTTAATTTTCGAAATGTTGTTGTGGGCAAAGCTTATCGAGTCAATGTTACCAAACTGAAAAAACGCATCTTCGGCTACTTCCTCGACGTCACTGTTTTCGATCTCTATCTTCCATGCGTCTGTGAATTGAGACAGTATGTAACCACTGATGAAAGGTAAAGTTGAGTTTTTTATCAATAGGTGCGTACGCGCACCTTTAACTATTTCCACTTGATTAATGTTATTTCTGGTTATAAAGATGCATACTTGTTTTGTATTGTGAAAATCGTTTACGTCGTCGATGTATTCATTTTTGCAGCTTTGTGCTAGTACTAATGTTTTGAAGTTAATTGCGAAGAAGACAACAACAATTATCTAAAAAAAAACGTATCTTAAATTAGAAATTCGCTTGGAGTACAATTGCATAAGTCTTGAGTATTTTATAGTAAGTGTTACAGGTTTATTGATGTAGAAGAAGAATAATAAGTATTAGTTACAGTTCGAAAAATCTACCAGTACCTCCAGAGTGGGTCGCAGAGATGATGATAGTAAGGTTATCGACTGCAGAACTGGGCGCCACCTACGATATCTTAGTGATATTTAATTCATTTTTTTTTACCCTAAAGTTATTTGTATAAGCATGATGCTTTTATACAAAAATACTCTTTTAATCTGATAACTATTAGCCGTTCGCTACGAGTATCAATGCAGTCACAAACATAACAATTCGCTCACTGACTTTCAACCAGTCTATCAAAAAAAAAAAAAAAAACGAAACCTACGCGATTTTGCGCAACTATTTGTACGCATTCAAAGTGAAACTGTCTAGAGAAGGTAGTAAATAGAACACATACAAGCCGTTTCTTCGAATTTCTCAAAATTACTGCATAAACTACGTTTTCCCATTAGACGCTTGTTTCCCAAATGTGCGTAATGATTCCTCAGTAATATTTTGATGGCAACTGATTGTATTTCTGTATTCTACACCTTAATATTAGTCTTTTCACTAATTTTTAGTCAAAACATTTTGTGTAAGTTTGGTGAAAATTAATTTTTTTACGAGTAAATGATTTTGGTTACATTAAAGTGTTTTTTCTAAGTGAGTTGTACTGTAACTTTAATTAGATTTCGTTCGTGTTGATAAATCCCGTTTGCTTTCGAACCAAGTTCGCTTCAATAGTTTTCTTTGTCATTTGATATTTGTTTTGAATCGTTGTGAGGGCCTTATCTTTAATGTTCGCACGAGAAAACTTTCAAGTAATGCTTATTTCAGCTGTCAGTATCGGGGTTTTTATGGAATTATGTTCACTCATATCACCGTTGGTGCTGATTACAAGCCACGGTTAAAATTCTGAATGTGTTGATTAATTATTTTTGTGAGAAACTGTAACGTATTTTTTTTTGTAAGCTATTGTGTAAGCAGAAAATCAAAGGTAAGTGAATGCATGTACGTAATTTAGCGGATTAATGTTGTTGAAATTACAAAACTGCCAGTTACGAAAGTACGCAAAACGTCGTCCGCGTAACTATTGAGAAGTGATTCGTATGTGCGTGGTAAAGTTACGTTGATAATCAAAATAAAGAACAATAGTTCGCAAAATTAAGAGATTTTCCGTTTGATTAAGTTACTGGTCGAAACAACGGTAGCAGATTAATTAACATCTCTACCCTGCGAACTAAATATGGAAATGCAGTATCGTGAATGTGCATTTTTTTGATGTCCTTGCATATTTTTTTATTTTGTTCTTGTTTTGTTGTTTTGTTCAAACTGAACGAACTGAGATACGGATTGTGAATTTCCGGTTTAAAGCTAAAGTAGTTATTTTGTTTTAAACAAAACCTATAGTCGTATTTCGTTTAGGGACTTTGTGAATTTTGTAATTAGTTTTTAAGTAAACTTGGTATAATTTGCGGTTGTTAGTGAAAGCGTGAGATAATGCCCTTACATTTTTTATATTTTTTTTTCGCTTGGTTTTAAGTTAAGCGAATGCGTTTTTTAAGAAACGCGACCGTGGTGTAATCAATATTTATAGTTATTCTTACATTTAAATAGATAGTCTTATGTCATTAGTGTTTCTCTTTTATAAAGCGCCTTCTTTCAAGTGTTTACAGTTTTTCCCAGATTTTTTTGTAAATCATTTAAAAAAATCTGGGTAGCGTCTAACTAAATCCCAATTGTGACTTATAATAAAGACCTTTAGCCTTTTGTAAAGGTAAGTAAGAGACAATTCAAATAGACCTACCCCTCCCCAAAGAGTTAGCTTGGCACAATGAGTGGAACACTATAGTACAAGCAGTTTCTTTGGATTTCAAAATTGTTGCAGAAACTATGTTTTCCCATTAGAAGCTTTTTTTCTTAAGAACTTTAAATGTGCGTAATGATTCCACAGTAATATTTTGATGGCAACTGATTGTATTTCTGTATTCTACACTTTAATATTAGTTTTTTCACCAATTTTTAGTCAAATCGCAAACGAAAATTTTTTTCCCGATTTTATACCCAAGACCGTCTTTTGAAAAGGTTACTTTAGTTTTCTAGTCTAAACCTGGATTAAATAAAGGAAAAACCAGCAGCTTTAGGTATCGTCGATGTCACCTATTAGAACTGTTTGGATCTTTAGATTGTTACGATGGTAATCGGACGAAGTACAAAATAACACCCAAGAAAATTACAAAGCGACCCATTCGTAACATATGGGACATAGGAAAACTCAAAACTAAAGAAACCAGACAAGAGTTTCAAAACAAAGTTTATAATAGACTAATATCGACCCTCCATGGGATGATATGGTTAACAATATTCGACAATCTGCTGTGGAATCAATTTGATTTAGGAAACTGAATCCAAGGAAACCATGGATAACAAATGAGATAATAAATTACCGCAATAAATTAAAGAAGACTGATGATGCGATGTATAGAACCGTATTACCCAAAAGTGCAGAGTTGAAAAGGGGAAATGGATGGATTTAACATGCGAAAATATTAAAATGAATATGTCTGCAAATAGAAAATACAAAGCATATGGAATGTTTAAAAGATTGTCAAGACTACCGAAGCCAAGAAACAAAATTGTTAAAGACAGGAATGGGCAACTGATTTTAGATGAAGGTGAAATAGCGACGAGATGGAAGGAGTACATAGAAGGATTGATAGGAGAAGACGACATGAATATTAAAAATATAACCGAGTCAAACAAAGAAGACGTAAGGCCAATTATAACAAAAAGCAAATTCGTTAAGGCTCTAAGGGAATTGAAACAACGTAAAGCGACAGGAGTAGATAACATCCCGGCAGAAAAAAAAATACCAATCAATCAACTTTTATTTTTTTCTCAAAAAAATTTTAAACAAAATGATTCAGTTAAATCCACTATATAAATATCAAATAAAATTTATATAAAATGTAAACAAAACCAATTTACCTCTATATTAAAAAGAAAACCAAAACCTTTCTTCCCTCCTCTTTACTACTCCCATTCATTCCTTACTCTTTCTCTCCCTAGATTTTTTTTCTCTCTAAAACTTCTCTCATCTACTATGCTCCCTCTCCTTGCTCCCCCAATAGCTCTTTCCTTTGTCTTAATTCTTGCTTTAGCTCCTGACATTCTTCTCTCATATGATCCAAATTTTTCCATCCCTCTCCGCACAATCTACATTTTCTTTTCCCATCTTTCCACCAATACCTGTTTTCGCTCTCCTCATTTCCCATTTTTTTCTCTATTAAGCCTTTTCCCCCCCGTCATATATTTTGGCAATTCATTTATTACTAATTCCTTGTACCTTTCATTGTATGTCCCCTTCAATCTACCTCTCACTTTTTCTATTTCGTTCCACCTCTTCCTTGCGTACCCTACTCTCCCATAGTAACCTTTCCTCTCTTCCTGTCCATATTTTATTTTCATGTCTCTCACCTGCTTCCATGACTCGTATAAAATTTCATTTTCTTTCCTTCTTTTCTATCCGATCTTCATATTTCATCGCTCTCTTCCCCGCTTGTATTCTTATTTTTTCCATTTTGTTTCCTCCTCTACTATGTATCCCGGTGTCTCTTTATCTAGCCCCATCACCTATTTCCAATACCTTTCCTGCACCCTTTCCAGTATCTCCCACTCCTTCCATCCCTACACTTCTACTCCATACATCAATACACTTTTCACTAGTTTCTCAAAAGCCACCTCCTTTTTCTATGTCCCTTCCAAGTACCCTAGTATCATATGTCCCTTCTTCGCAAAATTTTTCACTTGCCTCTCGTCCCTATTGTCATACCTTATTTTGTAGCCCAAATATTTTAACTCGTCTACACTTTCTATCTCCTTATCCCCCCACCACCCTTCTTCTCTTTTTCTTCTTCCTCGTCTTTTCTGGAAAACCATTGTTTTTGTTTTTTGTATTTAAATTTAACATCGTTTTTTCTAAATATAAACCTAACACTTTCATCATTCCCTTCATTTCTTTTTCATCCTTTGCTATTACCACCACATCATCCGCGTAAGCCAACACCTATATTTTTTTCCTGCCCAACACTATCCCACCTCTTTGACCCCTCTTCAACTCCTCCTCTAAATTCCCAATGTACAGAGCAAACAAACTCGGATTCAAGGAACATCCCTGTCTTAAACCCTTCTTAGTGCAAAATGTACCTCCGAACCCCCCTTCACCCTTACCCTGTACCGCGTATCTACATATATCTCCCTTATAGCATCCACCAAGTCCCCACTTATCTTACTTTTTATAATAGTTTCCCGCATTATTATTTCAAAAGCTGAACTTATGTCCAAAAACATCCCATACACTTTCCCCCCCTTACCCCGAAGTTCATTATTAACTATTTGCTTCAAAATATATATGTTATCCACCGCCATCCTCCCTCTTTTAAAATCTGCCTGCCAGTCCAATAACACTCTCTTCTCCTCCATCTCCTTTTCCAATCTACCTCTTATCATCTCCCCATAAAATTTGTATCCTACGTTGGTTACACTCACACCCCTATAACTTTTCATCTCCTTCCTTTCTCCTTCCATATAAATTGGACAGATAATTGCTTCTCTCCATTTCACCAAAAAACCCTCTCCCCTCCACATCCTGTTCATTAACCCTCGTATTCTTTCTCTCAACTTTTCTCCTATGTATTTCCACTGGTCACCTTGCGTTCTATCCGTGCCCTTCTCTTCTTCTCTCTCTCTCCTACTCTCTTTGTCCTTTTCACCTTCCTTCTCTCCTTGTAAAGGCTCATACAATACTCCTCCCATTTCCCTCATCTATTTCTATTCTTTTATTAAATTTTTTCTTTGCTTGTTAATTAATTTACTCCTTCCTGTTCTTGCATTTTTTCTTGCATTCCTCTTTCCGAGATTTTAACTCTCTATGCTTATTTTATCTTTTTCCACCTCTTTCTTACCTTTCTCATTTCCCTCTTTAATCTTTTACATTTTCCATTCCACCATTGATTCCTAACTCTTCTTGTATTTTTGTTGATCTTGTATTTTTTCTTTTCCGTTGCCCGCTCCATTTTAATCACTAAATTTTGCACCACTTCCGAACATAAGCTATTTGAAATGATTGAGAAAATGTATAAGTATGGCAACATTCCGAAGGATTTTGCCAAAAGCAAAATTGTGCTAATCCCTAAAAAAGAAAATTCCACGGAATGCAAGAATTATAGGACAATAAACACACGCGTCAAAGATACTTCTTATCATTATAAAAAATAGGTACAAAAGAAAACCGAAAAAGATCAATTCGGGTTTAGACAGGGAATTAGTACAAGAGAAGCAATTTTAGCTTTAAGGGTGCTTACGGAAAGAAGGCTAAATGTAATACATTTATAACTTTTATTGACTTAAAAAAAGCCTTTGACACTGTCAACTGCCCACTATTAATGAACTCTATGAAAAACACGAATAGATTGAAGGATAGACGAATAATAATGTTACTATACAACAAACAGGAGACCTTTAGAAGTACATAGTACTATAGCAAAAATCATAGACAAGTATAAAAGAAACTCTAATAGAATAAGCATAAAAAATTATTTTTCCCACTCGAGCTCGGGTTGCTTCACGAGCGTAGCGAGGAGGCATTAGAATGAGAGTGGAAAGAGGTTTTCCTCATGTGTTAGACACAACATTTTTTTCACGACATTTTCCAAAAAAACATCCTAATGAAAGAAGTAATATTTAATAGGTTGGTCCCAATAGTCTTGCTACAGTATTCTGTAGTATCGGTGTGGTCTCAATCTGTCATAGCGCAGCCGCGTAATTCTAACCAATAAATGTAGGGTAGTAATTTTAAGAGTCGAAATATAAGATATTAAATTAAACAAACCTGATTAAATACTAAATTAAATTGTTTAACTAAGTACTAGGCGCATATAGTTCTAATGACACATTTTTACATTTTTTTAAAGAGGCATTTTTGTAACACGACATTATTTTCCTTGCTACTGAGGAAACCCCAATTTTCCTCACTATTTGTAGAGAAGAAACGTCCGTTTTCTAAGTATGTCATAAACCACTAGAGAAAATTTGTCATATCCAATTGAGTGAATGTAGTTACAAAAGCTGATTGGTTACTCGATTTGATTTGAAACTGACATTTATTTATCTAACCTGAAAATCTGTCAAAACGACATCTACACTTCTTATAAAAAACTAAACTCGATAATTATTGTTCATTATCGAGATTAAAAAAATGTTTGGTAGTCATGAAAACAGCTATATTTTTTTAATTGCCAAACTGGCAGGTTATATTAAATTAAATTTTGATAAAACATACCTATAGATACTACATACTGGTCTTGGAAAAAGTATAGTGTATTACTTGAGGATAAAATTCTGTTTCATTGCTCGTGATTATCAGGGCTCGGGCTACCACCCTCGCGCAGCTAACACACTAGCATGAAAACTGTGATTTTCTCCTCGTGTAATACGATATACTATTATTAAACACCATAAAAGAAAGAAGTGGAAAAATGTTCGGTCACCTACTTAGGCATAATTTGTTTACGACAAATATATTTGAAGAACGACTAAATAGTTACAAAGGAAGGGGCAAACCGAGAAAGGCATATATAGAAGAAATCTGTGATGTTGGCAACATTGCTAAGCGGTAGTAGTTTTAGTTACGTGTTGAATGGCAAGAATGAAAATGTATTGTTTAACGTTATGTACTAATTTTATAAAATAAATGTTGTTTACAGCTACCTATATTAAATACAACAAAATCATAAAACAAACTGATTGTAGTCGATATATAGACATGAAAAGACTGGCTCCTAATAGAGAAGAACGGCGAACCAGATTTGCATTGACAAGGCAAGGCCTTTAGTAGAGAATAAAGAAGATGGCAATCGTTTGTTTTTCGAATTAGAAGTGTTTATTTATTTTAACACGTACAATTCTTATAATTCTGATATGTACTCATAATTAATGTTACACGTTATAATTTATATCAACTCGCATTCAATGACAACCTAGAACTAATCTCAACAACTACATGACGAACAAAAGTTCTGGTCATTTTGGACTTTTTGACATTTATTCTGGTAATTTCAGTGGCCTGAATCAAAAAGTTAAATGAAGTGACTGGCGTTAGAAAGCATAAAGTTCGGGATATTTCACACTAGTATTTGAAAATGTTGAAAACTAGCAACGGTAAAAATCTTCTTCTTTGGTAAAAATTTGAAATGCAATGAAAGATTAAATTTAAATTCAACTTTGTTATGTGTATTGTGACGAAATTTGTTTTAGATGATAATAATCGAGAGTATGGACAATAGAAACTACAGATAGAAGTACAGAGATAATTAAAACAATGGTTTCTACAGACGTAATTTCGGGTCTCCTTTGTCCTGATAACGACAGATTTTAACTATAGATATCCAAAAAATAAAAATAATTTTAAAATTAAATTAAATTAAATTTTGTAAAGTTTTATAGTTAGGCAGAAAGTAAACAACCCATCACAAAGCGTCCAATAAAAAATCAAAGAAAGAACGCGTTGCAAACATTTGAACAAGTAAAACAAAAACAATAGCTCTCGAAACGAATTAATTATTTTGGTTTCCAAAAATGTTAAAAACACATTTTCTACTTGCGTGCTTTAAATAACTGACCACAGTAGCGCACGAAAACATGTCAAGACTTTTGCAATCACCCACAGTTTTATCAGCAATTAGTACAAATTTAAAAAACTTACCTTGGAAATAAGTTTCATTGATATAAATTCAATTACTACTGTTATATTATGAACTACACTATAATTAATTAGTCATACAACGAGGAAAAGTAAGCTACTTATGTATCATTTATCAAGTGTTTCGATTATCGCGCATTCGACGATAACGAATAAATCGATAAAAATACGATGGTCGAAAAAATTTAAATTGTAGTTAATTTTTGACAAAGTGATATTTTTCACCTACCAGAACAATATATCAAAATTCTCAAAATTCTTGTATCCGCTTCACCGATTTTATGACGTTACAAGAAACTACTGAACCGATTTGGGGGATTTTATACGCATTTTACAGGTATTAAAACGTGAATATTTTGGCGTGCCTAAGAAAAAATCGTATGGTATGAGGCTTTAACTGAAAAAGAATAAAAGCGGCCGGGTTGTTGATAGATACGTTTTTTTCTTTCGTCTTTTGATTTCGATCCATCATCAGGTGAGAATTCAACATTTGTATCGACAGTAAAAAACAAAAAGAATTTCTATGACGACACGGCGTAAAAGCATAATAAATAATTGGTTTGAATTTTATAATGAATTTCGAAGACGATACGACGTAAAAGCTAAATAAATAGTTGGTTTAAAAAAAGTATTAATGTGATACAATGTTGTATAACAACGTAAAAGTGTAGTAGTATTAGAAATTGTGCGTCATTAAATTCGGTAAAAGAAACCGCCTACCTGAATGTAATATAGATGTAAGTTCAATTTAAGTTTTAACATTGTTTGTTACTTGTTTTGTTATTCGGAAAAGCATTTCACTTATAAACAAATTAAACCAGTTCGGAATGTGCAAGTTTGCATTGCCGGATAAACAAAAGAACTGCTTATTTAGCTTAAAAATTTTTCGAAATTTGACTGGACATGTAAATTTTTTAAAATTTTTGGGAACGATTTGACCATTTTGCCGATGAGATAGACAAAAAATGATCGAAGCAAAAATGTCTTAGATTTTGATGTTCTATAGGAATCCGAAAGAAAATTTTCAAAAATGTCAACAGGAAAAAGCTACGACATCCAGACAGACAGACAGACGAGACTTTTTGAATTCATAAGATGAACTTTTGTTCATCGAAAATTTATGAATTACTTAAAAATGAAATTGTAAAAGCCTGCTGTGAATTTTTTTAATAAAATTTAAAAAATTTTAATTTAAACAAGGTAATCTAAGTAATCATTGTAAACCCGGCTCGTTAAAATTTCTTAGTATCTAAATTTAGCTTCAAGGTCATCACAATATATACTCGTATTATACATAAACGAAAGAAGATATGGATCTAACACATATAACACAAACTAACAACAACAACAGCATTATGTTTACCAAAACCAGCAGTTAATCAAAATCTACTTTAATTTTCTATGTTATAAATAAAGCACAGTTTCGATGTTTCATGGTGTAACCAAAAGCTGGTGAGGTAAAGTGGTGATGTTGTTTGTTTGTATTCAATGTATTAGACCCGCATGTTGTTAATGTTATATGTACAAATATATTAACATGGGATGATTTTTTTAATTAATGTAGGACAAGGGACTAGTTTGTTTGCCTAAAAATATGCATTAATTAAACTACCAAAATGCCCTACGCTTGAATATTTTGTTTGTTTAAAATTTTGTTAAAATAAATTATGTGTGCATGCGATACGATTTCTTTAAGAAACTTGTTAAAATATTCATAATTGAAAATACTAAATTTATTAAAATGGTCAGCATCTGCAATCCATAATTTTTTTAATTTATTAGGTAACAACCACAATTTACTACTCGTTTGGTTCTTTTTAGAACTTCGTCTTCCTCACATGCGAAAAAAAAAACAAATAAATGAGAAAATTTACCATTTAGTTACTAATAATAATTATTTAAATAATTTGTACATGAGCGCATGACCCAACATGCTTACATCTTTTAAATCAATTACCCCGTATTTATTAAAATTGAAACTCTAACTTTTCCGCATGGAAGCAACTGAATTTACTAACGTGAATTTCATTAATCTAACTCTTAATACGCGTCAAATATTTGCATCAAACGAAACCTTGTAAAATTTTAAGCAAAAATTGTTTATAGGTTTATGGTGTTTCGCTGTAACGTTTTAATGTAATAAATGTTTATAAATTTTTATCTAGGTCAAAACTATTACTCGTAAAAATTAGATGTACTGCCAACTGCTTTTTACGTTGTGTGAAAAGTAACCAAACAAATTTTGTTTTGATATTTGCTTTTGTTAAATTATTGGTTATTATATTCATAGTTTAATATTACAAGTTTTAATTTGTAGCCAACATACGCAAAGTAGAATTTTAAAATTTAAAAGCTTAGCACAGATATATAACAAATTTTGAAATGGCGGGCTACCAACCTAACTTTTCAAAAAAGCCCTACATCAGGCTTTGGAGTTTATTGAAAAATTTAAAGATTTTTATAATAGCAAAAAATGATTACGTACCTACCAACTAATCAGCTATAATATATTCTGCAGCGACTCAATTGTTACAAACTGTTCACTGATTGTCACTATTGTTGGTATCTTTGTATAAAGGAAACCATAACAGCAATTTATCGTATTAAAACAACATCCATAACGATAACACAACTGATAGATGCTTCCGTTTGTAATAATTTTTATCTTTTGCTAGATAAATGTTATTTAATATTGATATTATTATGCAAATGCAGCAATCTCATAAATAGTCAAAGGTTTTATAATTGCAATTCTGCGTTTCTTCTTTAAATTCTTGGTTCATTATTGTTTAATATAATTTTTTCTACTTGCGTTTTCTAGCACCGAAATGACGTAATTTGAGTATTAGAATAAGTCACTCGCATGCCCCTAGTCAACTCTCACACTTATACATACTGTAACGTACAAATTATAGAAATAGACCGAGTTTGGGATTCTCGACGAATGTAATTAAAATAGAGAGAGAGAGAGAGAGAGAGAGAGAGTGAACAGATAAGTATTTCATTAAACCCGATCTAAACTTCGTATTCGACGGTGCCAATCGTATCGTCTGGCTAGGTCACTAAAGTAACGGGAGGCGTGTGTTCAAAGTGTTACCCCGCCCCCTCAGCTATTAGTCAAGATTAACCTCTTGACATTTGGGACCGTCTGAAACTATTGTTTGTCACAGCCTCATTTGGGGAGCCACGTTCGTTATATTTGTATAATGATAAAAGTAGAAACCACGGTGTGTGCCCAAACCCCTCTTAATCCTTTCTGACAAATAGCTTGAATAGACTATATCTTTCTATAAAGAGAATGCTACATTTCCGCAAGATAGAACGGTTAATGTACTCGTACTTAGGGCTACAATAAAATACTCGCACTGAAAACAAGTCACAATTTAAGTTTATTTTACGGCACAAATTGTACAAAGCACAGGAAAACGCGTATCTTTGATTATGTTCGGCGGCGAAGTCCGGGTCGATTTTTAACTGGTTTAACGTCGCGTAAAATAACAGACAAACACAATACCTTATACCCTCTGGTAGGTAGCTACGAAGGCAGATACGAGGCGGGTGTGGTTGATGAGGAAACTCGTACGGTTTCTGAGATTGGGTGCCGTCTTCAATACTCACAACTCGCATAAAACAACAAGGTAGTAGTAATGTCGTGGTAGTAATTTCGTCTCTGTATTTCGTGATCCGTATTTGTGTGTGATCCGTATTTACGTGGTCCGTATTTACGTGGTCCGTAATTAGGTCCGTTTTTGCCTAAAGAGAAGCAAAGAAGATGTCATCCCCAACCGCCTAAACGCACATGCCAAAATATTATACAGAACCACTGGGCGTTGTTGTTATAAATAGTTATACCCTAAAATAAAGGTCGATTACTACTGATGCCATCGAAAACAGTAAGATTTATTTACCTAAGCGCCATTAGAGACAGAGCGCAGGCGAACACCACGTCGTTTAAAGTAACATTCAGAGGAACAGGACGGAAGTAATCAAACAGACACCGTGAAAACGAACCAAAACCGTCCTCTATCGGCGCCCCGAATAACTTCACCAAAAATCACACTAATTTGGCGCGACATACAAAAAATCACGTAACAATACGTGCGCTGCAGTTAAATGCAATGGCACAAAAATGTATTAAAATTTAAAATATAGAGCTTAATGAATAATAAAAGTCGGAGTTGAAAAAGAGCTTGGCCAGAAATGAAAAAAAAAAACAGAAATTTGTAGGAGATAATTAGAAAAATTATGGGAGTAGTCAGAAGTAGTAGCACAGCTTAATAAACACGCAGCAGTGTATCTCTCGGCCTTTAAAGTGACATCCCTTTCTTGATCCGATTCTTGATGAACAGATACTTCCGCAGTATATATGTTTTGTGCGGAAATGAAATGCAGAGTTTTCGTGCTGACTCGTTGCCTATTATCAGGATAAGAAGAACAAATAAACCATTTAAGTAAAATGTGTGTCTTACAACATCTCGTGTAAAACATTGACACGTGTGAATAGTATAATCTAAGAAAAATGCCGACAGTTAACTGTAACGACATGTGTGCGTTAATCTAAGCGCAGCGTATGCTTCAGTACAAGTTATACTTGGCTTTATCAACACACGTGTGTTTCAAGCATTAAAGCTGTCGCTTAGATAGCGCTATGCACTTAACGCACACATGTCGTTACAGTTAACTGTTGGCATTTTCTTAGTTTAAAACATTTAACTCTTTGAATGTGAAATAGATTGTTTCTTTCAGGTTCTTCGATAACATAAAGAATGAGAGGTGTTTTCTCTAGTTTGTGAGCAGTAAGCTTCTCCATGGAAGTGAGAACCGAATTGCATCCAAGTATATTAAACAGAGCAAGTATTTTCTTTATGTACGCCGATTGGCTGACCATGATATTCGCGTTACATTGTGTAATTTCAAGACCGAGGAAAAACTAAAGTTCTTTGGCAAGTCAACTGTGTGATCTAACAAACAAAAACATGCGCGAAATGGCCTATTCGCTTGTCAAAAAAATCGTTTAACCATGATCGCTTTTTAAGAACAAAAAAACCGCCCGGAAAATTGTTGTTAGAAATTTTAAAAAAAACCTGTATTTTGATTAAATCTCTTGAAGCCATCTCTGCTGCCAGAGCGCGAAGATTTAGTAGAGAATTTGTGGCAAAATACTTGTCCATTTTAGAAAAATAGTTACCAAAAATGAAATCGGTCCAATGACAACATACAACATGGATGAGTCCGGTATCCAAACGGTCCTTAGTAAGCTATCCCATGAATGCCATTCCATGTTCATTTCACTAGCGATAATTTCCCAGGAAACGAAGAAACGACTTATTATTTCAAGGTCTACCGTACAGAACTCTTTATCTCTACAATGAATCTGGATTCATAAAATCCGACACTTTTATTTAGTCGTCACAACATTTCAAACATCACACTCAATGTTCAGTTGAAAACAAGAGTCTCTTTCGGCTTGATGAGCATGCAACTCATAAATCCGTTAAAGTTGCAGAGAAAATGGTGTCATGCTGCTCTCGTTTCCGCCTTACTGTACGCATGAGATGCAGTCATTAGATGTGTATAACATTGGTGTCTTGTTGGGAAAAGCGTATAGAAGAGCTGCGTTACTAAATAATATACTCATCTAGAAGTATATAGTCCATCTACAGGCAACATGACCTTGTAATTTCCTATCAGCATGAAGAGAAAACCCCCTCCTCTAAAAAGAGGTCGTTTTACACTCTAGTACATCTGGAGTAGAATATTTAACAACAAAGAAGAAAAATATGAGGAGAATTCAATCCAAGCACCAGGCAACATGCCATCTCAAATTCTAAACTTGGCGTTTCTAGTCGGAATGCCACTTAAGTTAGCACTTTGATTACGCCGTTTGAGACAACGCCGCTGCCCAGAGCACCAGTTTAAACCAGAAGTTCGGGACCCTCCCAAGGAGCAACAATGTTTACTTCCACACCAAACTATCCTTTGGAAAAAGAGCAATCAAGAACAACTCGACTGGCGGCAAAAGCTGCCAAGAAAGCTATCATTAGAAAGATATTCACAAAAAGTAAGAAGAAATTACTTGATGAAGATGATCCAGCCTGTATCTTTTAATTATTCAGTGCATCATATAAGTTGCACTGTGCGCAAACCTTCCCAAAAAGCAAAAAGTGTGCATTTGCGATTATTGCAAATAAATGTAACCTTCAGTTAGTCAGGAGGTCCTATTATCACATCGTGGGATCTACCGTAAAGTAGAATGACCCTTTGGATTGTTTCGGAGAAATGTTTTAATTTCTTTTGTTTTCATTCTTACACACACAATCTATAGAAATATGTTTTGTTATGATCTGCTTACTAGTTGAATAACTGTACTGAGTAAGCCTTGTTGTTAACGAGTTTCAGCCCAACCAAATGTTAAGGGAACCATTTTACCTCACTTTCCCCTACGATACGTCAAACTGCCGAAAAACTGTCCTTTCAACAGCTGCAATGGACATCAAAGTACAAATTTCTTCCAAGCGAGCAACTGGTTTGAGCGTATTCCTTGATGACCAGCCTTACTCGAAATTTGTCAATATACATCCATCAGGATTACGCTTCATACGATAGACCCACTTATTATTGATGGTTTTCTTTCCGAAAGGAGGTTCTATCAACTTCATTGCTTGAGGCTGGTTTCTAATTATAAGCATTTTCAGATTAGATAGCTTTATTGAAAGTTGTAGATTCGTCTTCAGAAAACTTCTAAATAGTTGGTTGTGTTGTAGTCATTCATTTATGCAGAACGCTTTCTTTTCCGATTTGAAATTCTCAGTAGCTGAACAGAGTGGTCAATAGGATCGATTTACTCTTTTGAGATGTCGATGGATTCACATTCGATTTTGGCCCACCGCATGCCCTCGCATCCACTAAATCCAAAGGAATTTTATCCAGTTTTATGGGCCAGATAACACACCCGTCACAATCTTTTTCGTGAAAGAAGACATCACGAGATAAAGTAACTTTCTTCTTAGAAAGACAGTAGATCCGATAACGTTCATTATCGTCATACCCAACAAGGTAGCCAACATTTATTTGCGTCTTTTCAGTAAAAAAATGAATGTATTACGGCAGGTAACTGTTTTATCCTGGACTTCTGACTAAACCAGAGCTCATAAAGCGTAGAGGGAATATAACCTGCAGTTATAACAAGTTATGTCTATATGGCTGTAGGAAAATTAACTTCAATTGTCATATTCTCACGCTCAACTGCTCCATTTTGTTCTGGAATATAAGGTGCTGTCAGGCGCTGATGGTTTACACACAATAGCGGTATCTCCAATAATGACAATCAAGTAGCGACAACCAGGATCACCTCGACAACAGCCTCACCTGGAGTAGATACTTGCACTTGGGTTCTAACTGTGAAGGAGGTGCTTTTCCAAGCAACATACTTCATTCTTTGGTGGGACTCAATACCCATTTTTGAATTGTGCTTTGAAAGGACATAACGTTTCTCAATGTAACCTCAACGGTGGCAGTAAAGTTAAAGTGTCCATTGTCTCCAACTATGCCTCCACAAACTTCAGCTGGCCGAACCGTATGAAAAAATACACTGTACAGAGTTCCGCTCGTATTCCGCGAACATTTGAATACTATATCTCTCAATTAACACTGAATCTATTGATTCAAATCATGAGCAGCATGGGCGGATACGAGATTTCGAGTGATGTTAGGCATATTTCAATTTACCACTTCTCGTTTCACTTCCAATCACCTTTAATACCAGCTTTCTTTCTGCTTTAACCCTAACTTGGAAGTTTTTTAGGGGTATGTAATTGGAAAACCAGTTAAGATTTGATGTTATGTGACCTATGGCGCCATTGTCAATCCACGACTGGTCATTCGTAGCAATCGTTTAACATCACTCTTTATTGAAACCTGCGCAATACGAGTATCAGATACAGCTACATGCAAGCTTTTAATTGACTAAGAACACCCAACGTAGTAGAAGTGTACTGGGCCCATAACCTGTTGCGCCTTTTTGTTGTGTCAGTGGTTCACAAACACTTCAAGAAGATAATGAAATTTATTATTAAAAGAACAACATTAGAACAATTTAAAACGTTAGCTTGAGAATAACTTATGATACATACCTTTGTTATTGCCTGCGAACAACAAAAAAATTAAAATATATATACCCACACTTCGCAAATACAAACGGGCTCTTCAACAATTTTTAACGTAAATTAAACAAAATGTAAATAAAGTAGAATCAACGATTTTTTTAAAATAATCTATTTAATTTGTGTTTAATAAACGATTACGTTTGTTGTGGCAACTTCAGCGTTTTGATCCTGGTAGTTGGATTTATATCGTTTCTCCACCGGATTCTCCAAGATACGCTGCTGTATGTTTATTACGATGTAACAGTGGTATTAGTGATGGAAAATGATAAGAGAAGGACATAAGAACAAATGCAAAGATTCAAGGTATTCATTAAGATATAATGACAAATATGAGAGGCGTATTAAAAATTACGAACAAATGAGAATGTGGGAATTATTGCGAAAGTGTTCGAGAATAATATGGAAAAAGGAAGATTTAATTTAAGTAAAAAATTCGATGCAACACCCATTACATATGTTGCAAGCTGAGTTGCCTATTCAAAAGTGCCATTTTTTAACACTGAATATTCCTGATGCTTTTATTTGCAAATAAAATCAGCAAATATCACAAACACGGTTTTCATCAGTCGATTTTACAAAAATCGGACTTTATTCACAAGTTTTTTCTTAGTTTTTCGGTATATGTCGTCTAGAAGTAGAAGAAACAAGCAATTTGAACCCCGCCAGTATACGTGAGATTACTCAGCAGCTACATCATGAAACAGCATAACATACTATTGATTTCGTTATACAATTTTTGATTATATTAGTCTTTTACTCGAATATTATAATATTTTTCGCTCAAACAGAGGTTTCTTGAGCACAAACTTGAATCTGGTTACCAAAGAAGGCGTCCAACGTGGTTTTCTTTTTCTTTTCCGACATTCTTTTCCACGGTACTTTTATTTTTGTAAAGGGGTGGTAATGCTCGTTTTCTTTTATTTAACCGTCTATTACTTAGCTGACAAGTTTTTCTGTGTTTTGCTGAGCTTTCGACATACACAAATATTTCTAACCATTTGATCATCTACTGCATCGTTAATATTTCTCTTTCCTCACGTTAAAATGGATGGCTGGAACGTTGATGTGTCTCGTTTTAATAAGAATGAGTTACTATTCGAAATTTCTTCTCGCGGTCAACCCTCCACTGATTTAAATATTGGCGAGTTACGCAAAAGAGCACCTCAGGTAATTGCTCTAGATGGAGATACTTCTTTTAGTACTTCTTCGACTACGACCCTTTCTTTTGTTGATGAAGTAGTATCAGTACAGGCTTCTATTACGGAGGTAAACTCCCATTTAGCGACTTTTAATGGCGGCGAAAAATGTACTCACCTCCGACGAATAAAGTCGTTATGGGCTCATTCATTTCGACGCTGCAAATTAATGGCTGCTACTACGGGCCCAGAACAAGCCACAAAAACTGGTTTAGCCGTTACTCTCAAAACTATACAACATGATGTGGAAGCCACAATGCGAAAGTTTAGGCGAGCATCTTTTTATCAAAGCACAATGCAAGTTTCAACCCCCAAACCCACTGACACGGAAGAATTAGAACACAATGCTTTGCTAGAACCTTCGTCAGAATCAGATACTGATATGGCAGAATTAACCCCCTCTTCTACTGTTATTACCGCGTCCAAGTTTGTACAAATTTCAAAATGGAACTTGACATTTTCTGGTGATGGCCCCTCTTCCCTAAACGATTTTCTTATCCGCGTGGACGAACTTAGCGGTAGCTCACCGAGTTAGTCCCTTACATTTGTTGTTTTCCACGCCTGAACTACTTTCAGGTCAAGCGCTCCTTTTATATCGCGCACATAAAGAATCACTTAGGTCTTGGTCTGACGTTGTAAGATTATTAAAATCAGAATTTTTACCGGCCGACTATGATGATCGTTTATTAGACGAAATAAAGGCGAGAAGTATGGGTCCTTCAGACACCATTTCGATATAAGTCGCTATAATGCAAAGCCTTTTTCAGCGCTTGTCAGAACCTCAAACTGAAGCACAACAACTCAAAATTATTTGGAAAAATCTCACACCGTTTTACTAAAACGCTTTAGCTTTGGCAGAAATAACCTCCTGACTCAACTGGTTATGCTGGGGAAACAATTAGAGAAAAATAAGGTTTCTATAAAAAGTTATAAACTTCCACCATCACGCAAGTTGTCTACTAAATTGCTGGAACCAAACTTAGCATATGTTGGTCATTCTTCTGAACCAGCCTTGTCCAGATCATCTTTTACGATACTTCCACGTACTGTACGTTTTTCTAAAGGTTCTGGTACGCCTTCACAAGTTCTACAGTGCAGAAATTGACTACTACTTCACAACTCCAACGTGTTGGGACTACAAGCAGACGGGGCACTTGTCTCCTCAGTGCCCTTTACCACAAGTACTCCACTGTTACGGATGTGAACGTCATGGATTTCGTAGCGCTACTTGTCCTCATTGCTCCACCCGGGGAAACCGATCTTAGAGACTACGACCCGAGAGGTTGTCTCTAATCCTTTCCCGCTCTTCTCGGAAACTCCTTTCAATGGTCTCCCTAAAAATCAAAGTCTTCTTCTAAATTTTATTCTCACTGGTGTACGAGATGATGAACGTCTTCATCTCTTAGTTAACCTTCTTGATCAAACGTTTAAAGAACTTTTGGATTCAGGTGCATCTCAAACTCTACTTGGAGGGCCTGGCTGGAATTGTCTTACTCAGGCATCCTTAGCTCTTAAGCCTTCGCCGATTTCTCAATGTCACTTAGCTGATGGGCACCCTTGTGCTATTCTTGGGGTAGTCTCCGCACCTATCCTCCTGGAGGGAAAACGTAAGTTACTTGACATTCTAGTAATTCCCGAAGTGGCCCAAGAACTAATTCTCGGAGTTGATTTCTGGAAAATGATGGGATTTGTCCCAGATCTTAAACGAGGCAAGTGGACTTTTTCGGACTATTCAGTTTCAAGTTCAGTACTTTCTCTATCTTCACTATCTCTTCTTAGTCGCAAACAACAACAGGCTCTGGATACGTTGACTGACAACGTTTTTGCTCGACAGCCTACAGGACTTGGGTGTACTACGTTGGTTGAACATCGCATTAAAACACAATCAGAACCAATCAAACAGCGTTATTATCCGCTATCTCCGGCACTACAACAGGTAGTAAACGCCGAACTGGACAAAATGCTTGAACTGGGAGTAGTAGAACCATCTTCTAGCCCTTGGGCTAGTCCCATTGTTCTAGTAATACGCAAAAAAGACAACACTTACAGGTTCTGTATCGACTACCGAAAATTAAATCATATTACTGAGAAAGACGCTTTTCCAATTCCGTACATTTTCTCGATATTGGATCGCTTAAGAGACGCACGATACCTTTCTAGCCTTAACATTTGTTCAAATTGGCAAATTTCCATGGAGGAGGCTTCAAAGGCCATGACTGCTTTTACAGTGCCAAATAGAGGACTTTTCCATTTTACCAGAATGTCTTTTGGACTCTACAATTCGCCGGCTACATTTCAATGCCTAATTAAACGGGTTATCGGAGGAGATCTAGAGCCGTACTGTTTCGCGTATCTCGACGACATAGTGATCGTTTCTCCCACTTTTGAGGTTCACATGAGCATCTTAGGAAAAGTTCTGATTCGTTTGTTTGCCGCTGGTCTGACATTAAATCGCGAAAAGTGTAAATTTTACCTACCAGAGTTGCGTTACTTGGGGTATATTGTCAATAAGTACGGTCTTCTGGTAGACCCAGAAAAGGTCACTGCAATAATTAATATTCCAACACCTACCACTATTACCGAAGTTCGTCGTCTTATAGGGATGGCAAGTTAGTATAGACGTTTTATACCCAACTTTGCTACGTTACTCGCTCCTTTATCTTCGCTGACTGAAAAGAATGCTTCTTTTATATGGACGACTGCCTTTATCGCGCTAAATTTCTCTCGACCATTTACAATTCAGACGGATGCTTCCGACTTTGGTTTAGGTGCAGTCCTAACGCAAGAAGCAACCGAAGACAAAAAAGTAGTAAGTTACATTAGTAAATCTCTTTCCCGAGCTGAGAGAAACTACTCGACGACTGAAAAGAATGTCTTTGCCTACTGTGGGCAATCGAGAAGTTTTGGCCTTATATTGAAGGAGTTCATTTTGTTGTAATTACGGACCATCATTCCCTCCTATGGTTAAATCGTCTGCAAAGTCCTTCTGGTCGATTAGCACAGTAGTCAGTGCGGTTACAGCAATACGATTTTACCATTGTGCATCGGAAAGGAAAGGATCATGTGGTGCCAGATGCGCTTTCACGACTTACTTCTACCTACCCAAGACAAGTGGTATAACACTCTTCTAGAACGTATTGATACTTCTCTTAAACCATTTCCTAAATGGTCAGTTATTGACAATGTGCTGTTCCGACGAGTAAAAAGTAGGCCCCCAGAGTAGTTATGAAATCCATCAGATGAATGGAAATTAGTAGTGCCAACCGATCAGCGTACAAAATCATCCAAATTTTTCATGACCCTCCTACAGCAGGACACACTAATGTTTTTAAAACGGTGGCGCGCATTCTTCAATGTTACTATTTGCCTAAAGACGTTTGTAGGTATATCCGTCGTTGTAAAACCTGGGCTACGCATTAGGTAGAGCAAACTGCTGCTCCTGGTAACTTTGCTCCTCGTGCTAAACCAAAAAGCCCTTGGCAAATTCTTTCTTGCGACGTAGTTGGTCCACTTCCACGATCTACCAAAGAAAACTTGTCTTTGTAGTGACCGACTGCTTCACTAAATTTGCGCTGTTCTTCCCGTTGCACACTTCAGTGGCTGTGACAATTGTTCGCATTCTTGAAGAGCAAGTGTTCCTACTTTTTGGGGTACCTTAATACATCATATCCGATAATGGGGTTCAATTCAGGAGCCACGCGTTTACTAAACTGTGCAAAGAATATGGCACTACTATTTTATACACTGCCAAATATCATCAGCGCTAACCCCACAGTTAGAGTAAACCGCGTGTTAAAACAATGATTTCGTCATATGTAAACGAAAATCATCGACGATGGGATCAACAATTGTCCAAACTCGGTTGCGCAATACGCACGGCCAAACATGAAGTAATCGATTGCACGCCTTTCTTTGCCCTTTTTGGAAGAGAACAAATTCTTTCGCGAAGTCACGACGAAATTGGGTTTTAGTTATATACTTGCTTACTAAACGTTTTTTTAGTCTTTGGAAAAGATTCCCCATTAAAGTTTTGCTCTTATTGATTCAATATTTTTACTTGCTCAGGTGTTAGACGTGCATTACTAACCCGAGAATGTATGGTACTCACTGGTTATTCTTTACCTCACTACTTGACTTGAACCAGAACTTCTCGAGATATTTGGAATGGGACTGATATTGAAGGTTAATATGGTTTAGGTGTATGTGCATTACTTTGGCATCGACATGTATGTCGGATTTACTACCCGACCCAATGTTTTGGTACTTCTAATGTGGAGATCTTTTCGCTTTTTGCGGCTAGTACCTATAGATATGCCTTTTAGTCTACACAT
Organism: Abscondita cerata; assembly: GCA_030710515.1. Lineage (NCBI taxonomy): Eukaryota > Metazoa > Arthropoda > Insecta > Coleoptera > Lampyridae > Abscondita > Abscondita cerata. The sequence continues at coordinate 94,237 of JALBCR010000523.1, read as the reverse complement.
TCCCTTCTCTGGATTCGTTCTTGATTAAGTTAAAGGTTAAAGGTCAGTATACCTCGTTCTAAAGAAATTGACAGTAAGCTTAATTTGGTTAGACATCAATCAGCTGTAAGAAGTAGGTTTCCTCTAGGAATAAATCTTCTTTTGTCTATGCTCATTTTTGAACTTAAATGAGAGACGTTTGGTATTGTAAATAATATCGGTAGATTTTAATTAGGTAGGTTTCTGGTATGTGGGCTCTTTAACATTAACTTAGCTATAGGCTTAATTTAGGGGTAGTTTGTTTCTAGTAAATAGTTTTCTTTTGTTTTTGGTCCACCTTTTCTTTTTGTGAGAGGGGGTTTGGGACATATTTTTTCTTCTTCTTACAAGAAAACTTTTTTTCTCTTTTGTTTAATTAAATCAAACGCTAATTTAAGGGTATTATTGTCGAATACAAAATTTTCTTTCTTTTATGTATATGATTTGTTACTTTGTTATTTGTCTTATCTGCACAACGTGTTCGAAGATACGTGTGTTCTGAACGATAGGGACTGGAAATCCGGAGGTTATTGATGGTGGCCCATTGCTCAGACATTTTGCTTCTGGTTCTACGGCGGGAGCATCATTGTTCAACCACACATTTTCGTTACTGGTTCTACGGTACGCTTCCATCCACATGCAGTGTAGGGTAACTTACGAACCTTTATTACATATTTATTATCCGGATGAGTGGTTTTAGGTGTATTTAAGTTTTAAGTTTATTGCGTCGCCTAATAATGAGCAACCAAAGAAAACCTTGTATTTAGTTTTGTTTGGTTGGTTCACAATCTTTGGTATTTTTTGGATGCTCACTAGAGCCACTTTTAAGGCTCCATTGTACAATATAATTTTTTCTTTACCTTGTGTATTATAAATTTCTTATGGTGTAAACATTTATGTATGACTTGCAACCGGTTACGCCAAATAGTTTTTTCGCATGCGTCGATACACCTTTTGGATGGATGGAGGCGTAAGTTGGTGGGACTAGTACTGTTCTCCCTTTATGAACGCAATTATTTTATTTTCTCTTTGGTTTCCTTGTAGCGTTTAATTTTAATCTTCCCGCTCTAATGTTGGAGGGGCCGTGTTAATTTTATATTAGGCGGTGGAATAACTCGTGACACTTTAACTTTTACCTTACATCAAGTAAAATATACCTACTATAAAGTTTATTGTTTTGCAAACTATGCAATGCTTTTGTGAAAAACCTTAATGTTTAAGGTAAGGCTTTTATATTAATTTAGTTAAACTTTGTATACAGAATTTTATCTTTATGTAAAGGTTTTTCCCAGGTGTTACTTATTCGCTTAAAAATAATGCTGTCCGGCGGCAACCCTAAACTCCGACAGAGAGGCAACGAAGATCATCACCAATCTAATATAACAACCACAATCAATCTCCATCACCATGAGCGGTTAGTAGTTAGTAGTGTAAATAAACAATATATTCATATTTTTTGTGTTTTTTATCAATAAAGGAAACCCTAGTCACCCGAACTTGTTACATTAATGGCTCCACGAGCAGGGACTCCTTTTTGATAATTACATAATTACATTTTGCTTATTTGACGTTTTAAATATTTTCTATTATTCTATTCTTGTAATTTACATTTTAATATTTGGTTATCGCTACTACGTTTGAAGCGTGCGAGTGGTGATAGATTATCATACGTTACACTCGGCATTAGCGTTCATATTTATAAACATTTTCCTGTAATAATTATTGTTAAAATCGTTACAAATTTTCTCCTAAATAACTTACAATTAGTAACATTTTTATATCAACGTATTTGTATTGCAAACCATAATTTTTGACCTTAATAACTACTGAATTTTATGATTGATAAAATGTTTTACAGAAAAGATTCAATTGATTTTAAATTTCTGTCTGCTTTTGAAATTGACTATGAATTACGAATCAGAGGACAAAAAACAAGAAAAGGTTTATTAGAAAAACGTAAAATTTTATCGCGTTTATTTGTAAATACAGATATAACTATTTTAGTTGACGGTGAATTTGAATTAGAAAACGAAACTAAAGTAATTTCGGAAACTATCTCTGCTTTAAAAGATCAAGTTAAAGAATTTGAAGGTCCCAACACTGATAACTTGTACAAAAGTATTCAAACGCGTATTATTTACTTAATAAACCGTATTAATAGGTTTGTAATTCCCGAGAACGAATCTGAAAAATATGTTGAATTTCAAAACGAATCTTTAGCTGATTGTTTATGTATAGAGTCAGATTTAATTAGTAAAGGTCGCTTTGTAGACGTTAAAATAAATAATAGTAATGCAGAAGCTGATTTATCAAATTTAAATAGCAGTAGGTTAGATTGGAATAACTCGGGTGTTAAGCTTTATAAATGGAATGTTACTTTTGATGGTCAAACGACTTCTGTAACTTCTTTTTGCAAAGAATTGAAGAGCTAGCTCAAGCTAGGAACGTTTCTAAAAAGATATTTTGTTTAAAGGTGCTGTAGATTTATTCACTGGTAAGGCAATACATTGGTACAGAAACATAAAAAATAACGTAAATAATTGGGATGAGTTAGTTTGTGCGTTAAAACAAGATTTTCTTCCTATTAATTATGATGAAAAATTGTGGAATCAAATAAAAATAGAAAACAAGGTCGAGGTGAAAATATTACCGTTTTTATTGCGATCATGTTATCGTTATTCGAAAAACTTACTCGCCCTTCTAACGAAGACACAAAATTATTTTATATCAAGCAAAATTTACTATCTTATTACGTTAGACAAATTGCTGTTGTTGAAGTTAGAAATTTGGCTCACTTGACGGAGTTATGTAAAAATTGATGACGCATTTTATGCCTCTAGACCTCAAAATTCCGGGTTTCAACAAAGAGATCCAGAACCAGAACTTTCCTATAATTCAAATAAAGATAAACATTCATTTAAGTTGCATAATAAGACTTGTGTCATAACTTCGTTCAATAAAAATAATTCTTTTTCAAATGAAACTAATAAAGTTAATGTTGACAGAAATACTTCAACACCTATATTTTGCTATAATTGTCGTGAACCAAATCATAAATACAATGAATGTTTAATACCTAGAAAAAGATTCTGCTATCGTTGTGGAAAACCCGAATTTACAACTCGCACGTGTCCTACTTGTTCAAAAAACTTAGAAGCACGTCCTTTGATTTAGGCCGCCAAAGGATCCGTAATATTAAGGCTAATTGGAAACGTAACTTATGTTCCGATGTAGAGTCATCTTCCTTAAAGAAAGAAATTAAATATTGTTACACTGATTATCAGGATTGGTTATTGCATTTAGACTTCGTTAGGAATTTCTATAAAAATTATAATTTTAATGTATCAGATAAAAGCAGACAAGTATCTGCAAATTTTTTTAAATCAAATAAAGATAATCGACCATATTTAAAAATTAAAGTTTTGGGAAAATTATTAATTGTTTATTAGATTCAGGATCAAATAGCTCAATAGTAGGTAACAAAGGAATTAAACTATTAAAAAACTTAAATTGAAATTTTACAAGATTACTGATACTTTTGTAGTTACTGCTGATGGCACTAAAGTATTAATTGATTCTTATACGTACTTACCAATTGAAATTGGTGGTAAAAGCAATATTTTGAAGATTCTTTGCGTCTCGGCGTTGCCTCATTTTGTTATTCTTGGTGCCGATTTTTGTCAAGTATTTTCTATTTCTATTGTTTTTCTCAAAATACTTGGAAATACTTTAGTAATGAAATTGAGTTAAACATTGTGGAAAAGTTAGATTCAAAACAAACTGACATTAACGTTAGGTCTGACTTGAGTAAGGAACAAAAAAATAGCAAGATTAACTATTAACGAATTCCAGGTTATTTCGAGTAAAGAAAAGATTAGGGCTTACTAATAAGTATATACATAACATAGAAACAAACGGCCCTCCTTTTAAATGTAAACAGTATCCAATGTCTCCCTATCTTCTTGAACATCTATATAAAGAACTAGATGAAATGTTGAGACTACAAGTTGTTGAGCCTTGTAGTAGTCCGTATTGTAGTCCTGTGTTACTAGTAAAAAAAATAACGGAACTTACAGATTTGTTCATTTGATGGTCGCAAACTTAACGAAATCAGTATTGCTGATACATATCCTTTACCAAATGTAGATCGGATTCTAAACACATTAAAAACTACTAAATTTATGTCATCGTTAGATTTAAAAAACGCATTTTGGCAAATTGGTTTAGATGATGAATCCAAACTGAAAACTGCTTTTGCTGTACCGGGTCGTGGATTGTTTTGTTTTAGAGTTTTGCCTTTTGGTCTTTGTAATTCGGCACAGGTTTTTCAGCGTGTAATTGATTCAATTTTTGGTCCAAAATATGAACCTTATTTATTTGTATATCTTGATGACATAATTCTGGTTACAGATGATTTTGAAACGCATATTAACTTACTTAGAGACGTTAGAGAGAAACTTAAAGAAGCAAACTTAACGATTAATTTAGAAAAGTGTCAATTTTTTAGAAAAAGTTTGAATTATCTTGGATTTGTTATAGATTCAGACGGAATACATACAGATCCTGAAAAATTACAGCAATGTTAGAATATGTACCTCCACGTACCTATACAGAACTAAAAAGATTTGTGGGGTTAGTTTCGTATTATCGAAGATTTGTTCCTAAGTTTTCTGAAACTGTGTCTCCCTTAACCGATTTATTAAAAGGAAAAATGAAAGGTCAGCCAATAACAATAACGAATGCTGCTCTTCAAGCTTTTGATAATTTGAAACGAAGTTTAGTCTCTGCTCCCATTCTAGCTATGCCGGACTTTAAGTTGCCATTTTTAATCCAAACGGATGCTTCTAATAACGCGGTCGCAGCTTGTTTATTACAAGTTTATGGCGGAATTCAAAAGTAGTTTGCTTATGCCTCACGCAGCCTTACCGACCGCGAACGAAAAATTATACAGTCACCGAAAAAAGAATTGTGTGCTATAATTTTTGCCTTTGATAAATTTCGTTGTTACATTGAAGCGTGTCCTCAAAAATCACGGTGATTACAGATCATAAAGCTCTTGTGTGGCTTAACAAATTGAAAGATCCCGTTGGTAGATTATGTCGCTGGAGTATTCGTCTTCGGCAATATAATTTTAACATAATTCACCGTCCCGGTAAATTTCTTATTCTCCCTGACGCAATTAGTAGAGCGGTGCCTAATACTACTTCTAATGACTTAACTTCTAATCTTACAGAAATCACTAATAATTCTTTAGTTGAGGGTTGTTTAGACAGAAGTGGTGAAATAAGTACTCAATTGGATACACATAATGATTGGTTACCTTACGTTAATTTTAATTATTTGTTCGATAGTACTGAAGAAGCCGTAGAAACTCTCGATAATTTATCTACAAATGTAAATGTTGCAAGTATACCTACTAATATTTCTAATTTTACTGTTAATGAAAATATGGAAGAAAATCAACATAAAAACTCGAAGACAGATGTTAGTTTAACAGATGAAATACTACACGTCAGTATAAATGAACTAGACAATTGGTACTGTAACTTAAGAGAAAAATTATTAAAACACCGGATCGTTATCCAACATTTAGTATTAAAAATAAATTTATTTATAAGTTTGTTTCTACCAAGATTATTTTAGCATCTAATTTATCCAGATTGGAAACTATTAGTTCCTTTTCCTCAGCGCAATAAAATCATCAACATTTGTCATTCTACTCCCACTGCCGGACATTTTGGTTATTATAAGACATTTAATAAAATTAAGGAAGATTACTATTGGCCTAAAATGCATTACGATATCTTGAATTTTGTAAAAATGTACAGTTTGTCAGTCACAAAAATTTCAAATTTCGGTAGACTCGGTTTAATGGGATCTCCTAAAAATGTTAGTTTTCCGTTTCAATGTGTATGTATAGATTTAATGGGACCATATGTAAGATCGAGCGCTAATAATTGTTACATAATAGTGGCCTCAGACTACTTCACTAAATATACGATAATGAAACCCATACGCGAAGCTAAAACTCAGTCGTTAATTAAATTTGTAGAGAATGAAGTTTTCTTAACCTAATGGTGTACCCTCAACAATAATATGTGACAATGCTACCATATTTACGAGTAAAGAATTTAAATTACTAGCGAGTAATTACAAAGTTAATATTTTTATTCCAGCAGATACACTCCTCAATTTAATCAAGTTGAACGTCAGATTAAAACAATCGGTACCTGTATACGTAGTTTCATTAAAGATAAAAATCATAAAACTTGGGACAAGGAATTAAATAAAATTACTTTTGCCTTAAATAATAGCGTTCACCACGTTACCAATTTCACGCCATCCTTTTTAATTTTTGGTAGACGCATACCTATTTCTGGTGATTATTATAAAAAGTTATTTTTAAATAATTCCGGATAACGATAATCACGATTTACAAGAGTATAGTAATGACTTACAAAACTATGTACCGTCTATCCCTTGATACAAGAAAAGTTATTGCAAGCGCATGAAGCGTACAGCAAAACGTATAATTTAAGAAAGAGAGATATTGAATTTGAAGTAGGAAATTTAGTGTGGAAACGCAACAGAGTTTTATCTAATGCTGCTAATAATTATTCAGCTAAGTTAGCACCGAAATATGTTCTTTGTAGAATCAAAAGAAAATTATCCAAATTAGTTTATATGTTAGAAGATCTCAATGATAAAACTGTAGGAAATTATCATATCAAGGATCTCAAACCATATGTTGGTGATGAATGAATTTTGTTTTTTGTGTATGTTTTTTGATAGCAGTACGCTTGATAATTTAATCCTTTGAGGTTTACTATTTATTTTTTTATGCGAATTTTTGAAGTTAAAAGTTATATTTCTACTAAAATGGATATTTATTTTTAGTTTTGAATTACATATACCTAATGATTTTCTATATAAGTAAATGCTCTCTATATATAAACATTTAGTTTTTGTATCTACTTTAGCAATAAGAATTGACCTTACTGTTGTGACTTTCCTAGATTTTGACTTGACCGATTAAAGCATAATATACTGAATATGACCTTTTTTGAAGGCGTTAGGTTTACGTTAAGAACCAAAACTTCTTATTGCTAGTAAATTAAAATCGTTTCTTGTATTTTTTCTTTTTGTTATATTTTATATTTTGAGATGGTAGAGTGTTTTGAGATGTTGTTTGCACAAGAACAAATACGTTTTTGTTTTCATATGGAATTTAGAATTCAATTGAAAAATCATTAAAAAAAGTTTTTTAATTTTTTCTTTTGACAAGGAGAAGAATTGTAGCGTTTAATTTTAATCTTCCCGCTCTAATGTTGGAGGGGCCGTGTTAATTTTATATTAGGCGGTGGAATAACTCGTGACACTTTAACTTTTACCTTACATCAAGTAAAATATACCTACTATAAAGTTTATTGTTTTGCAAACTATGCAATGCTTTTGTGAAAAACCTTAATATTTAAGGTAAGGCTTTTATATTAATTTAGTTAAACTTTGTATACAGAATTTTATCTTTATGTAAAGGTTTTCCCCAGGTGTTACTTATTCGCTTAAAAATAATCGCTGTCCGGCGGCAACCCTAAACTCCGACAGGAGGCAACGAAGATCATCACCAATCTAATATAACAACCACAATCAATCTCCATCACCATGATCGGTTAGTAGTTAGTAGTGTAAATAAACAATATATTCATATTTTTTGTGTGTTTTATCAATAAAGGAAACCCTAGTCACCCGATCTTGTTACATCCTTATGTCCAAGTGTTTAGGTTTAGAGGAATAAACATGTACATAATTTTGTGCTAGTTTACTATTTTGTTCTCACTCTTTCCCGTTTTTTTTATTGTGCACGACTTGTATTGTGGCATATTGCCAAAATAAATAAAGACACCACCTATGTCAACGTGATTGAGCACAGCCACAGCCAGTATTTCCCTTTGAGAGAATTTCCACTTGAGAGAACTCTGGTGTTGCCTAACGAACTGGTACCGACTTGAGAATGGGACACTTAAATTCATCAATGTCATTTATATTAATTTGTTGAGATCATTATGCTTTACTTAATTCATAAGAAAAAAAATTTTCTCTTCCCTCCTCGTAACACTTTCTTTTTTTTTCCAAGATTATAACTTATGAATTTTTTTATTGTTCCTGAATGTCAAGATTGCTTTTGACTTTGTAAATAGAAAGAAAAACTTCAGGAAGTGCTAAGGAAAAAATAGCATAAATGGGGATTTAGTAGAGACAATGGGGGAAGTTTTATAGGAAAACGTGCTGTAGAGTGAAAATGGAGGGAAAGATAGGAAAGGAGTGACACGCGCAATGCTGTTCTTTGAGTCTGATTTATGTTCTTCCATTACACCGGGAATTTGAAAAAAGTATTTGAGAAGGCAAAAAAAGGGTAGTGGTAATAGGAAATACACAAAGGTGGAGGTTTTAGCTTAGCTTAGATAAAAGTACTGTAAAGATACTTGGAAAGGAAAGACTTAAGGTTAAATGCAACTAAACTAAAATTAGTATTTCAGAATGAAACGGAGGAGAAAGGAAAAAGAACAAACGTGGTGGGGAGAAGAGGAGTTAGAACAGGTTGAAGAATAAGTATCTAGGATATACTTTCAATTATAAAATTAAGGACTATACAGGTTTATGCTGATCTTCTGGGGCACCATACATAACACTTACATCACAATAGAATAATGAAAATGTAGATACCATACGAATAAATAAATAAATAAAAGGACGAAACTACAGGTAAGGGGAGCTCGCAAAGAAAGGAAATAAGTTACTTAGAGTCATGAGGACCGGAGAAGGAAATTGATGAGGAGAAAAACACTAAAAAAAACAATGGAGGCGGCAACGGAAAAAGAAAGTATATTAAAAGATCTAGGGAGAAGGAGATGGAAGAAAGTAAGAAAGGGTTTAAAGAAGTGTAAAAAAGAAGAATACAAAAAACAGTTGAAAGGAGAGGTTATGGAAATAAGAAATGAATGACAAGCATGGGAGTTTATAAGAAAAAGGCGAAAAAAAGAAGGAAGTCAAAAATAAATGTAGAAGGAAAACGGATTGGGAGGAACGTTGCAAGAGAAGGTACGTGTAAAACAAGAGAGATGTAGAGAAGGGGAATTGAATACTCAAGACAGGATTGATAGAAGAAGTTGAAAAGAAAATGTTGATGCCAGACTGGCAAGCGGGAAAAGGGTGGGAAAA